>JAZEWT010000003.1:36477707-36505710 GCA_036362905.1 Mordacia mordax | reverse complement strand
CCCCATTGGGATATTACTGGACTGCGTAACGGTAACGGTAAAGCCCGATTACTCAATGAGATGTCGAAATCAGATTTCAAATATCCTACCGTGTGTTTCTATAAATTGTATTACTCCTCCATCTGTGGCTCTGCGATGACCATGCTTTGCGTCTCTTTCCGTGCTTCTCTGCACGCGTTTCGTTGATTTTCACCGTTCACGATACCCCAGCTGTATGCACGGCCGTCTTAACGGCATTATCGGCTCCCGAGCAAAGCAGTGCACCGGAGTATTTATTTAGCTACTTATTGACAGCAAGTCAAAACGTACTTAGTTTGGCATGGAGCCCCCCTATGCTCGTGGGGCCCCCGGGCAACTGCCAAGTCTATGCGTTAAAACGGCGCTGGCTGTATGTCATAGCCGGCAGCAGTATTTAATTGTAGACGGTTCCCTACAGCGGGCGGCACGGTGGCCCAGTGGGTAGCGCTGTCGCCTCACAGCAAGAAGGTCCCGGGTTCGAATCTCTCGGCTCGGGTGCCTTTCTGTGTGGAGTTTGCGAGTTCTCTCCGCGTGGGTTTTCGCCGAGCACTCCGGTTTCCTCCCACAGCCCCAAAAAACATGCTGCTGCGTAAGTTAATTGGCTCGCAGACTAAATTGCCCTCAGCGCCCGGTGATGGACTGGCGTCCGATCGTGGGTATATCCCTGCCTTGCGCGCTGTGTCTGCCGGGATTGCGAACCTCCGTCCCGCCGAGGCTTCGTCCCCACGTCTCTGCTCACGCGCTCTCGATTCATGGAATCGCGCTCGCGATTCATGGAATCGCGCTCGCGATTCATAATGCGGATCGGTGATGCGTTTTCCATCAGTAAGGGCCGGACACTTCTTCACCCGCACATCTCTACCGCAATGAAAACACAATCCTGTAAAGGAAATTGCCCGGCGGGTAGTGAAGGAAACTGCCCGCCGGGCAAGACAATTGCCCGCCGGGCAATTCTCTTCACTACCGCCCTGCAGCCGCACTACGGGGCGCGGCGCTGCGCATGCGTGTTGGGACGCTATCCCAGAGTGCATTGCGCGCTCCTTTCTCTTCGGACCTCGCAGCGACATGGTTGGTTTATGGCGCTGCTCCGCGCTGCCGAGACTTACGGCGGCGCCCTGCGTTTGACTCCTCCGTGTGTCCCGTTCACTCCTCGACGTGTTGTCACCCGCAACGCTCGCGCCTCCCTCCTTGTCCGGCGTCTCGACGCGTTGCGTGCGGCGGCGGGAAGCTGCGACCATGTGTTGAGGCCTAGTGCGGGCTCTGCCCCGGAATGGGAGCGTCGATGGCGGGCAGCAGCAACTACAACGTGGGCAGCAGCTTGAGATGTAACGTGGGCAGCATCTACAACGTGGGCAGCAGCTTGAGATGTAACGTGGGCAGCAACTACAACGTGGGCAGCAGCTTGAGATGTAACGTGGGCAGCAACTACAACGTGGGCAGCAGCTTCAGATGTAACGCAGGCAGCAGGTATACATGGGCGGCAGCAAAGTGGGCAGCCGTAGCAAGATGTAGGTGCCATTGTCTCCTGGCCACGACGAGAGAGGGATTCTACGGCGGATAATTACGGGATCCATCGTTTGGTTTGCATGTAGAGTTGCCAACCCGGAGGCGATATCGTGGGGGTAACGAATAATGTAACTGGCAAAAACTCAGATTTTGAATGACTTAGTAAAAGCATTAAGGTTTGCCAGGACAGCTGCCGTCTCGAAAAGAGGACAAGCCTGGGAAAACAGGACATGTTTGATGGGCCATGCAAACCGTGAAGCATTATCCGCCGGAGTCTTTCCACGTTCGGAATGCGATTGCTTAATTCTGTTGTGAAGGTGTTAACTACAGAACGACGTGCGTAAATTTTCACCTTAGACCAAACACCACCGACACTACACGGGATCTTGGATTTTTGCGTAATATAGAGTAACACTCCTCACTACTGTAGAATGTCAGACGAAGTACTTGTAAGCTAGCCGAGCTCGATTTGAAGGAAACTACTAAACTATGAACAACACATACTGTACTTAAGCTACAAGTTGCAACACTTCACTTAAAAGTGGTACTGCATTTGTCGCAGTTTATTATGAAGTGCATTTAAACTAAAGCCGATAACAGCCTGATGAATGAGACGGGATGTCTCTTCCGGGGTCGCTGGAAAAGAACCACGTGTGAAGTCGAGTGGCTTGCATGGGTGTACAGTGGTGGCTGCCACGGGGCTGGTGCCGCTAAGATGCTCACTGATGGGTACCCACCTTGCGAGGGGACTCGCGTACAATGCAATGTTTAGCTGATTTAGCGCTGTTTAAAATATGGAGATTTTTTTTACGTCGCCTTGATGTTAAAATAGCTATTTTGTTAAGTAGCCTGGCACTCCTGATGGAACGTTATTTGGTTAAACCTCTCCCTTACATTATTTTCAACGAAACACTTAAATCCGCCAAAATATATATCATGGAGTCTATTGATTACAACGTCGACACTTTGAAATTGCTGTATTGCCTTTTTGTTGATCTGGCACTTGGAAACCAACGTCACATACCATTATGGAAAGGTTCAGTTTATTAAACGTTACTTCGTATACTGCCGCCTACGTAAGCTTTGCCGCGTCCTTTGTGTGCATGGAAGCTTGACGTGTTCTGGGTAGGTGCCTACCGCACCGTTTTGATTGTTCAATTACTTGGGAAATTTGTCACACGTGCCATTTTTATCAAGTATGGCTTTTCACAGCAATGCATGTACTGCATTGGTTCAATTTTAACATTCTTACCCTTCATGGGTAGAATTGTGACAGGTCATAGTGTTTTAGAGATGGTTTTGAGGTTCCAATTATTAAAAGGTACATTATAGTGAATTTCCATTTAACCTCATTGCATGAAGTGGTAATTCTGGAGTATACATTACTTTCGGTAGCAGCACTTGTGGTAATACTTTAAGTCTGCTTGAGTTATGATTACGTTTGCGCAGATCGACTTTGCCTCAATCAGGACACAAAATGTGTGTCCTGGTAAAGTAAATGGTTTAGTCTATCAAAAAAAGAAGAGGTATTACCATTTCAGCTAACTTATACGGGTGTTAAGAACTTCAAATAGACACATTTTTTAAAGTGTCAAAAACCACACCACCTGGCAAAGTAATGCAAACAATGCTTTGAAAATGTATGCATTGCAATGATTGCTCCCAAAAGCTGCTCTTTCGAGATAGCCGCGTCGATCGGAGAGAGGAGTGATCGACGCGGTTATCCCGAAAAAGCAGCTTTTTGAAAGCAATAATAATGTCTGCATTGTCCTTGAAACTGATTGGCCTCCACCTTCGACGGATTTATTTGTAGCCTGGTTCTCTGTGTTAGCCAGATGTTGCCCAAAGGCAATTATACATGTGTTGACAAAAGCAACACTTGTTTAATTGGCAGAAATTGAAAAAAAATCTCTTCTCTTTTTGACATCTTTGTACTGGCAAAAAGCTATATTTTGGTTTTCGTGTAAGACTTTGACGTGCCTCTGCCCCCTTGTTGTCTTGTGTAGACTAAGAAGAGAAGAAACAACGGGCGTGCCAAGAAAGGCCGTGGCCATGTGCAGCCGGTGCGCTGCACTAACTGCGCACGCTGCGTGCCCAAGGACAAGGCGATCAAGAAGTTTGTCATCAGGAACATTGTGGAGGCTGCAGCTGTGCGTGACATCTCCGAGGCCAGCGTCTTCGAGTGTACGGTCCCACGTTTTGTTCTGCACGCGTCTTCGTCATTTATTGTAATAGTTTGCTGTCGAAGCAATTATCTTATCTGGGTACACATTTTATTTTATGTTCGTGACATTGTATTGACAATCAGTTAAGTTAATGTTGAATGTTTAATGAGTTATTTGATAGTGCGATGTTGAATATTCTTAAACCATCACGTTGACTTTTCGTGTATTTTTCACACAGCTTACGTGCTTCCAAAGCTGTACGCCAAGCTGCACTACTGTGTGAGCTGTGCCATCCATAGCAAGGTGGTGAGGAACAGGTCGAGGGAGGCACGCAAAGACCGCACGCCTCCACCCAGATTCCGTCCTGCTGGGGTAAGTCGCATTGGCAGTTGAGCCTCTTTTATGCATGATATTTTACAACACATTGCAGCAATGCACATTGTTTTGTACATAAATGTCATGATATAATTTTATCGCTAGAGAAAAAACGTATTTGAATGCCAAATACAAACGTCAAATGTAAATTACAAGTGCACAACTGACAATGTTCCGTTGTCGACTTTTCACTTTCTTTATACAGGCTCAGGCTCCTCGCGTGCCACCACCTCCTAAGCCTGTGTAAGCCACAGGACATTCTGGAAGCTACCAATGTTCAATAAACGTTTAAAGATCTGATTTTTTTTGTCTTGCTGTTTTATTAGGTTGGTTATAATTTAAAAGTGGATGCAATAAGCAACACAATGAAACTTAGAATTTGTAAAGGAAATATTTAATGTGCATACACATTTTACTTAGTTCAAAGTGCAAAGCATGTAAAATGTATTTAAAGTTGCTAACATTTTTAGTGTATACATGCATGCCAACAGCTGTGCTCATTTTACTAATTTTATAAAAATTGGTTGGATTAGATTGTGTTCAATGTATGCCTACTCTTACTGTTGCATAATTTTGTGCTTTAACACCTGATATTGAAATGGGAATAGCTGATGTATAATTCAGTTATGCTTTGATCTCTTATTTTATGAGCTTGTTAATATGTTTTCAAAAAGCATTTGTTAGCAATTTTCATGAAACTTAAGCAGAAAGAAGAGTTAAGTTTGATATTTTTGTAGGAAAAATTTAAAGCTAATGAAGATGTTAAGTTTTACATATTTGGACATCTTATCCTTCCAGTAAATTGCTTCAATGTGACTGTCAGCTGTCACTTAAGTAACAAGGACATTAGCATATAAATGCTAATGTTACAAATATGTTAAATATTATTTCAGTAAAAAATGTGATTTTTAATGTCATTGTGTATAGCTACATATTCACAAGCTGCATCTTCCATATAGTTACAAACATGCTTCTTCACTTATGCTTTTCACTACTACATCACATTTTAAAACATCTTCAATCTTACTGTGGGTTTAGTATGGGGGAATTATCCAAGCTGCCTTTTTCAATATCGAGTCATGCTTGGTAGACATTTAGAACGCATGCATATCTTTTATGATGTACCTGTAATATTACTTGGGGATCACAGAATGGAATGCTCAACAGTACAAATTAGTTTCAGGCTAGTTGTAGCTTCTAGCCACCCCTTTTGAACATTCTTCTGAATTACGGAATGGTACAAACATAAGGTCGGGCAGTTGTATCGATTATTTTAACATAGTCCATATTACGTGATTTAGTACTGCCTGGAAAGATGCAACTTGTGGGACTATACGTACAATATTTAACGCACAATTTAGGACGGGTGAAGCACAGTTCAGTCTTTCAAAAGCTATGAAGAGGTAGGCCTTATGTGGAGGTTAAATGCTGTGAACTTGCAGTGGAAGGTGTTCCAGGTAGTGGGGACTGCAATGGAGAACCAATGTCTTAATGATTCCAATCATTGTGAAGACGTCGGATTCAGAAGTCTGAAATCTTAATATAATACAGTCTTACAAAGGTCAAAATCCCTGTGTTCAGAATTACCTTTGGCGATGCAGCTTACTTGGAATTACATATTGCAATCGTCACTCCCTGCTGACGGGCCGCACGGTGGCCCAGTGGATAGCGCTGTTGCCTCACAGCAAGAAGGTTTCGGGTTTGAATCTCGGCTCGGGTGCCTTTCTGTGTAGCGTTTGCATGTTCTCCCCGTGTCCGCGTGGGTTTTTGCCGGGCACTCCGGTTTCCTCCCAGAGTCCAAAAAGCATGCTGCTGCATAGGTTAATTGGCTTGCAGACTAAATTGCCCGGTGATGGCCTTTTTTCTCATCGTGGGTGTATACCTGCCTTGTGCCCTGTGTCTGCTGGGATAGGCTCCGGCTCACTGCGACCCTGTACAGGACTAAGCAGTTTCTGACAGTGAGATGAGATGAGATTCCCTGCTGACATGTTAAATCAACTTGTGCTCACAAGAACAACTGCCATTGGGGTTGACCTGTCAAATGTAACAGGTCAACTTTTGGACGTAAAGGGTGTTCTATCAGTACCATCATGAATGTGGATTATAAAGATGTAAGCTATTGGACTTTAAGCTCACATTTACATAAATGTAAATTTTTCTTATATGCAACATTACCTTTCATTTTACAAGCCCGTCAGTGTTGTAAGTGTTATAATTTTAGCTTAATCTAAATGGTATTTTACATCTTAAAGTTATATATTTTTACGTCCTTGTAATATGTTTTCTGGGAATGTGTCGTTAGATGTGCATATGGTACTCCTTGAACGCCAGTGCAGGCCAGCACGTCACATCTGCCGGGTGCATGCATCCATTTTGGGCATTCCAAGTTCATTCTAAATACTTGCCTGATCCTAGAGTGCGCGGGGGGGGCTAAAGCTATCCCGACCGACGGCATAAGGTGTGGAAGTACACGGTGTGACGGCAGTACATCGCAGGGGCAATTTACTCCGTCGACCAATTAACCTTGGCAGCAGCGTGTCTGGACGGTGGGAGGAAACCGGAGTACCAGACAGGAGGAGAACCTCATCTCATTGTCAGAAACTGTTTAGTCCTGTACAGGGTTGCGGTGAGCTGGAGCCTATCCCGGCAGAGACAAGGTGCAAGGCAGGGACATACGATGTGACGCCAGTCCATCACTGGGCACTGCGGGCAATTTAGTCTGCAAGCCAATTAACCTATGCAGCAGCATGTTTTTTGGACTGGGAGGAAACCGGAGTGCCTGGTGAAAACTCACGCAGACACGGGGAGAACATGCATACTCCACACAGGCATCCGAGCCGAGATTTTAACCAGGGACTTATTGCTGTGAGGCGATAGCGCTACCCACTGGGCCACTGCCTCCCAGGAGAACCTGCAAACGCCAAATACAAAGGCACCCAAGCAGGAATCGAACAGGGGGCTTCTTGCTTTGAGGCGACGGTGCTACACACTGCGCCACCGTGCCACCCCCGCTTCCAGACACTGCGCCACCGTGCCACCCCCGCTTCCAGGTTGCTTTCTGTTTATGGTTTTGATATTCCTAAGGTTTATAATATTGACCTCTAAGGACAACTGACGTGCACGTGTCGGGCAACACGCCGAGTCCGGTCTCCAATGCAGACCACTCGTCGCATCCGCCGATTCCGGAACGTGCTCACGCCTCCGCATCGTCGCCAGGGACGAGGACCGGAAGCTTTTCTCTTAAGCAGTAACTTTATAAACTCAACATACTCCACAGCCAACGCCTCTACGTGCACCAGCGCCGAACCACTCCCGCTCGAACAGCTCGTTCTGGATCCTTACATGATCTCGACTCCCTCAGTACTGCGACTTTTTTTGACTCCAACTCTGCGCGTCTCTTATATACACCTCCCGGTCTGAACGTGGCTTTCTCCGGATCCCCTTCCAGCTATCTAGCCCAAACCGGTCGGTCCATCCTGTCCCGTCAGCGACAGCACCCCGTGACCCATTATCGCAGCTAATCACATCGCAGCTCTCCTGGCTTAAACCCTGGGCGTGTGCAGAGGTGCACCCAGCCTAGCACCGTGCAGAGCCCGGCACCGCTCATCACGCACGACACCCCCGTCACCCCATGACATTGCGACCCCCCTCTGCCCGATCGCTGGGTGTGGGTGTCCGGGTGCGCCTAGCCTGGCACTGCGGCGGAGCTTGGCACCACATATACGAAATAGTGGAGTAAATGTTCCCCACGATACGGGTTAGCTATGCTATGGTTGGGAATGAAATAGAACTTTGTCGGGCTGTGGGCGTGTGACACATTGTGCTAACAACTACATCACTCCACAATATAGTGAAATTACACTTCTGAAAAGAGTACAGAATTCATATGTAGATAATTTGTTTACTTTTTACTAATTCATTTTTGGATGTGGGTTCTGGAATGGCTGCACTTTTCATCATTCAACTCCAGTGGTTTTGAACTTTTTAGGTGTAGAGGCCCCGGAGTTATGAACATTGTTGCCCATGGCAAGAGTTGCCAACGCTCCCAGAGTGGTAGGTAGTCGACTGAAATTGGCATCGACCATTGAAAGCAACGCGGGAGCATTTAAGAGGCTTTAAAAAAAAGGAATTTGATTTAAATGAATCTCTCGGCATCGCCTCAACCGGAGTTGGCAACTCTACCTGTGCCCCCCCTCCTGCAACCACCACCCAGGTAATTGCGGCAACGATAGACAGATCACATGCGTTAACCTCAGGCGTCCGTTTAAAGTTGTCTTAACGTGTTGTCACCACATTATGCTCACGTTACCCATACCAATTCTACATTTCTCATCTCATTGTCAGAAACTGCTTAGTCCTGTACAGGGTCGCAGTGAGTGGAAGCCTATCCCGGCAGATACAGGGCGCAAGGCAGGGATATACCCACGATAAGACGCCAGTCCATCACCGGGTACTGCGGGCAATTTAGTATGCAAGCTAATTAACCTATGCAGCAGCATGTTTTTTGGACTGTGGGAGGAAACCGGAGTCCCCGGCGAAAACCCACGTGGACACGAGTAGAGCATGCAAACTCCACACAGAAAGGCACCCGAGCCGGGAATCGAATCCGGGTCCTTTTTTCTGTGAGGCGACAGCGCTACCCACTGGGCTACCGTGCCGCCCAATTCTCCTGCACGGTCATCATGCTATATCTGCGACCCCAACGAAATGCTTTCGTGCTCCTCCGCAGCGGGTTGGGGTGGGGAGGGAACCACGCATTGTCCACGTTGAACCGGATTGTGAGCGTATAGCCAGCAGAGGGCGCAATTGTTCTAACGAATGACTAACTTTCGGGCTCATCTTTCGTAGCGTTAGTATATCGCTATGGAAATGACTGCAAGTGGCAGGTCAAGAGACGTTCGTGCTGGTAGAATATTGGTACTATAATACACTGGTAATCAAGTAAAATCGATTATTACAAAATATACAGTAGCACCTTTCTACTTATGAATATTTTGAGCTTTACATTCCGTAGGTGTTGGAGATACTACCAGAACGAGCATACGTCTTGTTTGTACTGTACACTCTACATATAGACTTGAGATGCCAAGAAGGAAACGTTGGAAAAAAATAAATCTCAATGTTATTGAATGGTGTTACATTGTGATAAGGAACAACAGATTAAAACAAAAAAGGAAGATACTCCTACGCGTGACAAATTCTGAAAATGGGCACATTTTCGAAGTCCAACCCCACCGATTTTAAGAGTTTCTATGGGCCGCGGGGGTGCCAGGAATTTTAGGATTTCGGCATTGGAGCGCGCTTTTCTAAAGTATCAGTCTAGAGTACTTCATTCTCATCTGCTATCAAATGTCAATGGAGCACAACAATTACAGGCCTGATCTAAAACAAAATATGCAATGTTTCACCCACTGGATGAAGGTATCCATCGCCATCTTTTACGAACATCTGATACAAGCCACTTAGCACCTGCAAGTTGGTGATTATATCATCACTTGGTGCATTCCCACCCTTGGCGGCCACTCTTGTTATTCTCAACAACCAGCCTTCCCTTCTCGCGATGTTCTACTCAAGCCCACTTTTCATTGCATTCAAAATAGTTTTTAAACCGTGCAATTTCCATAATCCATGTATTTATATCTTTGTCTAACTTAATGCATTCACGTTTCCCTACTTCTTCGCATAATTTAAAGCGTCCCTTACATTTTCATTAGCACTCATGTTTCAGATTCACATTCCATAATGGGCGATACTGCACGACTAATCACTGATTCTTTGCAACCATTGGCATGTTGCTCTTCATTACAGGTTTAGCGTTCCAAAAACTCACTCCACCTCTTTCATAAATATTTTCTCACTCTGCCAGCCCCAGGGATACTTCCGCTGTTTTCCATTTCTGTCCTGAAAGATAATCTGTAAATGTTTAGCAAATATACATTAATGTTGATATTCTATGTCTTCAGCCTGATGTTGCAGCCTTTGTTATTAAGTTACTCGTGTATTTGCCCGTTAAATAACGGAGTGCAAAGATTGTGTTTCATAACGTGTTACGTAGTGCTGTATAGCAAAATCGTCTTTTTGAAGATATAAGCATGAAGCGTTTAAAAAAGCGAGCTCCTATATAATTGTCTTTTAAAGGACAGTATCGTTCGATAATTATTGCCTAGTCTAATTTTAAGTGTGCTACATTTTTACTGCGGAATGTAGTTTGTGCAATCGATGTAGTTAAACGCACTGTGGCATTGCCTATTTTTTTTATTAACGTACACTACTGTGGTTAATGGAATTTAATATTACTAATGGAAATGTCTGAACCAAGACTTTCAAGTACTACTACTTGAATGTGAATATCTTGCAACACATTTACACACGGCTACATTATCTTTCACAGTCATGTGTTAGATGCAATTTTTTGGGGATGTCAATTTTGATTGATTTCATCAATTTCTTGTCTCGGCATATAATCTGCAGCACAGAATATCTCATTTTCGTCAGCGCATTCCAAAGTTTAAAGTCCCACTCATGACTAAAACGAAGGTTTGATTAAAATTTTGATGATACTGGATCCTTGTCAGCCACACTGCAGCAGGAAGTATCTCCAGAGTCTCTTTGGGACAGTTGTTTTCAAACTTTTTCATGCGACCTAGTTGACAATAGATGTTCACACCCGTGACCCAATAACGTGTTTGGACCAGCGGTTTAATTACAGTAAATCGTAATACATTTACATTTACTCCAGGAAGGCACCCCAGGGCTTGACGTTGGGAAACTCACTAGTGGACTGCGACCCTACTTTGAAAACGACTGCTCTAGTCGGCATTTGCCTATTCGTCCACCACGCTGGCCAGACATAGGAAGGGACGGAAGTCCCCACACTTCACCCCATCACGGACCACTTGCAATTGATTGACTGTGATGTAACAATTTGTATTGCTGGGTGAATGGAGGCAAGGGAATATAAGAAAAGTGTCCATAATGATTGC
The DNA here is from genome assembly GCA_036362905.1 of Mordacia mordax. Lineage (NCBI taxonomy): Eukaryota > Metazoa > Chordata > Hyperoartia > Petromyzontiformes > Petromyzontidae > Mordacia > Mordacia mordax. The sequence goes on along the minus strand of JAZEWT010000003.1, from coordinate 36,494,663 downwards.
TTCGAAAAGCTGCTCTCTCGGGACAGCCGCGTCGATGGCTCTCTCTCCTCTCCTCGCGACGTTTCGCCTCACACGTTGGAGGCATCCTCAGGCGAAGTGTTCGTGCGCCTCCATTGGCTGTTGTCGGGTTGTGGAAGGTTTACGACAAACATTTTTTACATGACCTAACCCAAAAAAAATAATCTATTAATGACATTGGTCACATAACCCTTCGAATTAATGGTAATACTGTTACTGCATAGCCTTCCACATTCTAAAACAAGTGTAGGTAGATGCAGATACATTAAGACGTCATCGTTTAATTTTTGAATGAACTTGTAGGTCTGTGGGTGCAAGGTTTTGGCTTAACATTGCGATCTCTCTTCACGAATAAAGATCAGGTGGATCAGTTGATTCAGTTTTTTCTCAGAAAAAAACTAAAGCACAGCGTATCTCTACCCAGCTTCAAACATCAACTAATACTTCAATAAATGTTCACCCACCTACCTTAACCTCAAAACTCCTGGAATTTTCCGAGTTAATGGAATCCGATGTCTCTTCTCTAGTTACCAGATCTTGGCCCACAAACTGCTACCTGGACCCCTTCCCATCCAAATTCATACGGGCAAATTTCAAATCCTTTGCTACTTACGTCACTAATCTCTTTAATAGCTCACTTCGCTCTGGCATCGTTCACCAAATATTCAATTGTGCACAGTTACTCATCTACTCAAAATACCTGGCCTCGATTGAAACATCCCTGAATATTATCACCGCATCTCAAATCTACCATTCCTGTCTCAGGTCCTTGTATGTGCAGTCGCAGTGCAACTCCAGAAACACGTTCTCAACAATAACTGCCTCGATCCCTTCCAATCTGGGTTCAGACTCGGCCATAGTACTGAAACTGCTCTGGTAAAAGTAGTTGATGACCTTCTCATCGCTGCTGATGAAGGCTTGCAAAGTATTCTAACTTGATCGACTGGAGGGTATCGGGGTCTCTGGCTGTGCTCTGCATTGGCTGAGCTCCTTCCTCTCCGACCGGAAGCAGTTCGTCAGCCTCGAAGGACAAAACTCAGAGATACATCCTGTTTTGTCTGGAGTTCCTGAGAGTTCAGTTCTCAGCCCACTCTTCTTCAGCATCTACATACAACCATTTGATCATATTCTCCACAGCCTTAATCTCAGCTACCATTGCTATGCCAATGACATCCAAATCTATATCCACGCAGAGCCATCTATCAATGCGTCTGGTCTTTGCATGTCGTCCTCACGGTCAACTGTGAAGGCCCTTCTCAATTCAAATTTCCGAAAATTAAATAGCGACAAATAAGAAGTTTTGATTGTCAGAACCCCACACCAATTGTCCAAGGCTGAACCTATCCAATTAATGCTTGATGATCAGACCATTGAAGTTGCTAAGGCAGTCCGGTTTCTAGGAGTGACTCATGAGTCCTCACACATCAACAAGTGTGTGTCTCAGTTTCGAGACTGACAGGATGTTGTGCAGTTGTGCAGTCTGGCTATGTTTCCATCTCAGAACCCGCTGATGCTGAGAAACTAATACATATCATCTCCTCACGAATTGATTACTGCAATGCACTGCTCCCTGGAACCCCTACCTACCCGATCAATCGTCTCCAACGTGTGCAGAATGCGGCTGCTAGATTCCTCACTCGCACACCCATCCACGATCACATATCCCCAGTACTGATGTATCTCTACTGGTTAATGGTTAAATAGAGGATTGAATTCAAAGTCCTCCTTCTCACCTACTTCAGGCACCCTCCTCAATACGACAACTTCGTCTTCTAATACAGGCTTGCTGCATGTGCCCAGATCGCACCTCCATTCGATGGGTGACAGAGCCTTCTGCTGCTCCCAAACTCTGGAATGCACATCCATTGGAGATTCCATCATCTGAGTCCCTAATCATCTTCAAATATCGTCTCAAGACTTACTTATTCCGTAAAGCTTTCAAGTCGTCTGGCTAAAATTGTTAATCCGGCTCACTGTGTCGTGCCAGGATGATGGCTCGCTGCCAACCTGTGCCTTCTCGAGAACATAAATGTCTTCCTTGTTTGTTCATCTCATGTATGTAATCCACATTCATGATGGTTCTGATAGAACACCCTTTACGTCCAGAAGCTGACCTGTTACATTTGACAGGTCAACCCCAATGGCAGTTGCTCCTGTGAGCACAAGTTGATTTAACATTTGGCCTGCAATGGGCTTTTAGTATGTCAGCAGGGAGTCTCATCTCATCTCATTATCAGAAACCACTTAATCCTCTACAGGGTCACTGTAAGCCGGAGCCTATCCCAGCAGACACAGGACGCAAGGCAGGGATATGCCCACAATGGGACGCCAGTCCATCACCGGGCACTGCGGGCAATTTAGTCTGAAAGCCAATTAACCTATGCAGCAGCAAGTTTTTTGGACTGTGGGAGGAAACCGGAGTGGCCGGCGAAAACATGCGGACACGGGGAGAATATGCAAACGCCACACAAAAAGGCACCCAAGCTGAGATTCAAACCCGGGACCTGCTTGCTGTGAGGCGACAGTGCTACCCACTGGGCCACCGTGCCACCCTTTGTTGAAGAATTATTTTTTATTGCTGTTTCATGTCCTTTTAAATTCTATTGCCATTATATTACTTTCAGTTCATCTGTCCTGATGCTGTTGTTGATATGTCATTCCCTCCACAGGTCAGATTTTTAACAAAGCCCCCAAAAACGTTATTGTTGCTGATTTGCTGTTCTTATGTCGTTGTTGTTGCTGACATGCTGCTCTCTCTGCAGCTCTGTGCAGCGCTTTGTGACCATCGGGTTAAAAGTGCTCTCGAAGTCCAATAATTATTATCAACTTGCTGCTAACGTTTATATTTAGGAATTTTCCATCCTGACACCAACACGGAGTGGCTTACCTCTGTAATAAACAGGGAATGCGCTATCACTGTACCTGGATGTCGCCTTATGATGTTATTTCAAAGTTCTAAATACACACATATACAGTGCTGTGCCAATAATATCCAGTAGAGCTGTACGTTTATATTCGTATTCAGGTGTACAAATACACACTGCCACTCATATATGAAATCTTTACCCAGAATGACTTCTGCGATATAATTTTGTGTAATGGTGATGGCCATTTTTCTGAGTAATTTTCTGTGGGAGGAAACCATAAAGAGTGAAGAAACCCCACACACTGTTGACCTGCACCTCCTCAGAAACACTTATTCCCTCCTTTATTTGTTTAACAAGTATGTTATCTGTTATTATATTTCTTCATTGATTTATCACCATTATTTTATTTTAATTGAGCTATTCTGATGTTGTTGTTGGCATGCCGTTCTCTCCACAGCTCTGTGCAGCGCTTGATGAACCTCAGGTGAAAAGTGCTCTAGAACTGCAAATATTATTCTTATTATTATCATGATGACACTGCTTTCATAATTTCAACATGTACCGCACTCTAGAACAGAAATTAAACGACTTACAGACAAAGAGGAAGGCAGCAATATATGTGGTGGCAAGTGCCAACAATTACCCGGGCTCTGAAGTCGTCTATAATTGGGTGTTATCAATCAATCACTGAGTGTTTAGATGTCGGAGGAAAATGGTGTACCTGGAGAAAAGTTGACAAATGTGAGGGGAAAAAATCCCGTGCAGATGGATCAGAGTATACATCTTTCTACCCTGCCTTATCGTGCCGAGCCAGAGTGCGGCACAGTTACAGGACTAGGCGAAATACACATATGTATAGTACGGTAAAAACTCGATTTAACAAACTAGTAGGAGGGAAAGGGTGTACAGACTGTATGTGAAATCCGGATCTTTATATGATGATATTATATACAGATTAATAAATATATCTTATTAAGGCCTACTTATTTACACCATTAAACGGTATAATATATGTATTTAATAGAAGCCATAAAAACAATAAAATTAAATATATGATTCCTATTATATGCAAGCAGACCGCTGTCTGGGAAGTAGCGGACAGCATACGTTGCTTTCGAAGTTCGTTGAATCGAGGTTTATTGCATATTGAAAAATAACGAGCATCTCCTGCTGCTAATACGAGTTGGCAGTATTACATGTTCCTTTATAGCATTAATTCCAGCGCTGTGCACAAATGAAACGTGATTAGCAGCGCAGTCTAAATATTTGAGAAGGGTTGTCCTTTAATTTGTTAATCTAGCAAATTTAATCCGTTTAATTACTAATTAACATCTGCCATCCTCGTTTTTGTGCAGTTATTAAATGTATAGAAAGTGGGAGAATCCACTTCGTGTCTAAAGAATGTTCTTATGTTCTTTAATTCGATGCTCCTTAGAACAGATCATTAACTTTAATACCAACACTTCATTACAGTTTACTTATAATAATGTCTTGGACACAGCAGGCGGTCCCTAAGTCTTGCTGTAAGCAAATGGACGAGTGTTGGCTTCATGTGCACAATTCTGTCGCTTCCATTCAAGAGCAGTAATGCTGCATATCATTTACCCTCCGGACAAAACCGCTTCAAATTTGTTAATAACAAACTAAAATGTAGTTTTACTTTGTGTTACATATGTGCGTTTGTGCTGCACGTGGGATGCAAAACGTGCGCTCAATTGACACATATTGTGTTCTCACCGATTCTCCCATGGGAATAACTATACAAATGTTTTACAGGCTTTCCCACACTGGGTTGGTCATGAACGTTGCTGACCACAATAAACCACGCTAGTTGACGTGGGTTTATAAGTCTGTGGGGAAACAAAAACCTGTGCGGCTATCACACGCTGCTAATCTTGATTTAAGTTTTAATCGCGCTGTTGTGTTTAATATATATACACAAACCATTGCACAGCTCCTCAACATCCCTAATCTGCCATTAGTCCCGAGGATAAACCACCATTATCAGTAGCCATGATGTGTTCACCGTTGGACAAAGTCATCCTAACTCTGCCACATCTATGTCTATTTGGCGCCTGCGTGCAAGATGATGTCATTCCTCTGACTCCTCTTCGATGGCAGGTTTCTTGGGCGTGTTTTTTTTAGTCTGCCATTTGGTAACTGTTCGAAGTTAACACGGTGGCTTATGGTTGTTTCCCCTCCAGCAGATCTCTTCCGTTGAGTGGAGAGACCTAGTTGTGTACGACGTTTGTTCTAATCGTACTGTATTCATATGTTGTACCGATTTGCAGGCGTTTTGCTCATTCTGTCATTTCCTGTGTAGCACATTTCCGTTGATGTCAAGCAAATGTGAGATGGCTAACTTTTTTCCATTTTCCATTTAGGCTATTTTTGCTCTAATCCTATCCAGTTGTAACATGACATGATGAAATTATAAAATATGGAGCATTACGCCAATTCAGTTGTTTATGATAATCATTATTCAGAAAAAAGCACGCTCAGTTTTCCCAGCGCTCACCGAAAGATTACCGTACTCCCACAAATAAAGTCAAGGCATCGCGACCCCAACACAACAAGGCAACAACTTTCCATGACCCTGAGTGGCGTTAGACATCATAGCTGGCAACAACCGTATTTGTGGCGAATTATATGCCACACGTGCCACTCAAAACACGTGTCGTAACGGATGCTGCTGGTGATATGATTGTTAATTATCATTTTAAAATTAATTAGCGAAATGCTGTGAAACATACCACCTTTTCCATGGCAATCTGCTTTTCACGTTAAAGTTACCCCATTGCTATGTTGTGCCTGGTAAGTTTACAATAACATTTATTTTACCTGGAACACGCTTCCCCTGTAGCTTCGACCTCTATCTTCAAAAACTACTTAAACAATATTTATTCCTTCCTGCATACTCACAGGGAGCTCGACTCCACGTTCAAGTGTCATCCCTTACCAACCATGGAATTTGCGCGCGTTTCAAATTGTAATATATAAATAAGGCCTGCATATCCTCTTTTGAAACAGTTCCATACATTCGTGTAGACTAAATAAAATGCAGTTTTATTTATTCTACAGCAGGGTTCTCAAAGTTTTGTGCCTCAAGGACCATTGACCACCAAGAGGTGCTCAGCAGTTGAGAATGGTTATTCTACAAATAGTGACAGATCACAATCATTATATAAACGCAAACAGACTTCCACAGGTCACACCGATTAAAGGCTATGCATTCAGAGGAAAAAAAAGAAATGGATTTACAAAGCAAAGAGACAGCGTGTACATGATCGACAAGTAAACTATATGCAGTGGAATTTAAGGGAGATATGAAAACAATGTAAATATGTTGTCTACACTGTAAATGACAGTTTTACCGGACTAATTATCTCATCTCATCTCATTATCTGAAACCGCTTAATCCTATATAGGGTCACGGTGAGCCGGAGCCTATCCCGGAAACACAGGGTGTAAGGCAGGAATACACCCGACGACGGGACGCCAGTCCATCGCCGGGCATTGCGGGACAATTTTAGTTTGCGAGCCAATCAACCTATCCAGGAGCATGCTTTTGGACTGTGGGAGGAAACCGGAGTACCCGGCGAAAACCCACGCGGACACGGGGAGAGCATGCAAACTCCACACAGAAAGGCACCCGAGCCGAGAGATTCGAACCCGGGATCTTCTTGCTGTGAGGCGTCAGCGCTAACCACTGGGCCACCGCGCCGCCCCCGGACTAATTATGAATAAGGAAAGTCTTGGGAGTTTAAACAACTTTGGATAAGAAGCCCAGGGTTACGAACTCATCTCATGTCATTGTCAGAAACCGCTTAGTCCGTTACAGGGTCGCGGTGAGTTGGAGCCTATCCCGGCAGACACAGGGCGCAAGGCAGGGATATACCCACGATGGGACGCCAGTCCATCACCGGGCACTGCGCGCAATTTAGTCTGCAAGCCAATTAACCTATGCAGCAGCATGTTTTTTGGACTGTGGGAGAAAACCGGAGTGCCCGGCGAAAACCCACGCGCACACGGGGAGGGCTACGAACTATTTGTACAAATTCCAAGTCATGTTCGTGTATGCGTTGTTGACTCCTGTTAATCTCCAAGTTAAACGTTGGACGCGCCGCTCTGAAGAGAGCACGTGCAGGGAGTAGCGCTGCTGCCTCACAGCAAGAAGAGCCAGGGTTCCGTTTCCGCCTCGGGTGCCTTTTTGTGTTGAGTTTACGTGTTCTCCCCGTTTTCGCCGGGTACTCCGATTTCGTTCCACAGTCCTCCCCGCTGAATAACTGTTAAACATGTTTTAAAAAAGAGATGCATAGCTTAACGGTTCCTTCCCGCTTGACTTAAAACTGACTGAGGCGGTGCAATCTGAAGACGCATGGAAGATCTGGTTGCCTTCGCTCACAGCCCGATTGTGCTCTGCCGATGAGCAGCTGTCCAGACAATGTTTTACGGAATGCCCGTCACGTCGTCTGTGTGAAATGTTTAGCTTATTGACACAAAAATGTGTGCCTGGGGTGAAAATCGCGGAGGTTTCAAAAGCATGCTGGCACTGTATAATAATCTCATCTCATCTCATTATCTGAAACCGCTTAATCCTATATAGGGTCACGGTGAAGCCGGAGCCTATCCCGGAAACACAGGGCGTAAGGCAGGAATACACCCGACGACGGGACGCCAGTCCATCGCCGGGCTGTATAATAATGTCATGTTAATCAACAATTGTATAACAATGTGAAAAAGCAATGTGTGTACTGAGCAAGGTTGCTTGTTTGTAAATGCATTATTTAGCACAGCCTGTCAACACTTTGTAATGACCGTCTATCTATAAAGCACACCTGTTCACAGGCAGCACGTTCATATGTACTGTGGTATAGATATGTATGTGCAATTGCTGCATATATCTCTGTACATAACAGGTGTAATGCATTTAGGGTGAAAAACAACTGCATTGGTTCGTTTAAAAAAACATCAACTGAAAATATGCTAGCTACGTATTAATACATGTAACTAAACAATCATATTATTATTGTGCCTGCGATATACAGTATTAACATATCTGCACAGTGATAAGATATGTCTATGTATGCTGACAGTATATAAATATGCTGTGCGTTTTCAAAGCCCTTATATAAAGATATATGCTGTGAGTATTAGTTCTTTATAAAAAAACACACACACAACTTTTCAGAAAGAAATACTGTATTAAAAGTACAAAGATTGATGGGTATTAATCTATAATAGCAGGCAATGTGCTATTGTAAAATCAACTAAACGTTCTGTTAAAATATCAAGGCTCAGGCCAATGCTTCCGGAAGTGGTTCTCAAACCCTTTGCACCGTAAGGTTCTCCTGTCGAGCAGGAGTTCTCAACCCTTTGAGAATGACGGCTGTAGCGGTCGATTTGTCCTACTCTTTCACTCTGGTCAAATGTCTCAGCAAATGTTGGAGTACCGATACCTTACCCCCCAAAAAACCTGCCCATCGCATAATTATGGTGAACTCATTTATACTCCTGGGTGCACAGAGGCTGACGAGAGTTAAGAATCTTCCCCATTATTTCTACTACCACATTGAAGGATACGAACCAGCGACCCTCTGAATTCCTAGTCCAGTGTCCCGACCATTACACCACCACAGCAGCATCGTGGAATGGTTTTAATGGCTTTTTCTTGAAATGTTCATGATAATGTCAGGAGTGTTGTTGGTTCGAGCATGCAGTCAGTGCTATGCACCGTCACGTGGTATGCAAGTCATGAGCAAATATGTCTAGTTTATATCTAGTCTATATCACTAAGTTATTATAAATATTCTTCTGTATGTTTAAGGTGTCTTTCATATGTAATGTCAGTGACATTTCAAAGTACAGTTTTGCAAAAGTAGTGATTTATCAACTTCGGTACTCAATTATTATATTTTAAACAGTGAGAGCATAGTGCACCAACAAACAATAGTGAAATCTTTTGTACCTTTTCCACATAGTCATCCGGACTGGTTATGCACCATTCCATTCTACAGAACAAACACCACCACCATTAATGGTGTTAAAAATAGGATTGTATTACATTTGAGGCTCTCAAAAGTTTAATCGGTTTTCGGAATCAATTTGAGACATGATTAAGCATACAGACTTTTTAAATGAATTTTTGGGATGGGTGGAATTAATTCGAACATGAACGTTTTTGGCTTCTGCTCCACTGTTAATTTTTTGCAAGCACATAGTGTGATGTAATTCCACTATTGAAGGGAATTATATTTTCTGCAGACAATAATGTTGGTTCTCGCCTAATGAGGCTTATATAGGCTATAGAAGAGTGATTTGGAACATGCGCTTAGAAATATTTCTTATGCTTGATGCTTAGGTATCTTTTTTGCATTATCACTGCAACTGAATAGTGTACATCTCTGTTTACAATACGCATATGACATTGGTTGCTCGTGTGGATACGGACAAAACATGTAAATATTAAATCTGGACATAACACTCCTCAATATTATTCCAATTATGAAGAAACTGCTACCCACTCATTTTCATCAGCATAGAATCGTTTTTTAAGGAAGTGGGATTCACCGAAGCTGCAGTTCTTGGAGTGACAAGAAACCCAGTGTGTGATGTTGTTCATCACACAACAAACTTCTTCAGTGACTTGGGTCTCCCCAAAGGCCTCCTCGGCCAGGAGCCGAGTATGTGGCCTGAGGACAATGGCGACGGAGCTGCTCAGTTTATTACCAGTAGATTGAAGGTTCTTAGTGATAGCGTGAAGAAAGAAGCAGTAGTTTTATGACCATCGAGCTCTTACTCTCCGGTGTCTCTCAGGATCAAAGGCTGCGCCTTGAACCCCAGTGTGATTTTAGCCCTGCAACGGAGTACGTTTTGGTAATCATTTCTGAAAATCAACACATTCAACAACGTAGACCTTATTTCACTGTCATTTGACCCCTTCTCAATTTGCTCCGTGATCTGATGTATATATATTGCTCAAAGAGCGATTTTGCTCGTGAAGATGTAGAGTACAACATCACCCCTGCTGACTCCATCCACCACTGCTGTGCCAGGACCCCGACTCCTTCCACAACCCCTGTACAACCTGAACCGACTCCACCCTGTAACCAGGGAAAGGCACCTGGCCTGGGCCTAAACAGAGAGAGGCGGGGCCAAAAACTTAAGGCGCGGGTCCTCCAAAGGAAAGGCATAGGAGCCCTAAGAGGAAGGTCTCATCTCATTATCTGAAACCGGTTAATCCTATATAGGGTCACGGTGAGCCGGAGCCTATCCCGGAAACATCGGGCGTAAGGCAGGAATACACCCGACGACGGGACGCCAGTCCATCGCCGGGCATTGCCGGACAATTTTAGTCTGCGAGCCAATCAACCTATCCAGGAGCATGCTTTTGGACTGTGGGAGGAAACCGGAGTACCCGGCGAAAACCCACGCGGACACGGGGAGAGCATGCAAACTCCACACAGAAAGGCACACGAGCCGAGAGATTCGAACCCGGGACCTTCTTGCTGTGAGGCGTCAGCGCTAACCACTGGGCCACCGCACCGCCCGAAGAGGAAGGTCTAGGGCCTAATCTGGAAGTGATGGGTGCTAAGGAGACAGGGACATGGCTTAAAAATGAAAGAGTTGGGTGCCAACAGAGGCCTCTCCCTGGAGATTTTCGGTAAAACAAGTGAACAAACACGCAGCCAGAGGCAGCGGCGTAACTGTAATGCTACAAATTTGGCCATATACCACATTTGTTTTGTTATACGCTGCAGGTTCTATAATGTGGGCAGCCAAAGGTAGTTCAGATAAATGGAGTGCCGTAATGTACTACGACTACAAGTCTATGCTTCATGCCTTTACCCACCTCGACTGGCTAGCACGGTGTGCCCTAAATGATGTGGGGAGGCCCTTATTCAGCAGTGGATTAACACGAGGGCTGTACAGGTCATTAAGTGCTTATCCATACTGAATTTATGGAAATGTATCGTAAGAAAAGGTCGCGGAATATTACTCATGCTTCTGTCTGACTCCGCAGACCACTCTCATTCACTGGGGACTTTTGTTCTGATGTCATCTTGTGGTGAAATGGTCACTAGCCAAAGAAGAATGAAATATACCAGTATCGAAATGACAATACTTCTGGAAATAAAATATTAACAATTTCATGGGCAAAACATCTTTATGATGACCATAAACAACAATTATGATTTTTAAAAATACGTTAAATGTGGCATTAAAAAATATATATATTGGCATATTTCTACCAGCACATTTAATCAATGGAGACGTAGATTAAACCACTGATTCAATTAAAGTGCAATATACGTTCCTATTATTATGTTGGGGCGGCGCGGTGGCCCAGTGGTTAGCGCTGACGCCTCACAGCAAGAAGGTCCCGGGTTCGAATCTCTCGGCTCGGGTGCCTTTCTGTGTGGAGTTTACATGCTCTCCCCGTGTCCGCGTGGGTTTTCGCCGGGTACTCCGGTTTCCTCCCACAGTCCAAAAGCATGCTCCTGGATAGGTTGATTGGCTCGCAGACTAAAATTGTCCGGCAATGCCCGGCGATGGACTGGCGTCCCGTCGTCGGGTGTATTCCTGCCTTAAGCCCTGTGTTTCCGGGATAGGCTCCAGCTCACCGTGACCCTATATAGGATTAAGCGGTTTCAGATAATGAGAATGAGATTATTATGTTGTGGGCGCTGTACTTATCAACAAGGAAGCATGGGCAATGACCGAAAGGTATTGCCCCGCTGGGTGGAGGCCTTGCTGATAGGACTGTGTCTCTCTTGACCGGAAAAACCTGGAAATCTTCCAGCAGTAACTGGAGTCCGCCACTATGGAAAGGTCTGGTCCACCCTACTCGGGATGCCGCCATTGTGACCTTCACCGGGAAAAGTGACATCTTGAAAATTAGTGGATTAAAAATTGATGAATACAACAAAGGTGCCCTTGTTAGTAATTTGTTGAAGCGTTAAGAGCTGTACATTAGCCCACACATATCAATGGTAGATCTTACCAAGATGATCCAGTCATCACATAGTCATGGCAAAGCATTTTTTACAGTTCTTAAATTATGAAGACGATATTAACATGTCGGGATGGACTGGCGTCCCATCGTGGGTGTATCCCTGCCTTGCACCCTGTGTCTGCCGGGATAGGCTCTGGCTCACCGCAACCCTGTACAGGACTATGCGATTTCTGACAATAAGATGAGATATTAACATGTTTGCAACTGTGAAAACATGCTTCATCGTTACACAGTTATCCTCCTGTCATTACAATGTTTGTAAAATATTAACTTGCACTGATTCATATTATCCCCACTGTATCTTCACAATTGAGAATTCGACAGGTCCCGGGTTCGAGTCTCTCGGCTCCGGTGCCTTTCTGTGTGGAGTTTGCATGCTCTCCCCGTGTCCGCGTGGGTTTTCGCCGGGTACTCCGGTTTCCTCCCACAGTCCAAAAGCATGCTCCTGGATAGGTTGATTGGCTCGCAGACTAAAATTGTCCGGCAATGCCCGGCGATGGACCGGCGTCCCGTCGTCGGGTGTATTCCTGCCTTACGCCCTATGTTTCCGGGATAGGCTCCGGCTTCACCGTGACCCTATATAGGATTAAGCGGTTTCAGATAATGAGATGAGATGAGAGAGACATGGTTATTTAGAAAACATGTTTAAATTTACCAGCATGTTTAACAACACCCCATTATCGTATTCCCTTCATTAATAATGGTGATTTTTCATTTACCTCAATATCCCAAATGATGAATTATAGTTTTAAATTCCTCTTGACTTGCCCGTTAAAATTCCATTGTTATTTTACTTGAAGGTGAAACCTGTATCAGAGGGAAACCCCCAAAAGTAAATATACCGAAATCTTGAAAACAATCAAGTTTTAATGAGACTTTGTAAACAGCTACTGCTGAGAATTACCCGTGGAACAAAAGACTAAACCCCACGGCAATCAGCACACAGCATGAGATCATGAGCCCATCAACACTTTCCATTAGTCTATGGCTGGCATTGCTTATTTATTGGTTGGCACATTTCAGGGTCCACCTATTGGACCTCAGCACATGGTGTGACTTATGGAAATAATGCTTGCTTGCTGGCCACTATCATGGCCTTTGTGGCGACCACAAACTGGGTGCCCCACTCTGGAGAGCAGCGGAGCCTTGGTTCCTTAAATAGAACGGGCAAGTCACATGGAGGCTGCTCGCCGCCACTTCCTCTTGTTGGGAAATGCCAGGGAGCGGGCAGCACGCTGGATTGTGGGGAAAAGTTGATAAATGCAATCCGCCCCCTTCTTCCACGTTAAAGCTGCCCCTGCAGGAGTTCCCGCAACCCTGGAAAATCTGTATCAAGGAATTCTGTAAATAGCAGTGGCAGTAAAGCTCATTGTTAAGGTAATTTGGCTTGCCATCTATGTTGTAAAATGACTTGTACAGCATTTAACTTAGTCCCCTTTGAAGCTTAGACATTATATATAAATATCAAAGTGACTAACTATTCCATCAACAACATTAGCATGCGCGTAATCGTTTCACGTTAATAATAATATTTGCATTTCTACAGCGCCTTTTACCCGAGGGTCACAAAGCACTGCACAGAGCTATGGAGAAAACGGCATGTAACGATTCTAAATCAATGAAGTACATCAAATAAAAGTAAAATAATTGTTCAAACAAATAAAGGAAGGAAGAAGTGTTCCTAAGCAGGCATAGGTCAACAGCACGCTGCATCAAAGCACACAAGAGTGAGCAACATCAGATCCCATTAACTCGGAAATCAGGGTAGGAGACGGAACAATCGCTGAGGTAGTTGTTGGAGGTTAAAACTGGGTAGAAATGCGGTCTGTGTAAAACAGAATCAACCGATCAGCCTGGTCTTTATTAATGAACAGAGGTGAGAGCGAATGACTGAGTAGATCAAGGAGTTGACGGTCGAGAACAGGATCTTGGGCTTATTCCAGGCATTAGCTAGGATGATGGAAAGGTGGGTGGTATTTGCGCAATCAAGTGCCTTCTGGAAGCGATTGATCTGGTCCTTTTAGATATGAGCGTGGGTGATGAGGCCACATTTTCTCCAAGTCCGCTCGGCCTCGCGTGCATTCACCTTGAGCTCGCAGAATTTAACGTTATACCAGGGGGATGGTTTTCCACCTGAGACACAACGTGACTTGATTATGGCCAAATCATCCAATATGCATGCTAGAGAGCTGTTGTAGGTTTCACCTGTCGCATTAGAGTCAGAGTGACCCGAGGCAGAGTAATAAACTGTTGATTCCAGTAGAAAATAAGTCTGGAGTGATGGAGTGAAGATTTCGGATTTGGCGTTAGCGCTTAGCGATGGAAATGGGTGGCGGTACCTGGATATCAAACCACATGGCGGAATTATCAGACAGACCACGATCAGAAGCCGACAGATTGCTTATAGGTATACTCCCTGAGCAAACCAGGTCCAGAGTATGGCCACATCTGTGAGTTGGCAGACGTCACATTGAATGAAGCCGAATGAGTTTAGAGTTGCCATGAGATCCTTTGCAATGGAGCTTTTAGGAAATTCAACATGAATATTAAAATCCCCAAGAATTTGAATCCTTTCAGAGCAGGAACCCAGCTTAGAAAGTAGTTCAGACAGTTCATTAGCAAAAGAAGTGGAGGCTCTAGGTGGGTGGTAGAGCAGCACCAACTTCACAGGTTGAGCAGACCTTCAATCCAAAGACATATACTGAATGAATGGAAGGACGGCGACAGACTATGTCTTTGTATATAGGTAGATTTCCATGGCTCGATATATAAAAGTTGATGTTAAGAATTGCTCTTTCAGGATAGCCATATCACTCGTTCCTCCTCTCTCCTTCAACATTTTTCGCATCTGCCTGATAATGCCTCCAACATGGGAGGTGAAACGTCACATACGAGTAAGGAATAATGTTTGACACGGCCATCTCAAAAGAGTAGTGTGATTTACTAAATATTGTAAACTCTCAGTAAAATCTTCATAAGATTTTCAGGGATTGTACAGAGCCTGGTTAAAATTGTTAGTAAGTGCATTCTCAAGCAAAAGTTAAAGTTCAAGAGCATAACTGTATTGGACAAATCGTAATGATTCATAACCTTATCCACACGTTCAGGCAATGCTGCAAGATACAGCGCGCTGCAATAAACCTCGTGATTAAAGTATTGCATTAACCACAATCATCACAGAGTTGTAACATTATGCTGTAATGCGTGGCAAAGTCATATCATTATCTGATAATATCATTTATTATAGCCATTTATTATTCAGCCATCACTTATAACAGTTTCAGATAAGAGGACTTGTTGCAGACATTCAAAAAAAATCATTATCTGCAAATTTACTTGTGCACAGTAGATACCGCCATTCTTTCTGTACCAAGATGCAATTTTTCCAATAAATAGAATTCTAGTGATGTCGGATGTTATGGCTCGATGCATGAGAATGCCTGAGGATGTCTCCAACGTCGGAGGCGAAATGTTGCGAAGGGGAACGCTCGACACGGCTATTACAAAAGAACAGCTTTGGAAAGCAATTCTCAAATTAAATTGCAATTTTTTTTCCTCTATTTTAATTGGATTATAAAAATAGCATAATAATTGAATTTAGAGAGACTTTCACCCGAAGATCACAAAGCGCTGCACAGAGCTGCGGAGAGAACGGCATGTCAAGAACAACGACATAAGAACGGCAAATGAGCAACAATGACGTTTTTTGGGAGGTTTTTCGTTACAAATCCGAGCTGTGGAGAGAACGGCACGTCAACGACAACATCAGGACAGTTCAACTGAAATGCAAAAAATGGAATAAATTATAGGACGTAAAATAAGCGATAAAAATATAATTCTTAAAGAAACAAGAATAGAATAAATGTTCCCAAGCAGGTGCAGGTCGGCAACGAGCCATCATCCCGGCACGACAACAATGAGCTGCAACAACAGTCCTAGCAAGAGGGCTTGAAAGGCTTACGGAACAAGTGAGTCTTGAGATGAGATTTGAAGATGCCCAAGGACTCTGCTGATCGAATCTCCAATGGAAGAGCATTCCAGAGTCTGAATTCAGCGCACGAGAAGGCTGTCACTCATCGAATGGAGGTGCGAACTTGTCACATGCAGCAAGCCCATATTGGAGGATCGAATTTGTCGTGTTGAGAAGGGTGCCTGAAGTAGGTCACAGATGCATATTGGAGCAGCGCCCGTGGGAGCCTTGTAGGTGACAAGGAAGATCTTGAATTCAATCCTGTATTTAACAGGTAACCAGTGAAGAGACATCAGTACTGGGGATATGTGATCGTGGATGGGTGTGCGAGTGAGGACTCAAGCAGCCGCATTCTGCACACGTTGGAGACAATAGATGAGAGTCACGGTGTTAGAAATGGAAGTCACAATGTTAGAGATGGGAGCCACGGTGTTAGAGATAGGAGTCACAGTGTTCGACATGGCAGTCAGAGTGCTATAGATGGGAGTTACAGTGTTGGAAATGGGAGTTACTGTGTTAGAGATGGGAGTCACAGTGTTTGAGATAGAAGTCACAGCGTTAGAAATTGGAGTCGCAGTGTTAGAGATGGGAGTCCCAGTGTTGGAGATGAGAGCCATAGTGTGATAGATGGGAGTCACAGTGTTAATCATGAAGGCGCTCAAAGAAGATTGCATTGCTTTAAAAGAAAATCCTGCAATTATAAAGTCACAACCCTTTCGCAGAAAGTATTTTCACATGCTGAAAAATGTGTGAGAAAAGTTTCAGTGAAAAGTGATGTGTTTAAAATGCTGGTTTGTCTGCTACCCAATGTGGTATATGCCACCACTGTTTACTGCTGCACAGCAAACCGCAAGCTGCCTCCAACAAAAACGGGGTTTGACCCACACAGGAGTAGACATCCGCCACTACATGTGGCTACACGAACACTGCAGGGGCACTACATGAGGAAATTTTACTCTGTAGGAAAATGTAAATGTGTTTACTTTTTTATTTTTACTGTAATATTGTTGATTGCTTCGAAAAGCTGCTCTCTCGGGACAGCCGCGTCGATGGCTCTCTCTCCTCTCCTCGCGACGTTTCGCCTC
>JAZEWT010000003.1:36432881-36474174 GCA_036362905.1 Mordacia mordax | reverse complement strand
CAACACCTGACTCTTAAATAAAGACGACTGTTTGTACCGAAGTTGCTGCGCGCCTCCTGCTGTCGTCACCGCACAACAGAATCCTACTCATTCGTCGTGCTGCCGACCCTTACACCTTGAGCTGGTGCGATGGGCAGGTTGCTCTTATTTTCCAACTGGTCTTGAGCTGAGCAAGCCAGGCGTGCCGGGCTAGGTCTCAGGTCATCACGATGCTGCGCAGGAGATGACCAGTGCGGCACCTGCTTGCCTCTGCAGTGTCGCCACATGGCACGGCCTACCTTGGCTGCACTGGGGGTAGTAATCGGCAACACCTTACAGTTTTCTCTGCTCTAACTCTCATACCATTTCGCCGCTCCACTGAATGCTTCTTATCTCTTCCGCATCCCCGCTGAACCTGGCTTCGCTCCCATTCTGGAAGGTTCACATCTCTATCCTCCTCCCCTTGGGTGAGGGCTCTTCAGTTACCCTGGCAACCACAACGTCCTCAGCTCTCTGCCCGCCCTTCTCTCTATGCACTCGATGTATAGTGTTTTATTTAATCCCCATGCATACTCTACACACAAACATCTGCCGCATTCTCTCATCATTCATACTCATACACGCACAGTTAGCTTACGTTTATGACACTGGTCCACTGAAAAATGTCACATTGAAATAGCATGTGCTAAACTGTATACAAAAACATGGTCTGAGTAATGGAGAAGGCACATGTAAAAATATTTTAGCTTTGGTGCTTAACCTTATATTTAGGCTACAAATTGAGCACAAACAGTATATGCTTGAGAATTATTTTAAGACAAATTGACCAGAATCAATTTCCCCACAAAATATGTATTTAATTTGACATGCGACTTTGTGGAAAGTTATTGCCATGTGTATTAATGAAATGTGACTGCAAATGTTCTTGTAGGAAACTGATTAAATAAAGGTCAGTTGTTGTCCATCATGTGGCTTTTTGGACACAGTACTTTGTTCATTGCCATGAATGTCGTACAAAAACAAAATGACATTTATCACGTGGTAAATTTATATTGAGTATAGACATATAGATTCACGATGCAAGAAAATATGAGTCATTCACCAAAGTCAAGAACACAGTACTGTCATAATGATCGTGGCACGTTATGGTACATATATTACACAGTTGGTGGCTACAGCTGCTCTGTGTAGTGCTGTTTGCCTTACGTGTCACAGCCCAGGGGGTTTGCGGTCCATCTGTTCTTTTCTATTATTCTTTCTATATCCAGCCCCCGGTGCCTCTTTACGACTCACCCTGTCGCGCCTCACAAACCAGACCACACATTGAAGAATAACCGTACTAGAATCCCCTCAAATAGGGTCTTATTTAAGAATGATTTATGTAGGACTTGGGCGGCACGGTGGCCCAGTGGGTAGCGCTGTCGCCAAACAGCAACATAGTCCCGGGTTCGACTCTCGGCTCGGGTGCCTTTCTGTGTGGAGTTTGCATGTTCTCTCCGTGTCCACTTGGGTTCTTGCCGGGCACTCTGGTGTCCTCCCACAGTCCAAAAAATATTCTGCTGCATAGGTTAATTGGCTCGCAGACAAAATTGCCCTCAGCGCCCGGTGATGGACTGGCGTCCTATAGTGGGTATATCCCTGCCTTGCACCCTGTGTCTACCGGGATAGGCTCCGGCTCACCGCGACCCTGTACAGGACTCAGCGGTTTCTGACAATGAGATGAGATGTAGGAGTCAACACAATAAGTACCAGGCTGCTGTTGAAGTGTAGTATATATTAGGCTGACAAAAATGTGCTTATCGTCGTGGAGAGGTGTACGTACTCTAAAGAACCCCAGAGCGATGTCACCTGAAGTCCAGCGCACCTACTATGAGCTTCCGTGGTGAATCAGTCTGCAGTCTGGCACTTATGCTAGTGTCCATGTGATAGTGATATACATGGTCGACTATCAGATAATTCCACCGCTCTTTAAACTCCACCACAAAATATATGCTATTATTTTTGGTTACTATAGCTGCATAATTAACCAAAGCAATAGGGATGGAACAATCGCACTTGCATTGTAATACACATTTGTCAAAATTAAAATTAAAAACACGAACTTTTATTGACGTTTTAACTGCCTCCTGAATTGTATGCATATATTGTCTATTTAAGCCAGGGTATGAAGGACACCTTCCCTTACCTAAACAAAATAACTTCAGTTATATATGAATTTTGACCAGGGTAAGATGTGGGCTTTAACCGGCTCAGTGGTTATTGCGCTAGGCTATAAACCTCGCCACCTGAGTTCGAATCCCTCTCAAGGTCAAACCCAGTAACGATATTCTGAACCGGTCTTAGGCCTCTTCTAGGTTGATTCAGCCTCAAATGATTGCACGGTGTAAACATTTCCACGAGGGAGACAAATGCGGCAGGTCGTGGCGCTGGTCACCCACTTCCATGAGTGCTATGTCGATCTTCATATGCGTTCGCTAACGCCATTTGACCCTACGGTCTGGTAAGGCTATACGGGGGACATTTGTAATTGTCTTTGTAAACAGTAACGATTTCGTGATCTCGTGAGAACCATGCGTTGGGATGAGAAGTTGCACACTTGGTGTTCATAGCGACACAATTTGCATTTAAATCAAGTTTAACGAACGCCTACACCTTTTCCCAATCCTGCGCTTTTCCACATGTATTTTCCATCTCACCTGTAAGTTGTCAAGCCGGTTCTGCGGCACAATAGTTGGTGTCGGTTCTAGCGCTCCACGTGCTTTCATTCCCAACAAAGAGCCATTTGGAAAGAATTTGAAAGCTCCGGTTCACAATTTACAACAGTCTAAATATATATTTTACGCACAAAAAAACAAATTCATAAGAACTGCTGATGGCACCGTTACAATATGAAAACATTTACAGCGCACGCTTTGTTTAACTGGTTATTTGTATGGTGTGAAAAGACGGTCACAATCGTCTGGTAATTGCGTCATTTCTCATGACGAGAGAGTTTCTGAAGCGAAGTGCCGTTTCACAGTGTGCGGTAGTTTCGATGTCGGAGGGCGATAACTGTTCCGTGTTCTCCAGCATTACGCTAGATACATAATATTACTCTCTACGCAGGATAGCACATTGGATTAAATCATGTTGCCTTGTCCGGATTTAACTAATACATTGTGTAATGTAATAAAAAATCTAATTGCATTTATAGAGCGCTTTTACCTTGGCGACCGGTGTTATTGTTGTGTTTAAGTACAGTTGGTCACAACAGAAGTAAACCTCTGTGTACGCGGCCCTGTCGTGTACGAATATATTCTTGCTTATTATTATTTATAAAACACAAGTCCAGGCCATGGCGTATTCTTCAAAGGCCTTCCTCGTACATTCAAGACGGTCTGCAGCTGTTCCAAGCCGAGCTGAACGTTGGATGAATACAGTGCTCAATCTGCCCAAAACACTATTTTCAAACAAATTGCAGTCTGATATTTACTTATAACTCTCCGTAGATATTCATTGGGGGTAGCCGTGTTGGGAAAGTAATTCTCATATATCCAGCCGTGAAAACCTAAATCAGTACATTAGTCTGTCTATGAGGTTTGACACCCAGTTAAACTGAGTTTGAGAACATTTTGTATGCTACGCGGATTATCCCGTTTATTAGTTTGCTCTGCTACTTTATGGACTTTTTTAGTGGAAAAAAAGAAAACTATATTGGATGGATATAACGGAACTTAGTAGCTCTTATGTAATTGGCATATTTGTTTAAGAGGACCTTTACGCCGAAGACTGTTAAGTGATGGTCCTGCCACATATTTAGGGGGGACAGATTTGAATTAAGGGCGGCGCGGTGGCCCAGTGGTTAGCGCTGACGCCTCACAGCAAGAAGGTCCCGGGTTCGAATCTCTCGGCTCGGGTGCCTTTCTGTGTGGAGTTTGCATGCTCTCCCCGTGTCCGCGTGGGTTTTCGCCGGGTACTCCGGTTTCCTCCCACAGTCCAAAAGCATGCTCCTGGATAGGTTGATTGGCTCGCAGACTAAAATTGTCCGGCAATGCCCGGCGATGGACTGGCGTCCCGTCGTCGGGTGTATTCCTGCCTTACGCCCTGTGTTTCCGGGATAGGCTCCGGCTCACCGTGACCCTATATAGGATTAAGCGGTTTCAGATAATGAGATGAGATGAGACATTTGAGTTCAGTATCATTACCCGTTTAATCCCGTATAGCGGCATGGGGGCAGAGCCTCGACAGACACAAGATGTCAAGTGGGGGCTATTCACCGGATGTGACCCCAATACATTTTAGGGTCGTTTTTTGGGGTAATTTGCTCAAAATGTCAATTAAGCTCGGCACCAGCGTGATGTTGAACGGTGGGAGGAAACCGGAGTACCCGGAAGAAACCCACGCGCACACTTCGAGAACACGCATTTTCCACAAAGGCACCATCAGCCGTTTACTGAACTCGGGTGCTTCTTGCTGTGAGGCAACCGCACTACTCACTGCGCCACCATGCTGCACCTCTTTGATTTCCATAGAAAGTAAATATAAGACAGTTTTGCTATTTTTGAATGATCATATAAGTTATGACTATTAACACAAACCTCATTCAATAAAAACACATAACTCAAATGCTAATATACTATTTTCTTTTCCTATACATATTTTTTATTAAATTACACAAGATTGAAGACATCATGACAACCAATGGGAGCGTGAGGAGCAAAAAGGTTGATGCGTGGAAATACCACTTGTGAACCGTGACTGCACAATATTATCTTCATATCAGTGGAGGGAAATTCATACGGATCTCTTCCAAGAAAACAATACACATAGCCAATGAATCAGACTGTCTTCGATCAGGAATTCTCAACTCCACTTGGCCCACCTGGTGGTACTTCCGGCCCACTGGTTGAAAATGGTAGCCTTACATTAAGTTGCAGATATAGCATCTGAAGTAGGCAACTCTGTTGCTTGCAGACCTCCAATACCAGACTATGGACGTTATTGAGGTGGCTGGCTGTACCAACTGCTAGAACATAATTGGTGTGTTGGTTCACGAAATGTTTAAATAGATGTATGTAAATATGCAGTCATTCTTTGATATGCGTCAATTGAACTTTAAATGATAGCTTAGTTATGGACGAAAGATGAATACGGAGGCAACCGCAGAGAGGGGGGCAGGGAGTCGTCTCGGCGGTAAGCCCGCCATACACTGCTTCTTGTAAATTAGGTAATTGGCCAATCAATTAAATAGCCTTTTTCAGTTATGAGAAAAATCCGGAGAATCCGGAGGAAATCCACGCAGAACAAGGGGAAAACACAATCTCCTCACAGAAAGTCGCTAGAGGTGGGGTCGAACCGCCTCAGGCAGAATCGTCTATTCTGTGAGGCGCGGATGTTGCCAATGCGCTACCCTGACTTACAGGGCAACAACTGTATTATCCTCTTATTTTATCGCACGTGTATGTGTTGTTCGTGAAGATCAAAGAACAAAGCATTAGCCAACCACCATGCGAGCAAGCAGGGTTTCGTAACGGTCACTCTACTATTGAGCACAAGTACATACTATTATTCACAATCAGTTATTTAAATTACTATTGTGCATAGCCTTGTAGACCGTGAAAGAGTCTAATACCTCACAAATATAACCCAAGTAGGCTATCGCATGAGAATACTCTTTTCCGTGCTGAGGCTTTTTTTCCAACGTATTTTTAGCAACGTAATTTCAAATTCTGAAAAAAAATGATGTTTAGTCTTGAGTTTGTTAAGGGAAAACAGATATTTTTCGATAGTTGTGTAATGTATAGGATTATGCACGTCTTGTTTCCAATGTTAAGCATGACAGTACGTTGTGCGTTTGAAACATAGTATGGAATTCCATTTACAAACTGAACCTTCAAAACATTATTGTAAGTATCCAAATCTGACTGCCTTACATGATAGGCAATTACAAAACATCGCACAACAATAACGTGTTAGCCACGTGTTCAAAACGATTTAATTGCAAACATTAATTTCATTCAATTCAAATAGGACAAGGAGGGCTTGAGACAAGTGTTTCTCCAACTGCAAGTCGATCAATAACGCGTCTGAACACCAACGTGTACACTGGCTTCCAGGCGTCAGATGCAGCGATAGCCCACCGCCAACACCACGGCCAACAGCAGAAAGTAACGGAAACAGCAACTTCCTCCAACAAACCGGCCCTTCATTTCTTTATGAAGCATTAAGCAAGCACTTTCCTTTAAAGAATAGAAATTGGAGGGGGGGGGGTTGTTGAACATTCAGTGTGTATTTTACAGTCCAAACTATGAGAGCTTGTTAAACGCAAAACAAAAATCATTCTAGTGTCCACTTGGCAAACTCAGGAACTCACCGAGTGAAAACAACTCTCATGAAATCCAGTGCCAGAAAACAATATTGCTGCTTATAACAGCGAATAGATATGAACTTCTGATTTAAAAAAAAATATCGAGATCAATCCAACAGGCTACTTAATATTTGTGGAAAGGTGAATTTGAAAGCATGGGACATTGATACTTTACTACGATTTGTAAGAAGAAAAAATTCTGAAGCAAACATTGCATTCACACAGTTGATGTATGTGTAATATTGTTAAAAAACTGCTTTATTCCTGCTTATCTTGATAGTGGTCACCCTTGCACAAACCATAATGGCAACTCTCCTTCACAGAATACATGTAGTTTTAAGCATGTTGTTAGAGTTCATTTAAACAGGAAGCCCACATTTAGTTAATAGAAAACATAGTTTTTTAATAGGTTAAAGCCCTCAACTTTGGGTTTTATTTGACAAGATTATTATTGATTTTTTGACAGGCTAAACATTACATTTTCATATAATTCTTTTCCTGTGAAAATTGATGTTACGGTTGATGTCTAAACTTTTCAGCCACTATAATGGTAAACTGACAAATCATTAGCCATTTAGAACATTTAGCCGCAGATGATGCCTTTAAAAATCAAACTGACTAGAGTATGACTGAAGCTCAATGTGCAAAATCCCCTCAACAATACAATGAAGCAGGCAATGGAAATGTAAGTCTTGAATTTCTTTCTTAATGCATCATCCATGAGTTTGGCATAGCACGTAAAATTCGATAAATGTTGCAAGCAATCCCCGAAAACATAATTTTTGTTTTCTGGAAAAATGCTCAATTTTACATCCTCTATACTACATAAATTGTTTTTCGTGGTCTGGTCATAAGTTGTTGCTTCCATCTCCATTGTTGCAAGTGTGTTTGATCTACCCTTGAAAAATGCATTGGTACCGGATTTGTGAGAATGGCAGTTACCAACATAGCACACTGTAAACTAATGCGTTGAGTAGCTCCATCTACTCAACGCATTAGTTTACAGTAGAAAAAACCTTAACGTGTTAGCGGTGTTTTTTTGTGTTGGTTTGGCATTTGAAGTTATTGAGAAATTAAGGAATTGGTATTGGTAATGGTCAATGGGCAGCCTCTGCGCTACAGCAAATTCAGTCATCAGCACCGGATGTGCTGCGAGCCATACACAAAACCACATTTGAAACCACCTTGTAAGGGGTAGCAACACAAAAAAAAAACTCTCGAAGACATTTCGTGTGGAAGTACAGTATACATTTCATGTGTATTGGCTAGAATGCTAGGTTTAACATTAATAGTTGTACCGGGATATTAATGGGATGGTCTATTAGCAGTGACTGACAGAAAAACACACATTCATAATATTTGGTTATAATTCGGTAAGTTAAAGATTTCAGTCAAATTCGTAGGTCATAATAAAATATCAATACCAATTCTAGGTATAATGAATAAAGCCAAGGTGACAATTCCATGCCTTTCTAAAAACACACCTTAGTTTTCCATGCTTAAAATGTCCACTTTATTTCCATTCTAACTCAATAAGGATTTGTTCTATACACATACCAGCATGCCAGTCTTGATCACACAGGGTTTTCTAAACATTGTTTTCACTGTATACATATGCAAATACTTAAACCCATGTACCTAACTGTATATAGTAGTATCGTTACTGTACTGTATATTTACATTTCAATTAAAACACTTGAAAAACTTGTGAGTATACTATAAAACTAAATGTCCACCGGTTAATCAAAGTTTATTCCTGTTGTCAACCGTGACGAGTTTACATTATTTTTGAGAATGCATGCGACATTTACATTTAATAATGCAGCAACACAATAAAAAAGGTGATAATACATAACCAAACAATGAGGACCAAAATATCACATCTGAGTTTCATGTAATTACATCAAAAGTATAAAAACAATGTCAAATATACAAATCATGCAATAACATATTAATGCTCAAGAAAAGCAGTTTCACATACCTTAAAATAAATCAGGCTGTGAAATATAAATGAACAATTATGGCTCACTTACCGTTATCCATCCAGTAAAGAATTTAAATTGCTGTCCATTAAATGCCACGCATATGAATTATAATATTTAATATTTACACTTAATAAAACTCCTGTATTCAGATGATGATGAAGTGCTACTTTACATTAACAGTTATGCTCATGTGACAAGCAGTGTTTCGATCAAATTGGCATTAAACAGCCACACAAAATATCCATAAGGTAACTTAAACATTTTGACCTCAATCATCATTATACAGACAAAAAGATTGCTGTCAAATATATGATGCAAAATGACCCATAACTACATAAAAGGAGTCTCACGTTCCAGTAATTAATGGTCAGATAAAAAAGTAATGTACACATTTCTCTACTCATTCACCAGCTATCTACAGAGAAATGCCTCAAAGGTGGGAAGCACTGCAGCTGTGCACCTACAGTATGACCATTGTTGTGCAAAATAATTTGTGCAGTGGAAAAAAAAGATGTAACGTTATTTTTCCTCCATATCAAACAGAATGCTCCCCGCGCACAATGTGAGAAGAGAACTCGTAGCGGTCCTGGCTGTGATAGCCACACATATTACACTCGAATGGATCTCGAAAGCCATGACATCCCATGTGAATTGTGTACATGACATGGTCGAGGAAGAGAACACGGCAGTGCTGACACTTGTAGGCACGGATTTTCTCCCCGTCACTGTTGACTACACTGAATGTTTCTTGGTCTGCCAGCCCATTTAGCACCCGTCCATCATCCAAGGGCTTTCCATCCTCACTGCCCTTTTCATCGTCTATTGCCCCCTTGAAGTCCGTTTCTTTGCCGGCCTCCTCCACACCTCTCTCACGCGATGCCAACGAGTAGTCTGTAGGGTGTCCTGTGGAGTTGTGCTCATCTGGAATGCTCTCGTCGTCCGTGCTGTCCTGCAAGCTGTGGCTTGGCGATGTGACGTTGTCTAGCGCCTGCCGTTTTTCTCTGACCTGGAGGCCAGGTGGGCGACCTGCACCCACATAACTGTTGAGAACCCTATCGCTGGTGGCGTTCACATCTGCTGTGGGAATCGTGTAGAAGTTGGAGTAGCCCCCGCCGATAGCATGGGGTAGGTTTGACATTGTACCCACTGGGGGTTGCACAAAGGGGCGCAGGGTCTTGGCACCGAGATAGGAGATGGCATTGTTGATGGCTTGGTCCATGACACGCGTTTGTATCAACAGCGAATCCTTGTCAAAGGCGGCGCTCATGTTATATTGCAGGTGTGGCATCGAGAGAGGAAGCTGACTGTCACCTGAAGGTTGGGTAGCAGGTATGGAAAATAATGAGCTCGGGGTACCGGTCGGTCTCTTTCAAAAAGACCAAGGTTCATATCAGAGGCAGTTTCGAATTGGGGTTTAATGTGAGGGTTCACATAGGGCATACAATGGTTTGGCCGCTGACTTCTTTGCACAGTCAATTTATATGTTGAAATGTATCATAAGGCTAACCGCATGCCATGTCAGTACATTTGGTCATGCTCTGAATATTATTATTCTGAATTTTCTGTAACAAGTATACTCTATAAACCCATTTTTTTTAAAGGTTACACGATGAATAAGAGTGAAAGTGCAGACTTGTCACCGTCATCACATCAGCAAGACAAGCATCAACACTAGAGTTTCAGCAACATGTTAGTGTGCTTTTTAATGCTCAACGATGGAATCAAAAATTCTTATTATGCACAATAAAATGCATTTATATTATCAATATACAAAAGTGAGAAAGCACTTTAATAAGCCTATTTTAGCTATAGCAGCTAGCATGAAAAATAATAAATTACATTATTGTTCATGTTATTACTGCTAAAGCTGCATGAGACATGTTGATTCTTACCGATGAATTTTTGCGGCACGCTGCTCTTTCTCTTGGCAACATTGTACGCCAGCTGATTTAAGAGCACTGACCTGTCCAGGTTTTTATCAGTTGTATACACCGGCTCTTTCATTTCTCCATCGCCTGCGAGAGCTACAAAATAACATTACATTAGTATCCACGTAGAGTATAACACAGCATTGGAGGCATACTTCCTTGCATATGAGGCAAGTGGAAAGTACATTCATGTTTAAAATAGATAAGCAGACAATATGTGTCGTTCACAAATCTGTTTTCCATGCAACACATCGATCATACAAGCAATCTCTGGACTGTTTTAGACATTCAGGGTCTCATCAGAATACATTTTTAGACTTATACACCTGGTTTTATTGCTCTCCTGAGCAAGTTTTCCAAAACATAATATACAACGAATACAGTGTACAATATGTACAAGCATTTTCCACAACCCGTGACCCACATATCCTTCATACAATTTATGATGTGCGCGCGTACAATTTACAGCTAGTGTGAGTGATGGGGGTCTTGGAGAGGGGCGGTAAGACCCGCAGAAAATAAGACAAATTAGAGAAATGTTTGTTTGAATAAATATTGGCAAATTCCCGGATATAATGAAGACCTCTGTTTTTATGATATAGATCCTAGTTCAATACAAAAATGACATAATGCATAACACATAATAATTACTAACATCGTAAAATATAAACAAAAATATTGATACACAAAATACATCTCCTTGATACATCTGTCCCTTCATATAAAACACAAAAGTATGTTTTAATGACCCCATCGGCCTGCGGGAAGTGCAGAATTTATAGGAACTTTGCTTCTGTCCAGGGATAAGATCCAAAAAGCCACTTTGGAGTGATGTCGCAAATGCTGGGTGAGGCAAACATGAGCCCTGAAACAGCATGAACCCATCCATGGGTATGAGGCGACCAGACCGATGGAGATCCACTGTTCACAGAAACAATACACCGCGTAGACCCGAATCCGCACAAACCACGGGAGATGCGCGTACCCAACTCATGGATGGGAAATCCGAGACTCCCGTGTGCAACCACGGCTATGAACTCCAAACAGTGGAGTGTGTAATGTCGCACTGCCAAAAATATACACTTAAAGGCAGTGTATCTGCAATTAACTCAGACAAAGCAATTAAATGGCTAAATCACTTATAACTCGATCTCTAATAGCTGACCTTCAGTGGGCCATACTAAAGGCAGTAATAACTTTAGAGCCTCTCTAGCAGGTATTTGTCTATTCGTCCAACACGTTGGCTAGACAGAAAGAGGAGACATAGAGATCTAGGCATATCAACACTTCGTACCCTTGTACACTGCTCCGTGGACATAGTGTGGAGCAGAGGGAGGGGGTGTTAATAAACATGGCCGTTGTTTAAACTTCCGAGCTCGCAGACCGAAGTTAACCCGGTGTTGAAAAACCAGTTCCCTGACCATGACACAATGGAAGCGCCTCGAAAGTAACGTTTTTCTTAATATGTGATGTTTCAGAATTTATACTTCTATTATTGCAACAGCTTTGGGCTGTGGAAGTTCATGTTATTATGCAACAAAGGGTGTACAAACTTTGCCGAGACAGTCATATAACCTGAAAGGACAAGGTGTCTGTATTGCACACAACAGGATCACTGCAGGGAGGCGCGGTGGTCCTGTGGTTAGCGCTGTCGCCTCACAGCAAGAAGGTCCCGGGTTCGAATCTCTCGGCTCGGGTGCCTTTCTGTGTGGAGTTTGCATGCTCTCCCCGTGTCCGCGTGGGTTTTCGCCGGGCACTCCGGTTTCCTCCCACAGTCCAAAAAGCATGCTGCTGCATAGTTTGATTGGCTCGCAGGCTAAATTGCCCCGCAGTGCCCGGCGATGGACTGGCGTCCCATCGTCGGTATATCCTTGCCTTGCTCCCTGTGTCTGCCAGGATAGGCTCCGGCTTCACCATGACCCTGTATAGGACTAAGCGGTTTCAGACAATGAGATGAGATGAGGATCACTGCACGGGTGTGTAAAGTAACTCAGCTAAAATATTTGTATCCACACTGTTCTCATTATATATAAAACAGGGCTTTCATTCCATTTCAAAGGTGTAACAATAACAAGTTTATAATTGCTTTTAGAAACAGCTAAAGTATTTATTTCTTCATTGTATTCATAGTTACATTTTGAATCAAAATTTCATACGTGACTTGCAGATACCATGAAAGGGGGCAAATAATGTTACGTGGAAAATATGTAGGGCAACTAACGCAATTTTACTTAGACTCGCAGTTTTATCACACAACTCAGATTTACATGTGAATTGTTTGCAACGAGGCATGAGACAGTGGTGCAGTGAAAAGTGCTGCCACCCACAACAAAGACCCCAGCTCGGGTGCCTTTCTATGTGAGGTTTGCATGTTCCCCCAGTGTTCGCATGTATTTTCACTGGGTACTCCGGTTTCCTCGCAAAGTACAAAGACATGCTGCCTAAGTTAACTCTCATCTCATCTCATTATCTGAAACCGCTTAATCCTATATAGGGTCACGGTGAAGCCGGAGCCTATCCCGGAAACATAGGGCGTAAGGCAGGAATACACCCGACGACGGGACGCCGGTCCATCGTCGGGCATTGCGGGACAATTTTAGTCTGCGAGCCAATCAACCTATCCAGGAGCATGCTTTTGGACTGTGGGAGGAAACCGGAGTACCCGGCGAAAACCCACGCGGACACGGGGAGAGCATGCAAACTCCACACAGAAAGGCACCGGAGCCGAGAGACTCGAACCCGGGACCTTCTTGCTGTGAGGCGTCAGCGCTAACCACTGCGCCAACTCAATTTCCCTCCATGCCCTATGATGGACTGGCATTAAATCCTTTATATAGCCCTGCCTTATGCCTGCCGGGATAGATTCTGCCTCATTGCAAACCTCCGCGGGATTAAGAGGGTAATGATAACGATTGAATGTTTGCAATCACTCTGCTTCTCATTCTATTCTGATATTGTTATTGATATGCCGTTCTTTCCATAGCTCTGTGCGGCACTTTGTGATCTTCGGGTGAAAGGCACTTTGGAAATGCATTATTATTACGTGCGATATTGTATCAATAAGACGAGGTTCGGAGGAGGCCTGAGGGTTCTCCACACAGCTGTCACTTGGCTCGGCGAGAGAAGCAAACACTAGAAAAATAATTAACAATAGTTCCACATATTAAGCAACAATGAGCAGAATATTAGTTTCAGTCATTCTCAAAGGGAATGTGTTTTCAGGATTTACGGGCACCGGACTATGGTATGTGCAGAGTGTATTAATTACTGTGAAAAACTGTGTGCAGAAAAATTTAGATGATCGATTCCTCACTCGAGTGCCTTTCTGTGTGAAGTTTACGTGTTCTCCCCATGTCCGTGTGAGTTTTCACCAGGTATTCCGGTTTCCTGCCACCGTCCAAAGACAAGCTGCTGTATACTTAATTGTCCTGCTGAGTAAATTTCCCCCAAAAAGTGACTTGCGTTGTACTGGCGTCATATCCCGGGGATAGCTCCGCCTTGTGCCCTCTGTCTGCGGGATAGGCTCTGCCCCACCCCCCACACGCGAGCCTGCACAGGATTAAACAGGTATTGATAAGGATGATGATGTAATGATGTAGGTTTTCATGGCTCGATGCATGATGATTGCTTCGAAAAGCTGCTCTCGGGACAGCCGCGTCATTCACATCCTCTCGTCCCCTCGCGACGTTTCGCCTCACACGTTAGAGGCATCCTCAAGCGCAGCATGTGTGTGTAGTGCCTGTTGCTCCTATATATATGTGGGTACTATGTATGTGTCGAGTCATTTTTGTTTTCAAGTGAAAACAGGGTCATCAAAGTTGCACAAGGTGTAAATACTATGCAAGTTTGAAATGCAGGCTGATTTTGACGAACAACAGCACACAGTGGCTTGTTTTGTTTTAAATAGCGACTTGGCGAAATTAAAGTCAATTTAGAAAATATATTTTATACAATTGTATATAGGGCGGCGCGGTGGCGCAGTGGTTAGCGCTGACGCCTCACAGCAAGAAGGTCCCGGGTTCGAGTCTCTCGGCTCCGGTGCCTTTCTGTGTGGAGTTTGCATGCTCTCCCCGTGTCCGCGTGGGTTTTCGCCGGGTACTCCGGTTTCCTCCCAGAGTCCAAAAGCATGCTCCTGGATAGGTTGATTGGCTCGCAGACTAAAATTGTCCCGCAATGCCCGGCGATGGACCGGCGTCCCGTCGTCGGGTGTATTCCTGCCTTACGCCCTATGTTTCCGGGATAGGCTCCGGCTTCACCGTGACCCTATATAGGATTAAACGGTTTCAGATAATGAGACAATTGTATATACTAACTTTAACAATGGAAAACGTTTCGAGAGATTATGGGTATAATTACATTGGGCTATAACATGATATACAGTGCAATGTGTTTTAATGATGAATGTGTAGAGTTAAAACACATTAAACCTTTAAAAAAAGCTAACGCTATTTGTAATTGCAAGGTCTTTATTCAGGCAGGAGTCACTAGGTTAGTGTCTGTTTTATTCTTAGTGCTTTCCCGTGCGTTCAAGACTTAAAAGGGGGATACATAGAAATCACTGCACTTCAGATAAATATTCATAGAAATATATAAACGTTATACGCGTTAATAGTGAGGGCATGTCTTCAGCTCTTGATGTGGTATAGAGGTTTAAACATGTCAAGAAAGACTTGGAAACAAAGGTGAAAATCTATGGTATTAGAAAACCAGCAGGCGCTTGGAGACTCCCACCAACACAATGTGTGCACCTGTGACATTTAATGACTTTTCCCCATTTTTTTCGATCGCATTATGTAGATGAATAGTGATTTCTATATATTATATGTTTCACCATGATTTTGACGACAATGTACGCGTAGTCTAATAGAAAGTAATAGTAATTTAATGTAAAGCTGAGTGCATCACTGGCACTGTAATTCATATCTACGCCAGCCATAGACCTCCTCCAGGTGAATAATCTAAATCGAGTGGCTGACATCGCACGTCAGCACCAGTACTGGTGAGACGGAGTCGGCTGGGGAATATGTTCCTTGCCTATTCTTCCACACATCGGTTGCAACAGGAGCTCAATCCCTGCATGCAATCATGACAACAACAAAATGGATCTTTGTAATATTAAATTTTTTCTCAGATTGGTAGGAACAAGGTACGTTTACGACGCGAAAATATCACGCCACTACTCAAATCTTACCACTGGCTCCCAAAAGACAGCAGACACATTTCAAGATTGCACTCCAGGTCATTGACTCACCCCTCCCTGCCTCCTCCCTCTCATCTCACGCTACTCATTCCGCACATATTCTCTGCTCTGGGAATCAAGGATTTCGGTTGGAGACCCTAGTCAACCTTCACTCTTTGGGATGTCTCTATTTTTCGCGCACGTTTCCACCGTCTGTAACTCCCGAGTCATCCGTTGTCAACTCCCAACCATAGGCTCAAGATGTTCTCCCCCCACCTCCGTCTCTCTCATTCCGTAAAATAAACATGCCCAGTCTTATTCAGAGCACTTTGAGATGTGATTGCATTTAACTAAAGTATATAGTAAATACATATTATACTGTGGGCGGCGCGGTGGCCCAGTGGTTAGCGCTGACGCCTCACAGCAAGAAGGTCCCGGGTTCGAGTCTCTCGGCTCCGGTGCCTTTCTGTGTGGAGTTTGCATGCTCTCCCCGTGTCCGCGTGGGTTTTCGCCGGGCACTCCGGTTTCCTCCCACAGTCCAAAAGCATGCTCCTGGATAGGTTGATTGGCTCGCAGACTAAAATTGTCCCGCAATGCCTGGCGATGGACCGGCGTCCCGTCGTCGGGTGTATTCCTGCCTTACGCCCTGTGTTTCCGGGATAGGCTCCGGCTTCACCGTGACCCTATATAGGATTAAGCGGTTTCAGATAATGAGATGAGATGAGATATTATACTGTATGGAAAGTTATAAGAAGCCAAAATAGTTATTTTACTTGTTGCAATGACATGCACTTTTTCACATTCGCCATGGCCCATGAGCCAAAATTGTATCAAACTTGTTGAAAAATTGACTAAGGCTTTGCGTGTTTATTTGCCAGGGCACTGGACTGCGTGATGGTGTCTAGTATTACTCTGTGTTGCATAGGCTATATGCTTCAGTATAATTTAATGTGGTGCGTATATATTTTGTGCCGACCACAGTGGGTGTATCTGTAGGTGTATTCATGAATTAGTCCCATTGTCTGAAATAACATTTATATTTGCAGTCGGGAAATTCCAGCGAAGTACATTTTGCGAAATACTGAGAAGCATACATATTGCTGTATAGCACTCATAATTACATTTTATTGCATATTTGAAGTAGGCCCCTATCAACTTTCTATCGTCAGGCTTTAGGATAAAGTAGTGCATGCCCGGCGATGGCGTCCCGTCGTCGGGTGTATTCCTGCCTTACGCCCTATGTTTCCGGGATAGGCTCCGGCTTCACCGTGACCCTATATAGGATTAAGCGGTTTCAGATAATGAGATGAGATGAGTGCGAGCCAAAACTTGTGGTTACATGTTCATTCCCCAGCAGACATGGTAAAATTAGGACTTAGCAAACAGATTAACAAGATAATTAACTAATTGAAACACCATTTTTAGGTTAGGTGACGTAAAATCTTTTTGTCGTAAAACCGCCACTACCCGACAATGGCAAATTAGAAAAGTTTGTCTACGTGAACAACATATGCCAGTTCTTCACTATCTTAGCACACCGGTGTGTTGAAGAGAAGACTCACAGCATGTATAATAGAAATACGATGTTTCGATGATAATTGCAATCAGCATTATCAGGAAACCCACACCTACTTGAGACAAGTTCGCTTCAGAATCAAGAGTAACCGTTTTGATCTCCTGCTGTGGCAATGCAGTGAGGTCATCAATCGAGCGCTCACCCGTACTCCGATCCAATGGGGCGGGGGGGGGTTGGAGCGTGGCATAGGTAAATTAGATTGGATTAGTCAGGTGTTACGAATTATGTAAGTCTTATTCGACAAAGAGCCGAGTTTGTCAAATTACCTTCATCAAAAAGTGTTCTGCAATGGGATTGTGTTACCGTAACAAGATAGCAACACACCTGCAGTATCAACAGAGCGTTCATTTACTCTTATTCTGACGCGAACTCGTCTCAAGTAGGTGCGGGTTGCCTGAAGATGCTGATTGCAATTATCAGTGAAAGGTCGAATATCTTTTGTAAATACTGTGAGTTTGCTCTCCAACACACCTGGTGTGCAGAGATAGTGAATAATTGGCACGTTTGTTCACGTTGACAAACTTTACTAATTGACCATTGTCGGGTGGTGGTTTACTACAAACATTTTTTACGTGACCTAACCCAAGAAATGAAGTGGCATTTGTAATGATGTAGGTTATCGTTAACGTTGGTTACGAAAGCCTTCGAATTAAAGTTAACTGGAACACGTTTACATTTTGTTACTAATAACTAGTGAAATATATGCAGTAAGTTAAATCAATAATATTGTAACTAATTTACAAACATCACTGAAGAATCGTAATCAGTGTACTAATTTCAATATATTCACTGTTTAATGGTCGAGTGGATCAACAGATGTTAGAAAGATTAATAATAAAATATCACCTAAACAGCACAGGTTGTCATCCATGTTTTACACATGTTCATGGTGGACAGTGCTCATGTTAAAGCGGTTTAAAGCTTCAAAATAAAGAGAGCATGAATGTAGTCGATATCGTCTGCGTGTTTTGCCCTGCCCTGTTGAATGTGTATTTACCCTTATTTAGTTTTTGCACCGGGAACTATGAGAAAGGTAATTTCGTCCCTCTCTATACTGCAATTGTGTACCGATGGATGGCAATGAAGTTTATCTATCTATTTATCCCCCTCTCTCTCTCTCACTACTGTCAATCGGTGACATTTGCTTAAATTAATGTAGATGATGACCAAATGCAAGAGGACAACAATGCAGGTCTTCAGGAACTGCTGATGAATGTTGCACAAGGTACAAAGGCCGAGTGCATTTTGTACACGATTCTTTGCAGTTATTCAAACCTATCGTTACTTTCTCTCGCAATACACCTACAGTGTCGACAGAACGTTCATTTTGTCTCTTGGTTTTATTTTATCCATGTCCCTGCACAACGTCGAGCGATGACCGTGTCGTTCCCTGTTGGCAATGAGCAATGATGGGTTACCTACTGCGCTCTACCGTGAGAATAATAAATAAATTACATTGCATTGATGTAGGGTTTCACAGCTTTAGTATGAGAATTGCTCTCAATAGCTGCTCTTTCAGAATAGCTGTGTTGAGTGAGGCGGGACGATCGTCATTGGTATCTGGAAAAAAAGAGCTCTTGAGAGTGGTTCGCGATCAATTAGGTTTGTAAAGCACCTTCATTCAATGGTCGCAAAGTGCTGTATAACCGAGGGAAGAAATTTCTCTGCTTTTTCTTGCGTATATCAGTTAATCAATCACTTTGTGTTTGAAATGGAATGAACTGTTGCCTATGTAGCTCTTTTTAACAGTTGTCCAGTGGGGAGGGGCAGGCAAGTTAATAGATAACTTTGGCTATGCCTGGGATGAAATGCCAGTCCATCACAGGGCACCGGGCGCAATTTAATCGGGCCAATTATCCTAGACAGCTTGTCTTTGGACTGTGTGAGGAAACCGGAGGACCCAGGAAAAGCCCACGCTAATACAGGGAGAACATGCAAAATCCACACAGAAATGCTTAACCCGAGCCGGGACTCTAATCCTGGACCGACTTGCTGTGAGGCAGCAGCGCTACTCATTGCACCACCGCGCGCAATGCGAAAGTGTGTCGTGAGAGCGCGTACGTGCGTAGGAGCCCATGCCTGGAAAGTGTCCAGCCTGCAGGCCCTGGAGGTACGAGTGGCAGCGCTCCTTGTGCTCCTCCAGGGAGCTCCTCTGCTTGTAGCTCCGTCCGCAGTAGCAACACTTGTGCGGCTTCCCCACTGCGTGACGGACACCCAGGGCACACACGATTAGGTTTAATGTCTGCGTGTTCGAACCAGCGGTCACTGCTGCGCTGGAAATTGATTTTCGTGCATTATTGCAATGAATGGGACAAGGGGAACGCTCACGACGGCTATCCCGAAAGAGCAGCTCTTATGAGCAATTCTCATAGATCGAGCCATGAAAACTCACTTCACTGTTAATGCTCTGTCTATTATTTAATTGTGCAAGGTAAGGTAAAGATGTAGCCCTGTAATTACGTGTTCATGGCACTGTTGGCGAAAGTGCCTCGACTCGAGAAAGCTGGAAAAGGTACTTTGACCTACACTTCCCTGTCAGCGAGAGCTCTTGGAAGAGGTCTCCACACTCTACCCCAGTGTATATTTCTCCACAAATACAAATGCTCCATAATGCAACAGGGCAGTTATGCAATTGTGTGGGGCAACATAATAAAAAGTTGCGTTTATCAAGAGCCCATGTACACAGTGGATGCTTGATCGTCCATCTCAACTACAAATATCAATATTTTAACAAATTTGAGATATATACGACTTTATTCGTAATGAACGTAATGAAGACAGGCATGAAAGAATATCTTTTTGTAGTATGTAACTGGATTGGGAGGAATGCAATCTCACTTAGGTAATAGGTATTTGTGCGCTGTGTGTATTCTAAGGTTCCCATATCTAGTTAAAATCTTTATATATAAAAAAAATCACATTCAACACAACATTTGAGACACTTATGTTACGGTAGTATATATGTAAAACACAAGCTAATGTATACACATTTAAAGAGTTACAAATGTTTAGTGTTCCTTATATAAACTGGTGTAAGAAAGTATCAAAGGGTCTCGTAAAAGTCGGCTATTGTCAAAGGCTCGTCCATGTCAACGCAATACAACGTGACATCCACGTGCTCAATTCTACACGCTTATCATTCTGAGATGCGGTTAAAATGCTTGAGGCTTAAATGCCGAATACATTTTCCAAACGACACAAGGCATATAGGCATGTGATACACATGCCACAAATGACACGGTTAACAAGCACAAGGGTTTTGTTTGAAGGGTGTTAATAGACGATTGGAAGAGCTGCTGGGCAGATGTTTTATTCTATCAGTACACAGTCCTGCAACGTAGATGATGCTCTGCTTACTATGATATATCACCGCGAAGCATGTTTTACCCACTGCTGGATAGGGAGAGAAAAGCAAACGTGGATGTGTTTTAAACGTATTCATTGGTGGGGGGAATGTCTCAAGGAATTTTTAGTGAAGAGATTTTTGTATGGCGGCGGTGGACTGGCGTCCCGTCGTCGGGTGTATTCCTGCCTTACGCCCTGTGTTTCCGGGATAGGCTCCGGCTCACCGTGA
Source organism: Mordacia mordax (assembly GCA_036362905.1). NCBI lineage: Eukaryota > Metazoa > Chordata > Hyperoartia > Petromyzontiformes > Petromyzontidae > Mordacia > Mordacia mordax. The sequence goes on along the minus strand of JAZEWT010000003.1, from coordinate 36,453,607 downwards.
CCCTATATAGGATTAAGCGATTTCAGATAATGAGATGAGTTGAGATTTTTGTATGGTTTTCTTTACTTTTTGTAATCGTGAACTGACAGACGAGAGTACATATTCATATTGTATGGCTAACGTATGAACAGCTAAACAATAATATATTTCAACATGTATTAACTCATCAAAACAAACATTCATGGTAAAATAGGCATAAAATAAAACACATTCTCATTCATATAAGGATTATAAACTATACATCTGCAAAACATTGAATTTATTAACAATGCTCATCATGTAATGATGTAGGTTTTCGCGGCTCGATGCATGATTGCTTCAAAAAGCTGCTCTCTCGGGACAGCCACGTAGATTGCTCCCTCTCCCTACATTACAACGTTTCGCCTCACACGTTAGAGGCATCTTCAGGTGCTGTGTGTGTGTGTCGTGTGTGACTCCTATTTATATGTAGGTACTGTGTATTACATCCCTTCTATAGCGTTGCTTTATTCCAGGAACAATGGACGTAGGTCGGGGTCCATTTGAAAGGGTTCCATTGTCTTGCTCGCACACCGGAATCACATTAACCCAATCCAATTCCGCCTCGGACTCACCCACTGGCCTGCATCTCATGAAAGTATGCCCAGTTCTTCAAACACTTGGTGATTCTCTTTTGATGTCCGCATTTCAGACCTCTATATCTGTGCACTGTCGACTTCAATAACTGGCCTCCAGGTATGGCTGAGCTTTAGTCTCATTTCTTGTTTGGGGTTCATAGTCTTTGCTGTCTTGTGAATCTCTATTGCTTCACGGATTAATAATCATATAAATGAATTCTATCTCTTACAAGACATACCGTGGACAATTATGATTATGCGAGGAAAGCATTATCTTTAGATATTTTGTTTTATAGATATAACTGTTAATGATTTCTTCCAAAAGCTGCTCTTCAGGAATACCTGTGTCAAGCACTCCTCCTTTTTCCTTCACGTTTCGCCTCCAGCGTTGGAGGCATCCTCAGGCGTTATGTGACTGAGTGCTGTACAGATATAAATGTTGTTTAGTTCTGGAGACTTAAAGCTTTATAATCAGATGCTTGTTCTCATATTGTTGTAAGTATTCGAGATTAACAGTTTTGCTCAATAAATCAGTCCCAATTACTGTATTATGTAAAAAAACCTCCAGTTATATTTTGTTGAGTAATGTCCTAATTTTTAAGAGCCAATGAAAGAATGATCTAATTAAGGGTAGTTATAATGAACCCAATGCGTATGTATTAATCTCTAATGACTTCCCATGCTCATGATAACAAATAATATAGCTCTGTCCACAACTTAAGTTTTAAATCAGGTAAAGAAAATCTCACATAACCTGAACATTATTCCATTGTTCAATCTTGTGTGTCCAAGTATCATATTCCCCAAACTTAATTATTTTCACGTCCTCAACATATGCACATTGCTATAACATACGTTTTACATGTTAAACTTGGTGACAGAGTGACAATTGCGTGTAAACATACAAGGAGAGAAGGTAAAGGTAAAGTCATGCAATTGATTGTTCATGCCACAACTAGCAGAAGAGCCTTGGCTAAAGAGACCTCTCGAAGGTATGCGTCCTGCTCTACCATGTTCAACATGTACCCATGAGAGGTGAAAGTACGCCGGTACCAGTAACAATGTGGATGAAGCATTCAGTACAAATGTGAGGGGAGGTTGTCGTATGACTGTACTCGCGAAACAAATATTAATTTCATCTCTGGAACCCAGTCTTTACCCCACTACACTTGAGTTTCCAAGTGACTCTGGTGAACCCGATTATACCACTGGGGCGACAGTGCGAGGCTTCGGGGTTTATTGAAGAAACTTGCCCCGATGTTTCAACTGCCGAGCCGGGGGATCGAACCAGCGATGGTCCAGTGCGCTGAGTGTTACACCGTGACAGCATCCAAGGTAAATGTTCGTATTGCAGGTACGAAGTTCTTGCATGAGTGCTGCACGCAAATACATGTTTTATATATATACTCACCAGCTGTAATCTAATTATAGGTCTTTCAACAACAATGTTTTTAGAGGGGTATCTGATATAGATGTGTTTAATTAATTTATTCACTCATGATGATTTTAAATTTACTATTTGAGCTTATGTAGGGGGCGGCGCGGTGACCCAGTGGTTAGCGCTGACGCCTCACAGCAAGAAGGTCCCGGGTTCGAATCTTTCGGCTCGGGTGCCTTTCTGTGTGGAGTTTGCATGCTCTCCCCGTGTCCGCGTGGGTTTTCGCCGGGTATTCCGGTTTCCTCCCACAGTCCAAAAGCATGCTCCTGGATAGGTTGATTGGCTGGCAGACTAAAATTGTCCCGCAATGCCCGGCGATGGACTGGCGTCCCGTCGTCGGGTGTATTCCTGCCTTACGCCCTGTGTTTCCGGGATAGGCTCCGGCTCACCGTGACCCTATATAGGATTAAGCGGTTTCAGATAATGAGATGAGATGAGCTTATGTAGATGACTGCAATGGTTTAATGCTTGCAGTTAAATATTTTCTTGACATCAGTTGGGTATGCTTTCGTGATTTTTGGCAACAGTTTTCAGTTTTTGAGCAGATGTAGTGGTTTGTAAACCAAAAAAACAATACAATTTGCTTTTCAATGGTAATTGTGTGAAACAGTAGCTTAGACAAAATATATATGCGTATATTATATCCGAGCTGAATTATATATATATATATGCTTGCACACATATGGCACATTTCTAACTTTAAATAGAAAGGTTCATTGGAACGGCAAACATGTTCAAGATAGTAGCAGGGAAATAAATACAACTTTAATTTTTTTTGCGATATACTGGTCCTGGCAAATTATTTGCTTATTATCAATGATTGCTCTGTCTATGAGACTATACCAATTACATTGATATATTGATTCTGGTAGTGACATCCAAAAAGATAAAATCACGTAATTAAAATTATTCAAAACAAGGGGTTCCTAGCCTATAGCATTGTAAGCCAATTAACCAAATCTGAATTAATGTAATTGAACACAAGGCACTATCACACAAAGTGGCACTTACATTTGAGGTTTACTTAATTTTTGCTCATTCTAATTTAAACATTATTTTATGAAAATGTTTTTTTATACATAGAATTTCAAATAATGTGCACCGGTCCAAGTAATATATACTAATATAAATTAGATCTCATCTCATCTCATTATCTGAAACCGCTTAATCCTATATAGGGTCACGGTGAAGCCGGAGCCTATCCCGGAAACACAGGGCGCAAGGCAGGAATACACCCGACGACGGGACGCCGGTCCATCGCCAGGCATTGCGGGACAATTTTAGTCTGCGAGCCAATCAACCTATCCAGGAGCATGCTTTTGGACTGTGGGAGGAAACCGGAGTACCCGGCGAAAACCCACGCGGACACGGGGAGAGCATGCAAACTCCACACAGAAAGGCACCCGAGCCGAGAGACTCAAACCCGGGACCTTCTTGCTGTGAGGCGTCAGCGCTAACCACTGGGCCACCGCGCCGCCCTTATAAATTAGATTTTATACAAATTTTAATTTGAAGTAGGCGATGTCTAAAGGCATAGATTACGTACATATAAAATGCTGCGAATCTTCTACACTCCCTGTTGAACACCTAGCCTGGCACTGAGAAAAGCACAAGTGCACACAGGCACACACCCTGAGCAGCATGGAAGAGGCAGAACAACAAGCACAATGTGTGGGTGTAAAATGTGAGCTGCAGGTAACTGGGAGCAAGTCAAGAGGTCCATGGATTGTGCCATAGCGAAGTATTGTGGGGTGCCCCAGAGGTGAAAAGTGACTTAGATATATTTTTTATCGGTGCATTCGTATAACCCCCACCGCCCGATTCTTCTCTTGCGCTGAGCTGAATGCTTCGGCTGCTTTCTTATCAATATGATACACCGGACAGTACCGGCTTACTATCGCCTCTGGGTTACCATAAAAAAACTCCAAAGATACGTGTCATAAAGTACTGATGTCCGACCAAAAGATGACCAAAAATTTAAATCACTTTATAAACTTCATACGGCGATGGACTGGCGTCCGGTCGTCGGGTGTATTCCTGCCTTACGCCCTGTGTTTCCAGGATAGGCTCCGGCTCACCGTGACCCTATATAGGATTAAGCGGTTTCAGATAATGAGATGAGATGAGATAAACTTCATACTTCGTTAAAATATCCAACCGACCACACTCGTCGAATCGAGTATTGCAAGCTCCACTCTTCTTCATGTCAAGGGGCCACCATAAAATGCATTAGCGGCTAACTTGTGTTTTTACAGTTAGTTTAATGTTTTGATGTAGGTTTTCACGGCTCGATGCATGATGATTGCTTCGAAAAGCTGCTCTCTCGGGACAGCCGTGTCGATGGCTCTCTCTCCTCTCCTCGCGACGTTTCGTCTGAGGATGCCTCCAACGTGTTTATATTGTATTTATATAGGTTTTTTACCGCTCAATGTATGAGAATTGCTCTCAATAGCTGCTCTTTCGAGATAGCCATATGGAGTGTTTTATATCTTTTGCGAGATTTCACCTCCGACATCATTATGTTTCTGATTGTATTGTTTTCTTCTTACATGAGCATTATTATTAATGGAATTAAACTAGAACGGTTGGAGTGGTATTTTAAAAGATTTCAAAAATTATGGGTTTAGGATTACTTCTGTTCGTATTAATCAACAAAAAATAAGCTTGCTTCAAATAACACATTTGCCATCACAGGTGGCTGTACAGGTGTGATGTCTTATGCCTATTTTTTTTACATTCTCTTATGATTCTTTTCAAATCCTTAATTTTTCAACAAACTCTTAATTACCAGCAATTACTATGTAACCCTGTATACTGAACGGTCTCACTAATTACATTTATTACTGAATCTTGTCCTCAGTTTTCCCCATCATACGTGCATTATATTCCTTCTTATGCCCACTTAATAACAACCCATCTAGATCTTTTGTGAATGATAAATGGATCCTACATTGAATACACTTGCCAGTGGAGATTAGTATGCCAGTGATTTATATAAGCATAACCTTCTAAACTCTCCATTACAATTTTTACCTGCAGTTTATAATCACGATTTACTAATGATCTGCTTATATTTGACTCCAGAATGCACGAAGTTGTAAGTAACTCAGTCGTATGTGCATGTGTGTGGGATGCGCTCGTGTAATTGTCAGCATACTGCGCTACAAACTCAGCGACCTGAGTCCTGTGGTGAAAAGCCTGGCGCCGTGACAGGCTGGGTGCGCCTGCGCGCCCACGACTAACGCACGGGCCGTAGAGGGGTCGTAAGGGTGAGAGGTCGTCCGAGGTGACGGAAAGTGTGGTGACAGTGTGGTGACCTCCCCCCCACCCCGCCCGAAATCGTAAACAGCACGTGGTCTGGTGGGAGGGGGGGGACATAAGGCGAGGCGTGGGGTGATGGGATTGACTAGCAGACGTGGAGTGATGTCTCGTGGCTGGGTGACGTCTGAGGGGAGCTAAAAGAGGTGTGCGGTAGCAAAGGAGGAGAGTTATGCATGAGAGACTGGTAGCAGAGCCACGTCCGATGTAGTCAAGGCGAGTCGTTAGTGTGCAAAGCTCGAGGTGTGCATTGAGTTGAGAGTCGTGTGTTAAGTGGTGTTGTAGTGTTATGTGTTCGTGAGTTGTTGATAGTGTAGGTGTTAATAAAGAGCTGGAAAGACAGAAGTCTAGGGTCTCCTTGCTGGAGTGGCTTCCGCGTGTATGGTGGAGAGAGGATGGAGTCACCGCGGTGTTTCGCGCACGCCGTCGGGACACAGAGGGCACATCAGTGAGGGGCGGCTGATTGATGGTGGGGGAGCCGACCCGTTGGGTTGCTCTCACAGTTCGATTCCTGCTCATGGTCAACATCCGTGAGAGTGTGCTGAACTGGTCTTGGGTCTTCTCTAGATCCAGTTAGTCTAAAGTGATTACCTGGTACAGTGCATAAATATGCACTATGGTGCTGGCTACCCACTCTCTCAAGCACCGTGCTGACATTTGTAGGTGCTCGCTAGCAGCACACAACATTCTGTCACCCTCTAACGATGAGAAGCTAATCCACATCTTCATATCTTCACGAAGCAATGATTGCAATGCACTACTCCCTGGCATCCTTGCCGACCTAATTAATCGTCTCCAACGTGCAGAACGTGGCTTGCAGAGTCCTGACCCTTCACAATTATCCACGATCACATATTGCCAGTGCTAGTGTCTTTCGTCTGGCTACCGGTTAAATACTGGATTGAATTCAAGATCCTCCTTATCACTTACAAGGCACTCACTGGCGCTGCTCCAACATACATCCGTGACCTACATCAGGCACCCTCCTCAACACGGCAACTTCGATTTTCCAATAAGGGCTTGTTGCATGTGCCCAGATAGCACCTCTGTTCGATGGATGACAGTCTTCTTGTGCACTGCTGTCAGACTCTGGAACGCCATTCCATTGGAAATTCAGCTGAGTCCCTTGGCATCTTCAAATCCCGTCTCAAGACTCACTAGTTCTCTATGGAATTAAAAAGTCCTCCAGCTAGGACTGTTGATGCGGCTCATTGTTGTGTGCTCGGATGATGACTCACTGTTGACCTGCGCCTGCTCAGTAACACGTATTCCTTTCTTTATTTAACAATTATTTTATATGTTATTGTATGTCCTTCATTGATTTGTAGCCATTGTTTTATTATAATTTATCTACTCGATGTTGTTGTTAACATGCCGTTCTCTCCACAGCTTGATGCAGCGCTTTGCGACCGTCGGGTGAAAGGCGCTCTAGAAGTGCAAATATTATTATTTATATAGTCTGTTAAAGCTCTATCGGGGATTGTTGTCTCTATGTATGTTTGGGTGTGCATATGTTAGAATGGTTGCTATTCATTGCACGTGCAATCTTTATATATCTTTATGTATCCTACATCACGGGGAGCATAATGTACACGTTGAAAAACGCTGACTTTCATTTCAAATTTGGTACATACAGCAATGTATTCATTGATAATGATCATGTAAATGAGCAAGTTGATGTGAATTGTCACGGTGTGAATTAGGGTCGAATTGTCTACATATTCATTTCGATTTAAAAGCCATATGTTGTGCTCTTTTGTGTCAAGTGCTATTGCGTGGCTGTCTGCTAGTTCACGACGCCTCTTATTTTTAATCTTTACCTCGTTTTTCATTTAGAATAGAAAATAAAAATAATACCAGAATAGTAAATAAAAACATGGCAAAAGATACAAAACTGCATTTGATTCAGTTAATAGCGCTAAGCCTTATATGTGCCAGCAAGCCTCACGACAATTACCAACAGGTGGTCATTAATGCAGAAAAAGCTGCTTTGTTCACTTAACATTTTTACATTCTGATTTTATGTAATTTTGAGCACTATTTTAGATACATATCCAAATTGTAATGCAATGAATTGCCCAAATGAACTGCTTGCAGATTATGAATGTTTAATTCAGTATCGGTACCTGCTTAACCCTGTACATGGCCGCTTGGGGCCAGAGCCTATCCCAACATACACAGGGTGCAAGGCAGGGCTAAACCCAGGATGTGATGCCAGTACATCGCAGGGCACTTTTTTAGGGGGCAATTTACTCAGCAGGACAATTAATCTAGGCAGCAGCGTGTCTTTGGACAGTGGGAGGAAACAGGAGTACACGGAAAAAAACCCACGTGAACACAGGGAGAGCACGCAAACAATATATAGAATGGCACCCGAGCCGGGAACTAAACCCGGGTCCTTCTTGCTGTGAGGCAGTAGCGCTTCTCACTGCGTCACCGCACCACCCAGATCATAAATGTCAGGAATAAATACGAAAAATAACACAACTGGCTTGACAACTTTTTGTAGGTGTTAAAAAAAAATCTCTCAACATTTGGAGACATTTGTTTTCCCTAACTACATAATAACAATCATACTTTGAATGGTGGTAATATACTGAAATGTATATTAATAATGTATACAGTATCGTATATCATATATACAGTATATGGAATGTAATGTAAATATCACTGAAGAGGAATATGAATTGAAGATATGATGATTGCTTCCAGAAGCTGCTTTTTCGACTTTTAGCCACGTCTATCACTCCTCTTCTCCGAGGAAGAGGAGGTGAAACGTCGTGAATGACAGTGGAGTAGCAATGGATGCGGCTCCTGCAAGCAATCATCATGCATTGAGCTGTGAAAACCTACATCAGTGAATTGAACATATCTGTTGCAGGGACCCAACGGAAAAACATAATGACCGTACGCATACCGAGGGATTAAACAAATACATGTCAAGGTAGAGATGCAGATGAGCAAAGGTTGGCGTGCATTTGTAAACCCGGTAGAGTGGCCCGGTGGTAAACATCTGTGCCTTACAAGTCCTGCTGGAGACCGTTCGATTATTGCCTTGGCCACCTTTCTATGTGGCGTTTCGCGTGTTCTCCCCCTGTTCTGAGTGGGTTCCTCCGAGTTATCTGGTTTCTTCCTAAAACTAAAAAAACTCATTAATTAATATACTGATAATATCATAATGTATAGGCAGCAGTGTCTGGTGGGTTGGCACCACCTGACCACCTGGCTGACTCGCCCCCCTCCCCTCAGCGGTTTCCTCACGTCACCATAGCCATGTCTCATTCATGACCTGCCGTGGAATATGCACGGAGTATTATAAATCATACAATCTTTATTAAAACGAACCTACCAATGTGCATAAAGAAGAGAGCTTATAAACGGTGCACATTACATCCAATGACGGGAATCGAAAGCTGGACATAAGCAAAGAAATCGGAACAGAAGCTAAAGTGTCTTTAAATGAACATGGACAAGCGCAGGCCTGGAGCTATGAAACGGGAACATGAACACGGACATTAAAGAAAATGTGCAATTTAAAGACATGAAATCAGCTGTCAAGTGGGTTTACGTACAATACCATGATACCACAGCCAAGTAGAGAACATCTGACAGCACCTCTGCACAGAGTGACATTATCAACTTGTGTGCAACAGTTAGATTTTGTTATACATAGCAGGACCACGAGCGATGGTGATGGCTTGGGGTGGTATTCATCCAACAGTATAGATAATGGTTCAGGAGGCTTGCCGAATATAACTATATAATAATAATAAAATGTGCCTACATCATTACAATAACATTTGCACTTATTGAGCGCTTTGCACCCAAGGGTCACAAAGTGCTTCACAGAGCTGTGGAGAGAACGGCATGTCAACAACATCAAAATATGTAATATGTAGAACAGCTTATTACCATTTCTGGAATTATACAGGTGTTAAGATATTAAAACACCAAAACAGACACATTTCACAATGTGTCTAGTTTGCAAAAGCCACACATACTTGTGGCAAAATATGCAAACAGCTTCCTGTTTGCATATTTTGCAAAAAAATATTTTGCAAAAATTTTGCTAAATAAAAACCTGTTCTACTTATTACATATGTACACTGGCAAAAAGTACCCATAGCGTAAACATCAAAGTAGATAATTTAAATAATATCATGGTTATTAATCAATGAAGGACGTAAAATAACAAATTAGATAGTTGCTAAACAACTAAAGGAAGGAATAAGTGTTCCTGAGCAGGCATAGGTCAACAGCGATCTATCATCCAATATATAATTAAGTAAGAGTTTTATATATGTACATCCGCATTGAGGTCACCAGGTTCGAATCTTTCAATTCCGCAAGTTTTATCTGCACGATACCAAGGCTTGTAGGTCTTATTTCAGAATTTCTTCCCGCTTATTGATTACTCTTCTGAAACTTCAGGCAGCTAGCAGCAATATTCTCGAAAGGACATCAGGGAGAAATCCAGGTCAAAGCTGTCAGGTCAGCAGAAATTATCATCAACAAGAGACGTCAGAAGAAGGTGTTAAATGCTTGGAACCATATCGCTCATAGGGCAGCTATCCTGTTAGTATAATGATGCATGTTTCAGTACAGAAATCGCAAAGGATTGGCACGATTACAAATAGTCACTAACATTGACACATTCATGATAACAAACACGTAGTGAGTTGTAGCGGATCTTGCAACCTATAACCTTGGTGCTGGGCTATATACATGCGTGCCGGCCTTTCTACAGAGGGTCACTGCGAGTGAGCAGAGTGAATGTTTTGTCTGACAACTGTCATGAAACGGCAGGGTGCCACTGCAGCATTCTCACTGTTCAAACAGCATCCTGTCCGTTCCACCAGACCACTTTATGCATTTTACACACAAATATACCAAGATTTTTAGAATTGAGGAATTCGTGAATTTGCAGAAATTCTAGAGTAACATACCGATTGCAAATTTCATGCAAGTGCAATATAAAAACAATACAAAATTGCCCGATGATGCCTCCAAGTGGGAGGTGATACGTCGTGAAGAAAAGAAAAGGAACACTTGGCACAGCTATCAGGAAAGAACAGCTATGGAGAGCAATCTCATACATCGAGCTGTGACAACCTACATGATTATGATACAAGATGCATAAATTAACCATTTGCAAAGAAATGTTATTAATTATGCTGACCAAGAGCCCTTCATTTCCTTCCGATTGGCCAAACGTTTGGTGACTAACAGGATCGCCTTAGAATCACATGCTTTTAACAACAAACTTGAGTGATAATCTTTCGTGCGAGACTCATTGGCGTTGCTGGGCGGACACGTCGTCGTGCGCTGGTGAAGTGATAATGAGTCGCGCGTGAGAGCTTGCCGGTCATTGCCGCGGTGCATAGGCGATTCGACAGTGTTCGCTTGTCGGCAAGGTTGGGGGGGGGGGGTGCGTGGTGGTGCTCTTGCCTGAATGGGTGCGGAGGTGGCCGGTGAGGGCATCCCTCCGCCGGCACGCGTAGCTGCACAGGTGGCACTTGTAGGGCTTCTCGCCCGTGTGCAGTTTGACGTGACGCAGCAGGTTGCCCTTTTGGGTGAACGATGCTCCGCACTGGTTGCAGTGAAAAGGTCGCTCGCCTGGTGCCGTAGAAACCAAAGCAGGCGTGGACATGCACACATACACACACGGGAAACCAACTCCTTTGAACTAGCCAAGTGAACAGAACCTCTTGTAGTTATACTTTACTCATCCTTGCTGGCGCTATAAACCTTACTATATCAATAATTTGTTATTACATCTTATACGTTCTTTACCATCTTATGTTGAAAAACGATGAGCATTTCATAAATGTACAGACGTGTACGATACAGAACGTTCTTACATTCATACGTGTTTGGACACAAAGCATTATTACGTGCTAATTCCAACATTTACCACATCAGTGCGTGTATTCACTTACTTTTATTTCACGCACATATTTTCTGTTTTGGTAGACATCATTACTTGTCTATGTTTATAATACAATATGTCCGCAGTGTCTTCAAGTTGTACATGTTTGCACGATTTGTCTTTTGCAGTGTTTAAATGCACCAAACTTCAGAGGATAAATTAGCCTTTTGGATTTTCCGACATCTTTAGGTGACAATTATGGGTAATAAAATACACTTTTTACATTTAGTATACAAGGCAAGCCTATTTATTTAACCAGGTGAGAACTCAATGTTCAAGATAATCATAATTGTAAGGGTGACCTGGGCCACTAAAATAACAAAAAAGTATCGCAATGAAGCAAAAAGAAATCAGAGCAAAAACAACCGTGTCACAACAAAAATAAGATACTACACAAACATAAATCAACGTGAAACGATAAATTCCCTGTAGTTAAGTCAGCTCGAGCAGATTTATTTTACAAATTTTACTGTGGTGGGCGGCGTGATGGTGCAGTGAGTAGCACTGCTGCCTCGCAGCAAGAAGTACCTGGGTTCGGTTCCTGGCTAAGGTGCCTCTCTGTGTGGAGTTTGTGTGTTCTCCTCACATAAGCGTGGGTTTTTGCTGGGTACTCAGGTTTCTTCACACCATCTAAAGGTACACCTCTGCCTTGGTTAAGGTTAATTGGCCTGCTGAGTAAATTGACCCCCCTCAAAAAAAGTTATCTACGATGTAATGGCATCAGATCCGGGGTATAGCCCCGCCTTGCTTCCTATATCTCTGGGATAGGCTCCGGCCCCCTACCATCCTGTACAGGATTGAGCGGCTACTGATGATAAACTCAACTGATCTTGCCATGGTGTAAATGAGCTCTACTGGTAGTTTGCGGAATGTAAACTACAATAAAAACAAAGGCATTTGCCTTATCTGAATGGAATCATATATACTGGCTTCCTTCAAATTGCTCTCCCGGTTTGGTGCAGTAGGGACGGCAAGTGTCACTGCATTTATGCCAATGGTGTCTATAAATAAAGTGATCTGCGGTCAGAACGTCCAGTAATCATGTCCTATCGTAGCGTTTACACCCCACGTGTATGAGTCCAAGAGAACATGTAACCCATACATTACATTGAGCTACAGCACTGGAATCATAAATAACGAATGTTTAAGTATTATGTTTAGAAAGTACGTGTAATATTGTTAACATAAACAACTTAATAATGAAACACTGACGCTACAGCGTTATGTTTACATGCTTAAAATAGGAGATATTCTCAAAATATGCTCTGGTTTAAATTAAATATCCTGTAAACTGCAGTGTCTTTTGGGAATACCCAGTATGTTCACATTTTAAGATAGGCAAGCCATTTTATACAAATCCCACTTACAAATTTTGCTTAAAACCTTTACAAATGTGAACTACTGTCTCTACAAAATGTAATGTTTGGTTTCCGTCGTGGCACTCCATTGGATTTGTCTATAAGTGCCATGCCCTCCGCAGGGTAGAATGGGCAAACACCACGCTTCAGCAGCACTGACACATCACGTCCTATTTACTGGTCATCACAATGTGTTACACAGCTTATCGTAATGATACATCACAAACTATAAGGAGATCGAAACGGTTACTCTTTATTCTGATGCGAACCAGCATCAAGAATGTACGGGTTGCCTAATGATGCTGATTGCAATTGTCAGCGAAACATCGTATTTCATTTATAAATGCTGTGAATTTGCTCTTCACCACACCAGTGTGCCGAGATAGTGAAGAATTGGCACGTTTTGTCAACGTTGACATACTTTACTGATTGGCTGTTGTGGGGTGGTGGAGGGTATACGACAAACATTTTTTTACGTGACCTAACCCAAAAAATGGAATCTATTGATAACATTGGTCACGAAAGCCTTAGAATTTAAGTTATGTTGATTGTTATTTAATTATCCTGGGTGCCAGCGTGGTTGTGGATTACTGACCTGTGTGACTGCGTTTGTGCACCATGAGGACATTCGGTCCGATGCACACCATGCCGCAGATGTCGCACTTCAGCTTCCCGTTGGGCAGTCGAATCCCACCGGAGCACGACATCTCCTCGTCTCTGTCGCGATCATCCACCTCCATGGGCATGCCAAGTGGACTGCCCACGTGAGCCATCGGCACGTTCTGGAACTCCTCGAAAAGCCTCTCGTCGTCCCCGCTTCCTGGAGCGTCGAGCGAGCCGGAACGGTGGGCTGACAAAATGCCACCACCATCGCCCTCTGCTTTGACGGGACTGGCTGCGGCAGACACAGTTCAAATATGAGCTATCATCCTCGTTTTCTTAACTTGCTGCTTCTCTCTTCTAAACGAGAGGCGCGTGCGTGCATAGTGACATCGTTTACGTCATATTTAATCCCTGCTGATGTGGATGAATGCTGATGTTTAATTCCATGACAGAGTTAGCACATGGACGCTAGGTTGACAACTATTTTGGACGTGAGTTGTGAGAAATATATTTTTCTAGTTAATACATGGTGGCACTTATTGGAATGGAAACTAATACGTATAATTGAGCGATAGTGATGCAAATTACAAGCAGAAATGTTAAGGTAAATTTCACACCAAAATATTTCAGTGTGGCAGCAATGTCCTTGAGTGCCCAGAAAGGCGCCTTTAAATAAAATGTATTATTATTATTATTTAGTTAGATACGAAAAGCAATATTTTCACAATTTGAGTATTGTTTGTGGGTGCAGGTGAATAATCTTAGTTTAAAATTGCGCACCTTCAAAATGTATTAGTTAGAATTGTTTGAAATCAATACAAAAAGATATAATTTAAAAAATCCACAAAATGCCCATATTTTCGTCTGACTGTAATAACACTTGCTAATACCGATGTCAACTTCAGTTATTTCTCGTTACACTTGTGGTAAAATGAAAACAGCTAAACAAATAATTCTAACATCATTGACACTTTTTGACAATTATGGAGACGCAAATAAGATTTAGAATTATCCACCACTGCACATTGGCACATTTTTAAAATCATAATTTTAATAGATTGTGGAATCTTTAAGTATGCTGATTATCCTGTCGGTAATCAATCATAAAAGTGTATTGCACTTATTGTGTTGAAGGTATTCGACATTATTTATATAAAAATTGATAATGGTGTACACTATAGAGTATTGACCATAATCACAATTTTATGTGGGCGGCGCGGTGGCCCAGTGGTTAGCGCTGACGCCTCACAGCAAGAAGGTCCCGGGTTCGAATCTCTCGGTTCGGGTGCCTTTCTGTGTGGAGTTTGCATGCTCTCCCCGTGTCCGCGTGGGTTTTTGCCGGGCACTCCGGTTTCCTCCCACAGTCCAAAAGCATGCTCCTGGATAGGTTGATTGGCTCGCAGACTAAAATTGTCCCGCAATGCCCGGCGATGGACTGGCGTCCCGTCGTCGGGTGTATTCATGCCTTACGCCCTGTGTTTCCGGGATAGGCTCCGGCTCACCGTGACCCTATATAGAATTAAGCGGTTTCAGATAATGAGATGAGACAATTCTATGTACCGTATTTTTCAATTTTACGATAAATGATCAGTGCTGAGTTTGCAAGCATGTGCATTTTGGCACGTTGATAATGCATTAATGATTTTAATACTTTTTTTAGCTAATATTTAATTGAACAAAATCACACATCACACTTGTATTTTTGCACCTCATCGCCTTCAATTAATGAACACATTTACAAAGGAAAGAACAACTTTAAAACAGTAAACTAATGCCAACACTTCAACGGGTCAAGCATTCTAAATACCAATTAATCTCTCACTAATCAGTCCAATGAAATATATCCTTCAACTGAAAACGCTTGACAGCTCAAATATTAAAATCAATTCAAGTTACCCTTTATACCTTTTGTGTGGCAATAAATGCATACCTTTAGAACACACACAACATTCTGGTAGATATGGCTATTTCACACAGACTGAAACAATGTTTCACAGGTAAAAATAACGTTACATAGTTATTTTCACAGTCTAGAAACAGGCGCATACAGAACACTGAGAACACTCAAATAAACTATGAATGGCTACCCACACATAGGAGCAGATGAGCCACTTACATGGCGTGACCAGCAATGCACGAGGAAGAGTGCAAAATGCGATCAAACCAGTTTTACATCTTCACATTCGTCTCCCATCTTATGATGTACTGTAAAATTCTTTAAATGACCGCGTATCATATTTCAATGCAGTGAGCTAACGATGAAACTGGATTTGTTGGCTTCTGTCATTTTCCACTGAGTTGGGCAAATACTTCTAGAAAATGTGCTACGCGAGGTCCATTTTAAGTTCTGATACGACAACGTAATGCGTGTTGTGTTAAATCGTTTATTAAAGAAACTATAACGCGCACACACACCTACATTTCCTGCGCAGAAACAAGCGTTACTTATTTCAATCTAATTTATAAGCATTTAACATACGGGATGTCCAACACAACTGAAGGGTAATTTTGACATGAAAACAATCTAATGCACCTTAACACGAAATGGTAAGTGCCTAGCAATGTAAGCTGCTGTTGGATGCAGATGTTTTTTGGGATGGCCCTTTTAAATCGCCAGTCAATTTTATCCCGTTACATACTTTGCACCAAGGCTGAATTAGTGATGTGGCTTTGCTTTATTTTTGTGCATGAATGCATATGCAGATGTGTAAGTATTCTCTTGTTACAGTGGCGTGTGTAGCGCAATGAAATGATAACAAAACTAAAACATAGCACAGTCGCTCCGTGTTAGGCTATATTTTAAAGTAGGTTTTAAGCTGTAATTTATGCATACATTTAATGCATTATAGTACTATGTTTTATGAAAGTGTTCACTCTCTCGTATATATTGTACTATGTATATAATAATAATTGCTCTTCGAGAGCGCTATAGAATGTACAAAGTGAAAAATAACACACCGCAATGTTTAAAACTGCAGCATATTTGTAGTCATGAATGACATTAATTTAAAGATATCTGGTACAACTTGTATAAAAACAAAGTCCATTCAAACTGAAATGAGGTATTTGTATGGTACAGTAAACTTATAAGACAAGTAATACCGTGGTACATTTGACACTCCCACTTCACTCAACATAGGGGCAGCCTTCTAAGGTCACGAATACCGTCACTTAAAAATGTACCTTCAAAGATATTTGTGATACACCTAAGTGCACTAAGCTGTCATTTTCTTTGTGCACGAAACTACAAAGGAAAATTCATGCTGTTAAGGAATGTGAAACTGTTTATATATAGCAGTACATTATGTTGTATTGCAGTGTTCTTCAACGATTCATTTCCAAGAATGTCACATTAAAATCGATTGAATTATACCAGATGCACTACGAGGTCTACACTCTCAACGTATGCTATTTATAAACACCCAACGACAAACATTTAGTCTATAAATATCATAGACTGTAAATTAGTCTTGTCTGCCACTGCCATTTAAATGTACATTAACAGAAAAACTTAACATGACACATGTCTGACGATTTTCAATGTATTATTCACTACTATCAACACAACTAATATTATGGAACATGTCTGTGTGTTTTGGTCATTAACCTCACTTCGATAGTGTAAGAAAAACAATAAAACTCAATATTCATATGCAATATATTGTAAGAACATAACTATTCATGATTCTTTAAGTATACCTACAATTCAAAAATATATGTTTAAAGTAAGAATAACATTCAAAGCATCCAAGCTTCCATGACAGAATAAAACATTCATGTAAATACATGTTAATATTACACGACTGCATGTTTGACGAATTGATATCAATAACGTACAGTATTTGTTTTTTTTCTTTCATAATTTGATCAATTTCCCTCCAAATACCACTGCTTGTGACCGCCAATGGCTAGCTTCTTGCTGCCCGGGAACCGCTTCCCACACAGCGCATACACTTTTCGCCACGACATTTACCCAGAATAGTCAGTGATTCACGTGGGGATCCCCGAAACGTACCGGTTATAGCACCTCCATGGCTGCCCCGTGGGCTGTTCCCTTCACCCGGCGATGGTGGGTGCGAGTCTCTTTGCGGCACGGGAGGGCATGCCAGTGCCGCCACGCGTCAGACCACATGGCGGGCGGCTACGAGTGGCTTGATCGAGCCTTCTTTTCTGAGTTTCAGTCTAAGTGGAGCTATGTTGTCGCTGCTATTTATGTTATTACCGACTATAACTGGCGCGGATTTTGTGAATGTGATCATGAGAGTTTTGAATATTGTTTACTGCGTTGTGTGCTTTAATGCGACGACGCTATAAGGAAACATCACAAACATGAATTAGTTTTCCCATTCGACAAAAAGTTACTTTAAGCAAACTAAGACGGTCCAAGTCAAAAGGGATCTGAACGATAAAATATATGTTAGCATTAATTTATTTAGAAGCACCATTATTAATGTGTGCAGAAAAGATTAGATATTTTATCATACAACACACCAACATAAGAACAGCTTACTCAGGGAAATTATTTCAGTATTAGTATGAGCTGTTGCTATATCAACACTGTACTTACAAGAACCACCAAGTATTTATACTATCATAACTATGTTGTGATACAGTTCCATACAGAATTAAAACAATAATTTGATTTTACACCACTATGTCCTATGAGTGGTTAGGTCGTGAATTGCCCCAAAATATGACAAATTGTACTTTTCCATCCATCCATCCATCTTCATCCGCTTTATCCGATGCCGGGTTCCCTTAGCATTAATATTTTTAACATGCAGCGTAAGTCAAGACATTGGTAAAAAAATATCTGAAAAAATTCAACAATACTCATTGACATTCTGCACTCCTTGTAATGTGCACTCAGAAATCTCTCGCACATCACTCTTGATACTGCCATGGGACACTTAAACACATCCCGTTATGACCATTTCCTATTACGACTATTTCATACTCTGTCTCCCGCTCCATTCATATAAACATTATGTAATGTACTGATGTAGATTTTCACAGCTCGATCCATGATGATGGCTTTCCAAAGCTGTTCTTTCAGGATAGCCGTGTCGAGCGCTGCATTTGACCATTTGACCAGAGAGGAGCTTTCCACACGGCTATCCCAAAATAGCAGCTTTGGAAAGTAATCATCACATCACACAATTTTTGTATAGCCTAGTCCGAACACATAACTATACATATAACTTAATATGTTATCGTCATTAAACACAACATTAAATGTTAATTTCTCACTTTGAAATCAATCTTTGTTTTCACTCTAAAGCGCTTCAACAGATTCAAATAAAACAGCTCAGCAGTTGATAGCGTTATTCAATATGGCAGTTGTAAAATACCGTCTCAAAATCAGGATGTAAAATAAATCTTGTCAAATTGGTTATATGAAAGCATTTTAGATGACACATGACATTGATTACAGACATTGTCTTGCGGTCTTGTGATGCCTAATTCTTGCTTTCATTACACACTTTTGATAGCTCCGAGGAAAGTATGTTTAATTAAACTGCGATCTCTGATGCTGTATTGGCTCTAAGTAGCAAAGCACTCACATCTAAAGCTCTAAACTCACCTGAGTTGTGCATATGGTCAAGGGAGGCCTCTGCGTCCATCTCCATCCAGGGTTCTGCAAGAAATCCCCAGGTAAACAGCATCACTCTTAGGCGTGGGGGCCAGACTGCGTGGGGTAGCGGGCTGGCTGGGATCTCTATCTGCACGGAACCACTGTGTGCGTCTCTTGCATGTTCCTAACACACCACCCGCCTGCCATTGAGCTGACAGCCAAGCATTCACAGGAAGCTCGCAGTCATTTCCAGAAATTTAATTACCGCCACGGGTATGCAAAGTTTAAAACGCTTTGTAAAAATCTTGCCGCCATAATGACCGCGCGAAGGCAAACAAAGGGCGAGAAAAATTAAATGGAAAATTAAATGGCCCCGGGGTCGCCGTGTAAAATTAAAATTATGCCATTTCGCTCGCTCCTTAATCTGCAGTTATGTAGCGTGTAATTTCCAGAACAAGCAGGCGAGAGGCGAGGAGTCAGCCGCCTGCCAGTTGTACAATCAGCGGGGCCCGAATGAAGCTCGGCGCAACAGAGGGCCCATCGCTGCAATTTACATCGTTCACCATTAACTCCTGTCATTGTCTGCCAGCAGGAATGTCAGAGATACAGCCCGGCAGATCGAGGCTTCAGAAAAAAAGCAATTTATTACATATGCAACTCGCCCCAGCATTAAACCCTGCCTGCCGAACCGCATTTGCACTTTGGACCTGGCTGCAAAAATCTTGTAGCTCATAATCGGGCAACAGTAATGGGGAAAAAAATTATATTGAAACTAAATTTAGTTTTATCATTTGCAACATGCTGAAGACCTTATAATATTCAGATACGGATTCAACTTTACTCACTGTCACAGCTTTGCACGCAAGTTTTAACCACACTGCAGAGGCATTGCATGTTCAGGCACATTGTGATACACATTTTGTTACACATTTTTACGACAACAATATGGTTTGCAGTTTTATAAGTAATTGCAAAGTTTATTCTTGACTTGAATCTTTAAGAATATTTACTACCCTTAAAATATTACTAAAATAAACATTAGAAAATGCCATTAATATATTACCTATCTATTCTACGAGTTTTCAACCTTTTGCACCTCAAAGCCCACTTGACCCACTCATATTTGTTCTCCACGGACCACTAGGTGGCGCTCACGACCCACTGATGGGTCGCGACCCACCGGTTGATTCCAACCAGAGATAACATAGGTAGTGAGTGATGTCCCAATTAGTCCTGGACAACCCTCCCACCCAATCACCTTGCCAATGATAACCAATCCGCACTGATCAGATTGGTGCAGTATAGTCAAACAAGGGCCACGACTGACAACGGAGCGGTCGTAATCTATTAATGGATCGACACATGGGATAACTTAAGAAAACGCAATGTGGAAGCATAGAAGTATGTGGTTCTCTAACAAGCTTTAACGCAGTGATTGACACTTACAGTGCATATAACAACAATGAACACTCGTTCTTTGTTAATTCTCACATGTGTATATATTTACTGAAACTGATAATAATGATTTTATATCCAGATAGCGCTCATAAGTGTAAAATGGCAGTGCTTTGTAGTTTCTGAAATAATGGGCAATTGTGGTTCTTTCTTGCTTTCACTTCTTTAGCCACTACAACAATGGAACGAATACTCATAATGATGTAAGCACCTAATCGACCCACTTTCCATGTGCAAATATTTTTTGCTAAAAGGTTACATGAGAAAATTAAAAGCGCGTATTTTAGGAGAGAAAAAATACATGTGGGCACCTTTGGCAACTTAATTACCTCACATTTTACTTAAAAGGAGTCTACGTTTTGTACAACAAAAACACTGGTGTAAGCCTATTCTCGCTTAAAAACAACCATGCATTTGAGTTCTGTTTGCTTTACAACTCCATAAACAAGTATAC
>JAZEWT010000003.1:36344216-36395559 GCA_036362905.1 Mordacia mordax | reverse complement strand
TTTGCACCTGAGAGCTATAGAGTGAAGTATGAAGACATACACAAACTATGTTAACTTCCGTTTCAGTCGCACATGTATAACTCTGATGGTATCCCTGACATAGCTCAACGTTGGCCTAAATATTGTTTATATGAAAAGTTGTTTCTCCCTTTGTCCATGCATTATCCTAGGAAAGCATGTATTACAATAGATGTATCGATGATTCGCACCATTTTTAGACCATTGTAATTTGCTTGTTGTACACCAGTTCTATGCCATTACCTCACTTTACGCTAACATTGTCTGTGCCGCTAAGGCTTCTTCAGCAGTTGCCGTTGTCCGTGCCCCAGATATTCCGTCTGGAGAAGCGCCCTCCTTGATTGATCGTTTGATTTTCCACTTATGCCTCGCGACCCTGTACAGGATAAAGCAGGTATTGATAATGCATTAACTTTAACGATTTTCTCTTTTGTTTCAAATTTGAAGGTAACATTAAAATGAATAAGGCCTGGATTTAAAATGAATGCAGGTACATTCATTTATATATATATATATAAATAGCAGTGTCTTTTCAGGGTAATTGCCTCCAACTTTCAAGTTAACAATGTAAGCTACCATATAATTACCAGGTTAGGCCTAGATTTTCCAGCTATTTTCTTTGTAATTACCAAGAAACCCTAACACTAAACCAAACACGGTAGTTCTTTACCAGACAGATTCAGGCAATTACAAAAAAAAGCTTCATTATTTTTCCTCCCCATAGTTGAGGGTTTTACCGATTTTGCTTGGATAAATTATACCACCACTGAATGCACTTCGTCACTTGAACGCAAATCTATTCTTTGCCAGAAAGGCAATTATTTTAGATGCCATTCTCCAATCACACGGAGGTAAGGCTATTGTATAGTTAAGCACTACATGTGCAATTTTCAGACCTCTGTATTCATTACATTGTCAAAGCATTATTTGCTTTGACATATACTGCCATACATTTATGTATATGAGACACACACAGTTGATGCCTGGTCTTGGATGTGCCACATATACAACAGTCATATGACTCGACGGATCTTCCTGGGTAAATGGGAATAGCATTAATAATCAGTGAAACTTGGACGCTAGCAGAATATATACTGTTACATGGATCGTCGTAACATGAAAGGTATCCCAACATATTATATTAATCTGTTTTAGTAAAATAAAAAATAAATCTTTTGTTGTTTTGCATTTGATGTATAGGAATCAGAAGTCTTTCCCAACCTGTTATGGTCATAGCACTTAGAAGTGTAAAAATTTAGCAACAACCAATTTGTAATTCTTCATGCGCCGGAATTAATGGTTACAGTTTGCAGTGGTGCGGTATTTAAAGAGAACAATTGTCGCTTGCTGCTTAGTGGCAGGGACGTCGCCACGGTGCTTGTGCCAGACCAAGTGCACCTTGACACCACGCGAAGCAAGGTATTTCAAACAGACAACCGGTTTCAACGGTCTTTATCCTAGTTTAGCTGGGTGGGCCAGTTACCAGCCAAAATCCCTTCCCTCCACCTATATCAATCCTGGAGGAGACCCATTCTGTTCATATCTTTCTTTACCACCTCTAACCGTGTTTTTTTAGGTCTCCCTCTGGACCTCTTCCCCACACCTCTATCACCTGATATTCCTCCGCATTCACCCCACCTCATCCAGTTTCTCCTCCTCACCACATCACCTATCGCCTCCACTCCCAATCCTCCCTCTCCATCCCACACCAATCCAACTTTCACTCTGACCATTCTCATCTCCATTAATATCAACTTTGAGTCATGCTCTGACTTCGATGGTCATGTCTCGCCCCAGTACAACATGCAACTTCTCACGCAGCTAACTTTCATTCATTTTCAATACACGCTTAATCCTCTACAGGGTCACGGGAGGAGGGGTGGGGCGGAGCCTATCCCGGCCGATAGAGGGCGCAAGGCGGGGAATACCTAGCATATGGCGCGAGTACATCGCAGGGCACACTTTTTTGGGACAACTTACTCAGCAGGCCAATTAACCTAGGCAGGAGCGTGTCCTTGGACGGTGGTGGGAAAACGGAGTACCTACGCGGGCACGAGGAGAGAACGCGCAAACTCCACGCATGAAGGCACCCGAGGCGGGAATCGAATGCGGGTCTCATTGCTGTGAGGCGACAGCGCTACCCACTGCGCCACCGTGCCGCCCGCATAGTTAACACCAACTTTTAATCTCAATGGAAGAGAGCTTTAGAGGTTAGAATGGGGGACATGCGTCACAGAAAGTCTGTCATGAGCATCACATACTCGCACCCATCTCAGAGTCTGCACCTCCATCTTTTCTCAAGTGTCATCTAAATAACAAAACTTTCCTCACATGAGGTAACACCGACTTGGATCCTGTGTGCTTGTTATTCATAATTGCAATATATATAAACATTGTGTACCCGTCAGATAAAATATCTGGTCCGGTTTACGAATCAATCACAAATCTCTGTCCCACACACATAAATATGGCACTTTGGAGCATTGTGACTGCAATGAACTTATCTCTGTCTCATCTCTTAAACAAAACCATAGACCAATGGCAACTAACTTAGTTGATGATTGCTTCAAATCATGCATCGAGCGGTGAAAACCTACATCATTACACTTAGTTAACCAAATTTAAATTTCACATTTTAATGAAAAGTTACAATTTATTTTCCAATTATCAACATATTTTAAAGATTATGCAGGAGAATGTCTACAGCTGAATACCTGTAATTATTTTGTAATTTGGGGTTAATTGCTGGATTATATAAGAGCAATTTGAAATTAATTTTCATAAAGTGATATTTATTTGTATTTAATTCATACATATCTATTTAATTTCGAGTTTTCATTTTGCTTCAGAGTTAAGAGTTCTGCACTTTCTTTAGTTAGATATTTAATTAGCTGACTTTGCTTGTTATTGGCAATAACTGGATACAAAACTTTATATATATTTAAATATTGCAGTGTAAATTAATTAATATAAAGAAAATATTATCCAGCTCAGATTTGTAACAAAAAACTAAAAAATGTTATTGTTGTGGATTTGCCGTTTATACGTCGTTGTTGTTGTTGTTGCTCGCATGCCGTTGTCTCCGCATCTGTGCTGCGCTTTGTGACCCTCGGGTGAAAAGCGCTCAAGAAGTGCAATTATTATTATTGTCATTAATTAAAGATGTTATGCAAATCACATTTCTCAACACCGTTATCATTAGTATAGTGTTTTCGATATTCCTGAAGGATGTTGTACTGCTCTGGAATATACATATTTTTTAAAATCTTTTACTTGTGCTCACGCACCATGGATCTCCGTTGTAAAATAGCTGGACAACTGACTACACGGACTCGCCCATTAAACAAAGATGTGTTTTAACTCAAACCTAAAAGGCGTGACTTGATGATTAATTGTTTAGAGGAAGGAACGGCTCATCCTCTGCCTGCTCTCCTTACAAGTCAAACCATTTACAGTCTATACTTCCCAGGATACAACACAAGTAAGCGGTAGTGTCTTGGTATGTGGGCATTACCCAAGCACAGCTGCCAATCCAATTTGGATACTGTTATGCAAGAGCATGCGTTCAATCAACCGGCTGACATAATAAACAGAGCGTGAATGCGTTTCTTGGCAGAAATCGCTTGCCCAGACATTTGATTAAAAAATAACATCGCTCGAGAAACACAAGTGTTATTTGGTTATTTATTTGTTCGGTCACACGATTTTAGTGTGGGATAGTGTGCGCTTTGTGCTGATGTCTATGGAAATGTGGCAGCATCACATGACCACATTCACAAATGCATATCTGTTCTTAATGTACCCCGTGTCAGTCATTCTCTACATGTTTGCAGCCCTCAAAGTGGGGTTTTCAACAGTGGCGTAAATCCTTAAATTGTGTGGCTCGCGTGTTGCTAATTTTTATTATCTCTATTTATGTGAAAGCTGATTTGAAATGCAACATTTTACAGTGTGTGTGTACAGTATATACATTATTTTTCAAATTCAATTTCTTCCAAATGGCATGCAATTACATTCTTTACAACAATCCAAGAAACACTCCCGACCACATATTCCGCTAGATAACAGGCTCTAGGTAATAGGATACGAAAAGGTCGCAGCTAACGCCGCATGCTCTGACATTTAATTTTGCCAGACTTTCAATGCTGCAAAGAGGTGGGATGATGAATCTGGTTCTTTGTGTTCGTCTTAAAACAATCAGAAACATTACTCGCTGCACTGCACTTTATTGTGAGCTATAAACGTTACGAACAGTCTGCGTATTTAGATTACCTCCTTTATTTTAATTAAAAACAAAGCAGAACTCACATTTTTGCCTTTAATTTGGGTGATTTTTTTGACAGACTCGTAATAGATGGAGCTCAAACATGCCATCTTCAATGAGGGTTTTTAAGAATGTAACTTCACCACCCATGTGACTTTCTGAAATGTTGGTGCTTTTTAATGAAATGAATAGATTTGATTAAATTGTACCATTTTATGGCCACGTGTTAGATAATGAGATAAATGTCCCAAGCTCATTAACAATGGGGAACGGTGGGTTATATATAAATTGTTATCTGTGCAAAATCTTCCTCTAAAATGTGTTCTGAATACTATACGAGCTACCAAATAATATATTTCGATGTTTTATTGTTTGATGATAGTGGTTGACATAAAGTTAATGCTTCTGGAAATGTAACGGGAAAAGTGACAGTGATTGTACATTTTCTACAGGCTTTAGTTTATAAGTTGATTTATAGTCTGGCTTCTTTGAGAAACAATTGCTATGTCACCCTCTGGTGAAAGGCGCTTTGGAAATGCAAGAATTATTATTTCATAACGACATTTGACAGCAAACAGTAGTGCTTTATTGATGGCATGCTTACTTGGAATAAACAAGCACACTTGTTTTTAGAAAGCTTTAAATGGTGAGAGCTGAAAATAGTTATAAAACATGTTTATGACTTTAATTCGAAGGCTTTCGTGACCAATGTTATTGATGAATTCCATTTTTTGGGTTAGGTCGCGTAAAAAATGTTAGTCATAAACCCTCCACACACGACAGCAGCCAATAAGTAAAGTTTGTCAACGTGAACAGAACGTGCCAATTCTTCACTATCTTAGCACACCAGTGTGTTGGAGAGCAACTCACAGCATGTATGAATGAAATACGACGTTTCGCTGATAATTGCAATCAGCATCATCAGGCAACCCGCACCAACTTCAGAAGAGTTTGCTTCTGAATAAAGAGTAACTGTTTCGATCTCCCTATATGGGGAGGTTGTGATGTCATCAATTAAACTAAATCCTATTGATATTTTAGTTAGCTTTGATGTAATTTTGTTCACCAAAGTTCCAGTTAATGAGTCACTTCTAATTCTAGACGATATAGTTAAAAACAACGGATTACGTAAAGATATTACACAATGGCTGAGCATTGTCTAAATAATACTTATTTTTTTTGGAGCTGTGTTTTCTATAAACAAAAAGATGGGGCAGCAATGGAGTCCCCTCTCATCTCATCTCATTGTCTGAAACCGCTTAGTCCTATACAGGGTCACAGTGAAGCCGGAGCCTATCCCGGCAGACACAGGGCGCAAGGCAAGGATATACCGACGATGGGACGCCAGTCCATCGCCGGGCACTGCGGGGCAATTTAGCCTGCGAGCCAATTAACCTATGTAGCAGCATGCTTTTTGGACTGTGGGAGGAAACTGGAGTGCCCGGCGAAAACCCACGCGGACACGGGGAGAGCATGCAAACTCCACACAGAAAGGCACCCGAGCCGAGAGATTCGAACCCGGGACCTTCTTGCTGTGAGGCGACAGCGCTAACCACTGGGCCACCGCGCCGCCCAGGAGTCCCCTCTGTCTCTGGTTATTGCTAATTTGTTAATGGAAATTTTTGAAGAAAAAGCTCTAAAAACAATCATCATATTGGTTAAGGTATGTGGATGACACATTAGTCGTCTGGCCACATGGTAAAAATGCACTAAGTGGATTTTTAAAACATCCTAATTCACAACATCCGTCGGTACAATTCACCATGGAGGTAGAAATAAATAACACTGCCTTTTCTGGATGTCCTGCTAAAACGGAGCTCAAAGTGAAAAATATCGCATAGTGTGTATCGAAAATCTACACATACTGACACTTGTTTAAATGCACAATCACACCATCACCCCTCATAAAAATCCACTCATCAAAATTCTCACATCGGGCAAAAACAAGTGTCTGATGCCAAAAGTTTGAGGACTGAGATTTTACATATCAAGAAAGTTCTCCAGTTTAACGGTTATAGTAACTCTGAGAGATACAAATAAGCTGAACAGTAAAAATGGTGAAAATTATAATGTAATTAAAACTATCAAACTACCATACATCACCTGTTTGTGTCGTCAAAGTTATGTTGATCAGACAGGTAGAAATATTAGTACACACCTTAAAGAACATCAGAGGAATATTAAAAATTCACAAGTCAGCTTTTGGCAGTGGCTGAGCATGCTTGTCAACAAGATCATGCAATTGATTTTGACAATGTTGACATTTTGTGTAAAACTAATAATTATTTGTCCAGACTAATCCGAGAGTCTACTGAAATTGATAAAAATAAAAATAATTTCTATTGTTCTGATAGCTATAAACTATGTGTGGCTTGGAAATGCATTTTAAAACTCTACAGTTAGAAGTTACACATATCTTGAACGTTAATACAGTCTCGTTATATAATAGCAATTGAATGTATAGAGTGCCTTTCATTCAAGGGTCACAAAGCGCTGCACAAAGCAGCAAAGAATAAAACTGGTGGTTTACAGAGCGGCTATGAGCGACGCGTCCCCGCTGATGACGTCACCACTAATAAATACATCATCTCTCTCGCCACACTCACTCATCACCTATAACACTTATGTCTTAGAGAACATAAAAGGAATATTAAAATTCACAAATATAACTTTCAGAGGTTGCAAAATTATGCCTACCATTAAAGTCACACAATTAATATTGACAACGTTTACCTTTTATGTGTAACTAATCACTTTCAGTCTAGACTAATCTGAGTCTATTGAAATAGATATAATTAAAATAATTTTAATCGTTCTGATAACTATAAAAATTATTGTAAAAGAAACGTATTCTCAAACTATAAATGTTATAGCTTAGGTGGAGCTGTTAACGCTATGGGTACTTTTTGCCAGTATACATATGTAAGAGTAGGACAGGTTTTACCGTATCTGGCGATTATGCAGGTGTTAAGATCTTAAGATCTTTACACCTGTTAAGAGCTTCTAAAGATCTTTACACCTGCATAATCGCCGGTTAAGCCTGTCCTACTCTTTTATAAATGTTATGTATATCCTGTTACGCCAACACAATCCCGTTGCATAACACTTTCTGATGAATATAATTTGCAAATCTTGGTTCTTTGTCCGATAAGACTCACGTAATTCGTAACACCTGACTAATCTAATCTAATTAAACAAGCTTCCAATAGCTCTGTGATTGTTGCCATACCTTCCAACCCCCTATTGGATCCTAGCACTGGGCAAGCGAGCGATTGATGACATCACAACCTCCCTATATCTCATCTCATTGTCAGAAACCGCTTAGTCCTGTACAGGGTCGCGGTGAGCCAGAGCCTATCCTGGCAGACACAGGGCGCAAGGCAGGGATATACCTACGATGGGACGCCAGTCCATCACCGGGCACTGCGGACAATTTAGTCTCCAAACCAATTAACCTATGCAGCAGCATGTTTTTTCGACTGTGGGAAGAAACCGGAGTGCCCGGCGAAAACCCACGCGGACACAGGGAGAACATGCAAACTCCACACAGAAAGGCACCAGAGCCGAGATTCGAACCCGGGATCTTCTTGCTGAGGTGACAGCGCTACCCACTGGGCCACCATGCCACCCAACCTCCCTATATCGGGAAATCCAAACAGTTACTCTTTATTCTGAAGCGAACTTGTCTCAAGTTGGTGCGGGTTGCCTGATGATGCTGATTGCAATTATCAGCGAAACGTCGTATTTCATTCATAAATGCTGTGAGTTGCTCTCCAACACACCGGTGTGCTGAGATAGTGAAGAATTTGCACGTTCTGTTCACGTTGACAAACTTTACTTATTGGCGGTTGTGTGTGGAGGGTTTACGACATATTTTTTACGTGACCTAACCCGAAAAATGGAATTCATCGATGTTTATTACTGTTAATCATTATTTATCAAACCCCGTTATCTAGGGTGCTAGTGCGGTACGGTGTTATGATTTTGCAAAAGTATGAGACACTGTCGTATCATTAACACTAAGTCAAATAACCACCAAATTGTAACCAATGAAGTCTATTTGTTTATTAAAGAAATTTAATGACATCACAAATTCCGTACATTATAATGCATGTCAATGGAATGTGATTGTAAAATGTGTAAGACAGCATGTGGAAAGCACTGCTGTATGAGAAACCGAAATATAGTAATACATACAATTAATAAGCATGCACGCACGCATTCATTCACTTTTGAAGGTATTCACTCGAACAGAGAGGCATGAGGAAACCTGCAAGGTGGGGGGGGGGGGTCAAGCCACGCAGTTGGCCGGTGCCAACCTTTCAAACACTGCGTCCTGCATGTTGTGAGTTTAACGGCGGTAGAGTGGCGCAGTAGTAACATCTGAACGTCACAGAAAAAAAGTCCTGTCTGAGGCGGTTATATTCCTGACTTGGGCACCTTGCTGTGTATAGTTTGTGTGTTCTCCCCCCGTTCTGCGTGGGGTTGCTTCTCGTTCTTTGGTTTCTTCCTACAACAACAAAAAGAGCATCAATTCGTTAGCCGATAACATCAACATCTATAGAAAAGCAGTGTCTGAGTGGTTAGCGCCGGCTGGCTGCCTGATGTTTCTTTAGTTTTGAATGCAAACTGAACAACCCAGAGGAAAGCCCTGCAGAACAGGGAGAGGACACACCGGAAAGATGCCCATGGCAGGCATCAAACTGCCCCGAACACGACCTTATTTGAAATGCAGAAAATACCACTGCGCCACGCATTTATTGCACGAAACGAATTGACACATGCAGTATTGTAATTTTAAACTTCCAGAGCGTTCTTAACCCAAATTGTACCAAGCAACGCGAATGAAAATAGAGTTTATAGCGCTCACAAATTGTGTGCCTGCTTAGGGACGAGACATGGATACCTCGAGCCACCAACAACTGGCTCTGTCTACTTTGACTCGCAGCCACCACCATATTTCCCACTTTATGTTCGTAAAATTGGAATCATATGCACGATTAGTAATGGTATACATAGAATGCTAAGCCTACACGGTTGTTGAATGATTGCACAGTTCCGAGTAAACTTGAGATAGAGAGAAATGCAATCGCATTTAAAAATAACTCAACCTGAATCGCGAATTTTAGGTAAAGTGAAGAAAATTAGAAAACAGTCACACATTCCATGAAGGAATAAATGTGCACGGTTCACTATATTAATTTATGAATCATCGCCACGTCTGTTATATTTATTCTTAAATACGTTTTCCTGCTCACTACTCAACCACGATAGCAATTTCGAATTGCTACATATAGAATACATGCGTTATCGCATTCTAAGATGCTGTACAGAAACATAAAAAAATATAAACTTTGTTTTTATTAAAGAGACTCCTCGTGTCTTCGATGAGCCTACAGCAGTACTCGAAAAAATCCCCAACGTGCGACGTGGGGTGACAGACAGCGATGGGGACCAGCGCAGCATCAGGGAGCTCGAGACAAGTAGAAATATGTTAGAAACAGTTACAAAAAATATATAGTCATGGAGAGATGATGATAAAATAAAACAGTGTGCCACAGTTTCATAATTCTGCTTAAATTAAACAGCCCAACGGCCATTTTTGTTTTGCAGTTTTATTCCATATATCTGGTCATGTAAAATCATTCTCACGTGAAACCAGATATTCCAAACATTCACCAGCAGATAAGCCTATTCACCAACCGATGAATCTCACAGAATGGGGTTTTTTTTTATTAAGCAGCTGTCATTGAATGACTGTCAATTACATGGAACATCTGATCAAAGCGTAAACAAGACAATGTCTTGTGTGATCAAAACAACTAGAGCCAAGGGAAAAACTTTATTTTCTTCCAAGTAAAATTATTATTATCAGGGCTATTGTATAACAAACATGCTTGATGATTGCTTCGAAAGCTGTTCTCTTGGGATAGCCGCATCGATCGCTCTCTCCATCGCGACGTTTTGCCTCACGTGAGAGGCATCCTCAGGCAGCTTTTAGAAGCAATCATCATGCATCGAGCCGTGAAAACCTACATCATTACAGAGCAATGCTTGTTGGGTTTTTATAAATGGAGAATTACTGACAAATCGTATAGACAAATGGTGTAAACCTATTTGTAGCTGCCGGTGCAGATATAAAAGTGTGAAGTGATGGAGAGTCAATTTAAAAGTCTGCAAGTTGCAAGAAATTGAGTCAACAAAAGCTGCCATATGAGTGAGCTAAGCAATATGCTGTATGACGATGGAAAATTGTATGGCAAATAGGTACGAAATTATGCGCACAGTTCGCATACTATATGAAGTGGGTTGTGTATAATAGTCAATAAAATACACATCGAAACAAATTTGAGCTCAATATGTTTGTCTAAAATAGTACAACTCCTAAGTGTCTAAAAAAAATTGCGTTATTTTTTTTGTATTCTGCTAAGAAAAACAGTTTATCATGAATACAAAACTTGGTAGTTACGAATGTACTCTTTCTTTATGGATAACGTCTATGCATGTACGCCTGTGGATTGTTTCCGGGATAGGCTCCGGCTTCACCGTGACCCTATATAGGATTAAGCGGTTTCAGATAATGAGATGAGATGAGGTTTCCAGTGGTCATGTCTTATTCGTGTACGTGTACTGTACATGTGTGTCCTCTGGGCGGCAGTATATTACAGGCCATGCTTTTAGGGACCTTACGGACACCGGGCTGTTTTCCTTGTGGAGCTTACTTTTGCATGGTTATTGTAAGCCGTTAACAACAACCGCCATTCGCCACTGAGTGGCGGTGACATCATCACGACGCCTGTGCCAGGCCATATGCACCTTGAAGACACGTGACATGTCGAAGTCTCGCTTGATAGGTCACGGGACAGACCCAAGTGTTATGGGCTGCCTCACTGAGATGACTGGCAGATGCACCACTATGCTCCCTACTATGCCAACTTGCTGTGTTGTAGCCGCCCGACGCTCCGCTCGTTGTTGTAAGTATCGCTCCTCCACCCTCCGTTGTTGTTGGAGGGCGACTGCCTCCAACTGCCCATAGCATCATTCACGATCCTCCTCCACAAATGTCGATCTTGACACCGCTGGTACCAGTCTTCAGCAAGTCCACTCAGCTCCAGGTCCTCTTGTGCCAAATCAGTCCATCTCTTCTCCAGCCCGTGCCGCACCCATTTAGCCCCTTCTATCCGGCCAAACAGCAACTGCTTGGACATGCGGTGGCTGGGCATGTAGACGACATGACCCAGCCACCACAGCCTCGCCTGCCGGAGGAGCTCACCAATGGAATTTTGTCCAGATCTTTCAAGAATTTGTGAGCTCCTCACACAATCCAACCTGGTTAAACCCAGGATGGATTGTAGGCAGGCCAGCCGTAAAGTTTTAAGATGGCATAGATGTTCTACCAGGGGGGTCCAGGTTTCACAAGCATAGAGAAGATAGGGCATGACTACAGCTAAGAAGACCCGAAGCTTCGTGTGGAGTGACGTACCAGGCAGCTTCCACACAGCATAACGTAGCCAATGAAATGATAATGCTGCCCGAATGATTCGGAGCGAGACCTCCGCTGTCAAACCGGAAGCAGCTATATTCACACTGCCAAGGTATCTAATCTTCTCAACTGTCTCCACAACTGCCCCATTTCTCATGGAGAGCTGAGGAAGTGGTGTATTTGGTGGCACTAAATGCCCAGACAGGTGCTTTGTTTGGGTTGGACTGATGGTGAGACCCCACCTTTTTGTGGCATTCTTCAGGTTCAACAGCAGGGCCCCCAACTCCTCAGAATGAGCAGCAATCACAAAATTATCGGCATAGATAACATGGTTGGCCAATAGGGAGCCATCCCTTGATCGCACCCGGGCATGGATCAGCTTCCCATTTACCTTTACCAGATGAAAATTCCATTGGAACATCCACGGAAAGCCTCTCGAACTACGTGGTCAAAAAAGATGTTGAATAATGTAGAAGCCAAAGGGCATCCCTGTCGCACCCCAAGGTGAACAGGGAATGGCTCCGACTCCCAACCCGGGCTTGCCCACCCTCATGAAGACTCTTAATGATGGTGAGCAGCGTGTCAGGAACCCCAAAAGCACAATGAACAATCCACAGCCCTGGCCTACTGATGGTATCATAGGCTTTGACCAGGTCAGTCAAGTAGAGATGCAGGTTCTGTTGGAATTCGCTACATCTCTGCTGTAGCAACCGGACAGAGAATATGGCATCTGTGCAAGACCACATTGGGGTTCTGCAACCCTCTCCTCAGCGTGCCTGGCAAGGCAATTTTGAATGATCCTTGCCAAGACCTTTACCGTCACATTGAGGAGCGAGATGCCCCTGTATAATCATCTCTGTCTGGTGCTTTTCCTGGTCTGAGGATTTCGATCACCTTATGTACTTCCTCTATAGGTGGCATCTCTGCCAGTTGCTCACAGGGTGTGGCTACTTCTTCCATTACATGAGTTACAACAGCTCCAGCAGCGTCACCCCCATCTTGTACCGTGGTCTTATCAGATCTGGGAGGATTCCCCTTCCCAAGACCTGACAGAAATGTTCTGCAAATCTGCAAATTTCTTCCTGGTGTTCAGAGATCGAGTTTCCAATTTCCCCTTTAAGAAGTGTACTCGCAGTGTTACAAATCAATCTTTTGATGGAGTTAGAGTAATTTTTGATCATAGGGTTACCAAGGCAGGCTCCATCTCCTCAGCAGCCCGCGACCACCACTCATCCTTTCAATGCCACACAGCTGTTCGAACCTCCGCGTGAAGGCTGCCGTAAACATCCTCCGTTTTAGGCGTAGGATGTCGCAGACGTTGGGAGTGGGCCTGCCATTTTATCTTGGCTAGCTTTAACACCTCCTCCAACAGCCAGGGTTTCTGTGGAGGTCTAGACCATGCACCAAGTGCACCCATTTCAGCTCATAAGCCACAGCCCTAAACCACACCCATTTCTCCTCAGCGCCGGGAGGAGTGGGGGACGATATCAGCCCCAGCTGCAAACGATGATGAAATTCAATTTTACAGCTTTCATCAACTCGCCGAGACCAGGACACTGTGGGTTTGAATGGGGTCCTTGGTGGCTGCCCACCACTGCCGTGGAATAATAGCAGGCAGATCTTAGAGATAACAAGACAAAGATTAGAGGTCAGATCAGCTCCTCAGTAGGTCCTGGTGTCAAGGACATGGGCCAGCATCTGCTTCTCCGCTTATATGTAGTCCAGCAGATGGTCTTGCTTGAACCTGGCATGCACTCAATATGTTGTGTGGATGCGCCGATGATGGAACAGCGTGTTGGTCATTATGAGCTCATGGGCTGCACAGAAGTCTAGCAACCTCCTACCACTGTTGTTGACCTGACCTGGCCCATGCCTTCAAATCACTCCAGCCCAAATGTCTGCATCATGCCCCACTCGGGCATTAAAGTCATCATATCAGGATGATTCTATCCCGAGGGGCCACTTTGGCTACCACCTGGGACAAGAGGTCATAGAAGGCATCTGACTCATCAGCCTTGCCTGCAACCCTCCACTGATGTTCATATTTAGTGGGAGCGTAAGCCACCACCACCACCATCCCTTGCCTCCCATTTATAGGGAGGCAAGCCCACAGTAGCCTGAGGCTCAGATTCCAAAACCTCACCACCACGTTCTCACGTCCCCTTCATTATTTTTTTAGAAGAGCCACTCCCTGTTGCTTGGCAGCTTCCTGTCCCGAATGGAAGATTGTCCACCTCTCCTGCTGACTGGAGCCAGAAGCAGTCCATCGGATTTCCTGTATCCCACAGAGGTCCAGATGGTACCAGTTCAGCTCCCAATAGAGTAGTGGCAACCTTTCCTCCGCAACAAGCGTTCGAAAATTCAATGTGGCTACACGCAGCGGCTTTTTGTTGTTTCTGGAGGAACCTCGGGGATGGGAACTCAATCTCCTGGCTCCACTAAATGGGGCTTGGCCAGGAAACATCATAATCACCTGTCCCCCTGGGGCCTCTGGCAGAAATTTAAGTTTCTCTTTTTATTAACGTGGTTGAGTAATAATTAAATTGAAGGTGAGGGGGTTACCAGCCCCCTGCACCTGTCCAGAGCCCCCCTTGGCCACTGTGGAAGCCGTGAGAGCAGCCACCACAGCGTTACCGACTAGCACCACAAGGAGGAAGGGGGTTATTTTGCCAGCCAAGGTGTTAACATACATTTGTACACATAGCACGGTGACATCATTTTAGAATGTAATGCATGCCACCATAATACATTTAGTAAAAGTGTGTTAGTTACCAAAAAGTATGCATGCAACCTTTGTAATAGCTAACGTCATTACAATGCTTTGTATTTGAACCTCTAAAATGCGACACATTATCTTTTTACATGCAACTCTTTAACAATTATTCGCATGTGTTTTGAGAAGGTTTTTACGGTGATCGTTCAAATCGATGCTGCGTTTACTCCTCTTCCACGTCGATTCGTTTAACGTTGTTGAGCAGTCATCATAGAGAGAGAGCTCTTTTTTACATATCTGTAAGCAGCACTTTAGCTCCAGAAGGTGCCTGTGACCTTGCGGCAGGGTTTGAACAGCCTTTACCTCGTGCTCGAAAAAAGCAGGAGAGAAGGTAGGAGGAGGGGTAGCTGGAGGACGAATGTCTCTTGGGGGATTTCTTTTTGCATCAAATTTGTCTTGACAGCAGTGTGCAGAAGCAAACCCCGGGTAAGCTCTTGCAATCAGCATCTGCCAACAAAATCCAATCAACTGTAATGCCACCTTGAGAACAATGTGTCAAAAGATACTCTGACGGTGTTAAAGCCACATGCCTTGTGCAAGCTGTAGCCAGCAAAGATACAGCTTCCAGTCTCCAACAAAAGAAGCTGAAAGACCCACTCTCCCATGCAGTGCTGCTTCTGAATGATGTACACACGTATGCTATTACTTTCTTCTGCACAAATTATTTAAACAGGTTGGATGCTATACAAGATGTGTACATTTTGTCCAGATACATAATATCTGCATGTCTCATGTGTTTACTGCAGAGTTGTTGAATATTAGGAAGGAGACAAGGCACATTAATTACTAGCATTTTTGTAACAAAACAATTTCCCGAAATATTCTTGTGTTGTACTGTTGCTTGGGACATTGTTACACTGACACTGCAAGGATGCGGGGAAAATAATCTTGTTTGCTTGCCACGTACACGATGTTAATGCTGTGTTTAGTCCCACTGTTAGTTGTAAAGATGTGAGATATTCAATGGATGCATTTACCAAACAATGAGTAGCCAAAGTATCCGAATAAAATCAATGCAACAGCATAAAAGGAGTTGGTCTCTATAGCAATCAGCCCATGATTAGATGCTCTGCTCAGATCTTATGCATGTTTCTTTTTTTTGGTCCACTAGTGTTTGTATGTGTGTTCATCTTGTCAAATGTACAGTGTAGAGTAAATGAAATGTTGATAAAGCATGCCAATGTAAAATTACGTAGATCATCAAATCTAGAGGCAGCAAGTTGCCTTTAAAACCCATTTCAGACCAGCTTTAACCTGGGCAGTACACAAGTGATTGACATAGTTGTTGGTATGGAGTTTATGATCTCAGCTGATTTACCAACGACTGTAGAGAAAAAACATTTCAGAATATTGATTTTATCAATTCGTTATCAATACCTATTAGCCTATTCCGGTAGACAGACACAAGGCCAGGATATACTCAGGATGGGACGCCAGACTATTGTAGGGCACCGGGGGAAATTTAGTCAGCAGGTCAATTAACCCAGGCAGCAGCAGTAGCAACGTGGCTTTGGACTGAGAAGAAAACCCCACAGAGTGGCACCTTAGCTCAGAATTGAGTCCAGAACCTGCTTGCTCTGAAGTACCACCATGCCACCCATATCGATTTAATTGATTAACAAAATAATATGATGCTAGACATGAATTTCCTACCAGAGGTTTGTTTCACGCCAAACCCGCTGTACAATTAACGTGATTACTCAGGGAACAGCTTTTGAATAAGACATCATTAAAATGCACTATGAATGCATCACGAATTCATACACTAAATTCGTTTCATTGAAATGGTAATTGTGCCCAGAATCGACGCACTGCCAAGAGGGTTGATCCTTGTTTTACCACACAATAACAAACATTCCCACAGTGCATTGTGCCAGTAACATTGCCAATGAGATGTTCATTGACTTGAAGCATTGTGATGCATCGTAATGAAGTCACACTTGTGTGAGACGAGTGTCTTCACCAAGGTAATGGTGAGTGAAATGGACTGGATGGAAGTCACGGAGTAATCGTGAGAAGTTGATATCGACTTAATAGCAGTAACAGATGGCTGAGCAGGACAAGTTGTGTGGAGAAGCATCAATGAACAGTGAGAACATTGAGTAACCATGTGTTATTTGTTTATCTTTTTGGAATGTAAGCAATATTCACACTGAACTGTTCTAAATCTGTATTATCAGAAGTAAACATCTATAGCCACTGTCAGCAGTGCCGGCAATAGGAAAATATGACTGGGGGACAGCATAATTGAGTAAAACAAGTGTTGTCTTGCTGTTGGCCGATCCGCAAACTACCAGTTAAGACAACTTTAGTGTTTCACAGAAGTTTAAAATATTCCATTATTGTTATATTGATTTAGTTTGTGATTTTTAATGTTTGTGTGGTGCCTACCCTCAACCGTGCCAAGCCACGTGCATGTGGGGAGTGCTTTAGGGTCCCCCCATGCCAATTACCAGCGAGTCATAAGGTGCTGAGGTAATGTGACGACACCCACGCTGAGTCATAAAAACAACTCGTGGTTGGTGACTAAGGTGACAGTTGCGCGTGCGGAAATGGATATAAACGCGTGTATGTAAGCGTAGAGAGACCTCGCCTGGGAAGTGCTTTAGGAGGCCGTGTCACGATGTAAGGAGTGCTGATGTAGGAGTTCGTTGTGGGCCGCTGCTCCGGCCATGTGTTGCTGGTGGAATAAAGCATTGAAAAGCATTCAGAAGGCCCCTGCTCTTCTGTCGCTAGCTTGATGAGTCCATCGCTGAGTAATGGTGAAACAGTTATACCGCCACTGAAGCTCTGGAGGCCGGCGCCACATGGCCGCATGCGCAAGTCACCCCGGGTGTCTGGCAGGGATTACGATTGAGGTTAACTCCCTTGGAGGGTCCCCCGCAGAGACACCACATTTGTCATTCTTAATTGGTTATTAATCATTCCATTTTGCACTTAATAGATTGGGGCCTTCTCTGCTGTGCACGTTTGAAGTCTGCCACGTGTTTCAACTTCCTGCAAGGTGCCTCCAAGAATAACTTCATTATTTTCAGTATTTGTACTGCACTGCACAAACACAGACTAACGAACCTGTTACCACAATTAAACTCACATGTTTTTCTCATTTCGGTGCAGGCAGGCGGAGAGAGAATGGTACGGACATGCTTGTTTGTGGCAAGTGAGAGAGGAGGAGACAGAGACATGTGTGTGTAGAGAGACACAAAGACGTATGTGTGGGTAGAGAGAAACAGAAACATACATGTTTGGGTAGAGAGACACAGAGACATACATTTGTGTAGATAGACAAATAAACTTACATGTGTGTGTAGAGTGACAAAGAGACATATGTGTGTGTAGAGAGACAGAGCCATACATGCATGTGTGGAGAGACACATAAACACATTTGTGTGTAGACACACAGCAACGTACATGTGTGTGTATAGAGACACAGACGTCCGTGTGTGTGTGTGTGTATAGGGAGACGCAGAAATACGTACAGGTGTTTGTAGGTAGACACAAACATATGTGACTCCCATCTCTAACACTGTCATTCCCATCTTCGGCCCGTGTTCGATGTAATAACCTACACATCCACGGCTTTAAAGAGCTTGATTCCTAATCAGTTCTTTGTAGCCCCAACCTTCTGGCCATTTGCCGTGAGCTAATGATACTTTAACGCCCTCATTACATCCATCAGGACGCCAGCAAACAAAAAGCCCATTAACCTGCCTACAATTGATTTCTTTACCCCCATCCCCGTATTAAGCCCTACATATCGGCTACTGAGGAAACAACAAGTTAGACCGTTTGCAGCTCAACGTTGCTTAATAAAAATACTGCTAATTGGTGCCCCTCTTCAGCACGCACATTGTCTGCAACAGAAACCCGCTTTGCCCTGCTCAATGTGCGCTCTCTGAACACCGAAAGCGTCCCACTAATTGCTGAGCTGATCTCGGACAACATTCTGAACCTACTCTGCCTAACAGAGACCTGGCATCAAGATTATTTTCTCACATTGAATCAGGCCTTATCGCGAGACTTTTCATTCCATCAGCAGGCTCTCTCAAATGGCCGTGGTGATGGCCTAGCAGTTGTCTACCATGTGTTTGCTGACATTCGACCAATTCCGTCGCCGACCTTAAAATTATTCGAGCATATCTCTTGATTGGTGGTCGGCTCAACTTGTGTAGCTGGTGCTGCTCTACCGCCCACCTGGAGCCTCCACTTTTTTTTTTGAAGTGTCTGAGTTCCTTTCTAAGATTACCTCCAGTTCTGAAAGGATCCTGATTCTTGGCGATGTTAACATCAATGTTGATTCTCTGAAGAGCCCTCTTGCAAGGGATTCCGATTGGCCACCCTGACCTCACTTGGCTTCACCCAACACGTGACATCTGCAACTCACAGATGTGGTCATACTCTCAACTTGGTTTGCTCATGGGGTATATTAGTAACCAACCTGTCCGTCACTGATTCTGGTCTGTCTGATCACTCCACTGTGTGGTTGGATCTTAAAATACCACCTCCCATTTCCATCAGCAAGCGCCATATCCAATTTCGAAACATTAACACCCTCACTCCAGACAGTCACCGCAGTAATCAATACTACTTTACTCTCCACCTCGGCTCACTTTGCCGCTGATGCAACGGCAGAAACACACAATGTGCTATCAAGCATTTGTGATGATTTGGTCCCATTAAAATCACGCTATGTCTCAGACAAAAAGCCATCCCCCTGGTAGACTACTGAACTCCGGAATCTCAAGGTGAATGCACGCAGGGCCGAAAGGACTTGGAGAAAATCTGGCCTCACTGTTCATGGTCAAATCTTTAATGAACAGCTAATCCTTTGTCCTATCAGTCACTTGCCCTCACCTCCCTTCACTAATAAAGATAAGTTGGATCAGTGGATTCAACATTTTTCAGAAAAAACTGAAGTCCATAATATCTGTACCCAGCATCATTCACCAACCAATACCTCAACAACACTCCTGGAATTTTCCGAACTAACGTAATCCAAGGTCTCTTCTTTAGTTACCAGATCTTGGCCCAAAAACTGTTCCCTGGACCCCTTCCTATCTAAAATTATCTGGCCAAATTTCAAATCACTTGCCCCTTTCATCACTAATCTGGCCTCGATTGCAACATCCCTGATAATTATGGCCGAACTCAAATCTACCATTCATTTCTAAGGTCTTTGAACGTGCCACAGCCACGCAACTCCAGAAGCACCTTATTAACAGTAACCTCCTCGAACCCTTCCAATCTGGGTTCAGATTCGGTCACAGTACTGAAACTGCTCTAGTGAAAGTAGTTGATCACCTACTCGTCGCCACTGATGAAGGCTTGCCAAGTATTCTTGTCCTCCTGCACATGAGCGCTGCCTTTGATATCATTGACCACCCAATCTTAATTGAGCAACTGGAAGGTATAGGAGTCTGACAGTGTCCCACATTGGTTCAGCTCCTACCTGTCTGACCAGAAGCAGTTTGTCAGCCTCGTAGGACAAAACTCAGAGATCCATCCTGTTTAGTCTGGAATTCCTCAGGGTTCAGTTCTCGGGCCACTCCTCTTCATCATCTACATACAACCTCTTGGCCATATCCTGCACAGCCTAAATCTCAGCTACCATTGCTAGGCCGATGACATCCAAATCAATATCCATGCAAAGGCATCCATCAATGCGTCTGGTCTTTGTATCTCATCCTCACTGTCAACTGTGAAGGCTTGGCTCAATTCAAATTTTCAGAAACTAAATGGTGACAAAACATAAGCTTTACTTGTTGGAACCTTGCACCAATTGTCCAAGGCTGCACCTATCCAATTGATACTTGACGACCAGACCATTGCAGTTACTAAAGCAGTCTGGAGGCTAGGTGTGACTCTTGATTCCTCACTCACCTTCGAGATTTATCAACAAGGTGACAAAGGTAGCCTACTTCCATCTCAGAAATATAGCCAGACTGCACAAGCATAATTGCTTGGCAATTATGCAGGTGTTAAGATCTTAACACACCTGCATCATCGACAGATACGGTAAAACCTGTTGTAATCTTATGCTCTGACCAAGTTTCTCAAAATAGTGCTATAATTTCGATGCATGTTTTAGCACAAAAAAGTTTTTGTAGGCTAAGTAGTTTAAAATATGAAACTATTACTAATCACTAACTCAATCTCCACATTGGTCTTCATTAATGTGACGTTACAAATAACGAGGTGTATGCCTTTGCCACTATACTTTTAAAGTCTAAAATGGTATAATGTTTTTTTTGTGGAACATACAAGGGCCAGATTACCAGTAAAAATCATCACTTAAGAAATCAGACTTCTTTTTTAAATGCTATACGAACTTAATAGTATTTTCTAAACGTATCCAGAGCTATTTAAGAATCCACTAGGTTACTGATAATGGCTAAACAGTCAAACAATCAAAAGCAAAAATAGTATGGGTGAAATGCAATCATTGCCAGGGAAGTAGTTTGCGTGCATCAGTCAACGTTTGCTGTGAGAACACATACTGTATTACGATTGCATGCTTCAAACATGGGGCAATACATTTTTGCAATATCAATGGGACTATAGACACAGCACCCAAAACTGGACGCGACTGCGCTGGAGCTGACTGCCTTTTGGCAACGGCTGACACCGGCAAATAGGCTCAAAAGGAAGCCACTGCCAGGTGAAGGTCGGTCAGTTGAAGGACAATGCATAGGTTATCAAAGCTACCTGTTTACATACTTTGCCACTAGTATGTGTGTCTTTTGCAAACTGGACGCATTGTAAAATGTGTCGATTGTGGTGTTTGGGATCTTAACACCTGCATAATCGCCAGATACGGTAAAACCTGTTGTAATCTTATATATGTATACTGGCAAAAAGTACCC
The DNA here is from genome assembly GCA_036362905.1 of Mordacia mordax. Classification (NCBI taxonomy): domain Eukaryota; kingdom Metazoa; phylum Chordata; class Hyperoartia; order Petromyzontiformes; family Petromyzontidae; genus Mordacia; species Mordacia mordax. The sequence goes on along the minus strand of JAZEWT010000003.1, from coordinate 36,374,158 downwards.
ATAGCGTTGGTTAGAGCAATTGATATATGTATCATACCATCATCGCGGTATGTTGGAGGCATCCGACATCTCGTTTTCCTCTGTCCCATCTGCTACAATCTTGATCAATCGTGCCTGGCAAGGTCTCAACACCACGCTCTGTTAGTGATTTCTTTTCTTCCATAACCAAACACCATCAAGTCAATGCTGCTTAATTCTCAGTGGCTGTCCAGGCCACCTCGCTATTAAAATATGCAAATGTAATGTAGTTAATGCTGATTTGTGTTCACTCGATAAGTGAGCCTTCGGGCTGGTGAAATGCCCATCAACAAAGGTATCAAGGCACCTTTTTACGTGACTGCCATAACAGGAGAATTTGTGGATGACATACATGGTGCTAATCCGAAACATACCAATGCTGTTCTTGTATCAAGTGTATGGGAACCAAACTGCCATTGGAACCAGCGCTGTGCAGGAACGAATGACAAGGGCCTCAAAGAGCTATATGAATTCTGCCTGAGGTGGAGGATTGTCCGCTCGCATAATCCAGCAGGCAGGGCACGCAGTGAGCAGCTGGCTGCAGGGAAGCTCATTGCCTCTTTCCCTGCTGCTTGCGAGGGAATGACCACAAGGGCTTGGTTATTATATAACAGCAGACAGCATGGTGGCACAGTGACAACACTCACGCCTCACAGCAATAATTAGGGGCCTGGGTTTGATTCCCTGCTCTGGTGTCTTTCTGTGTGGAATTTGCATGTTCTCCGTGTCCAGATGGATTTTTTTTCAGGTACTCCAGTATCTTGTCCCAGTCCAAAGACATGCTGTCTAGGTTAAATGGCCTGTTGACTAAATCGCCCCCGGTGGCTTGCGATAGACTGGTGTTTGATCCGAGATTAGGCTTCAGTCCCCTATGACTATTACAGGATTCAAAGGGTATCGATAATGAATGAATCTCCTCTTAGCATTTTATATCACGATTACACCATTGCCTTTTGTGCCGTTAAAAGCATGACCTTTCAATATATTAATGGCAGTTTGATTATTGGCATAGATTTATAAAATCCTAATTGCCAATTATAATGGTTTTGAGTACGCATTAAAATTTGACACTTCGTTAATACTGTAGATTTCTGTGTGCTATAGTAGCCTGCATGCTGGAGAGCAGATATACATTTGTGTCTTGTTAACAGATTCTTAATAAATAATATTTGATGTCAAGGTTCATTAATGCCTTGCTACTAAATATGTGGAGCATGAAAGTAGATATCCTTTCCTGTGCAGAAGGCTGTTAAAATTCAGTGAATGTTACAGAGCATAACGTTTGATAACAGAGAATATGCTAAAAACCTAATGACATTCACCGATCATTTTAAAATTAAGTAAATCAAGCAAAGCCCGAAGTACTGACGCAAACTATACATGCTAATAAGCACTATGAATTTTCCAGCAATACCGTTGGCCATAAAACAAGGTATAAATAATATATACTGCATTGAATGAAACCTTTAGATAACCCTCAAGTGCCTTTGTCGATATGAGTAAGTGAGTGATATGTGACCAAAGGTGAAATTCGTTAGCCTGTGGTGTGTTATAATACATAGCTTGGACACATTCACGTTGCTTTACAAACACATTCTAGTTCAAAACACCAGACGTGCAGCACCTTTGGTAATTATATACAAATGGGATATTTATGTTAATTAAACGCTCAAGAAGTAACAAATCGCTATTATATTTTAGCCAGGCAGTGGTACGCGTCAGTAATCCAGCGATGTGGAGGCGAGGGTTCGTGGCTCACAATTTTTTGAGTCTCTCTTCCCGTGGGTGTCGCAGAAGTGCCATACTCCAGCTCTCCAAGGGAAGGCAGTACAGCCACCGTTAACTGACAGCATCTGTCCTATATGTATGGGATAAAGTGTTGCCGCCTTACTCTCATTGGGATTTCTCTGGATGCCTTTGTGTGTACGCATGCATGATGCAGTTGCATAAATGATGTCATATATAAAGTGAGCATTATAATTCTTCTGCTCGATCCCATTGGCTTTGCAGAGATAAGACCTGGCAGCTAATGTATTTTCTGACACTAGCCGAGCATCTGTTTTGAGATCTTCCCGATGGGTGCACACTTCTGGGTTGCCTAAAATGTAAACGCACTTATTCACCAAGTGAATTTATGCACAACATCATGAGCAGCATTGCATAAAAAAACGAAGTTTGTACTGTGGAGTATTGTCTGTTATGCATATAAAAGTAATTAAAACAAGTGTTAACGCTATATGTAACCGGTGGCTATGGTAATGAGTTGTACATATTCATGGTCGCACGTTAAAATGCTGGCGTGTTAGCATCGCACCTGCCCCCACGTACAGGGAGACACGTGTTAGCATCGCACCCGCCCCCACCTACAGGGAAACACGTGTTACCATCGCACCCACCCCCACGGGAAATGCGCCCACCCTTGCGGAAGCGTTCCTCAGTGTGAGTGAAGCGTGATTGAGGTGAGAACGCTCGCAGCTCGAACATGCACATTTTCATATGATCATCTCCGTAGTTGGTTAAATGTTGGTGGGTGTGTTTGAAGGTACGTGGTGCTAAGCGTTATACAGGATTGAATTCAAGATCCTCTTTCTCACCTACAAGGCTCTCACTGGCACTGCTCCGACATACATCAGTGACCTACTTCAGGCACCCTCCTCAACACGACAACTTCGATCCTCCAATACGAGCTTGCTGCATGTGCCCAGATCGCAACTCCATTCAATGGGTGATAAAGCCTTCTCGAACGCTGCTCCCAGACTCTGGAATGACCTTCCATTGGCGATTAATTCAACGGAGTTCTTGGGCATCTTCAAATCTCGTCTCTAGACTAGCTTATTCCATAAGGCTTTCAAGTTCTATGGCTAGGACTATTGATGTGGCTAAGTGTTTGTGCCGGGATGATGGCTCTCCTCCAACCTGCACCTGCTTGAGAACATTTATTCCTTCCTTGTTTGTTGCAGAATTATTCATAGATCTTTTAAAATTGCTTTTATTTGTCCTTCCATAATGTATTGATACTATTTGACTTTCGGTTGGACTGTCCTGATGTTGTTAAAATGCCGTTCTCTCTGCAGCTCTGTGCAGCGTTTTGTTACCCTCGGGTGAAAAGCGCTCTATAAATGCAATTATTATTATTAATTACTTGAAAATGGGAAATTCTGAAGAGATCAGAAGGCCAATGTCACCACATCTAGGTATTGGAGTTCTGATTAATCATAGGATTTCCGACACGCACCATCACCATCTACAACTTAGGAACCGTTCACATGCACATGTTGTCTTATGAAATGTGACATGGTCTTAAGAGACTTTGGAGGCAGGTACATCTTTGAGTGATCAAGTGGTGTATTTTGTTCCAGTAAATTTGCAGAAAAATAAAAAGTCCTATATATGGCCTCATTGACTAGAAAAAATGAGACATTGGTGGTGTGTAAGCATTTGTTTGGAGGTAGATTGGAGAAAAGCGGGTCATGTCAATAATTACCTCTCATTGCCTCAGAATTAAAAACGCCATTTTTCAATGCCAACCAAAGCACTCTGATGATCCCTGCACACCCATACACATTCAGGGATGAGAAATTCAACTCCAAGCACCAATTTGATGGACATCGTGTGTATTCTATTCAAAATATAAATGGTTAACAGATAGTCTTGATTCGTGTAAAATTGCCTCAATTCTGCAGTTTTTGTCCCATTTTAGTTTTGCCTCTGCATTGTGCTCATGTTCCATAAGAACGGAAATTTAAAACATGGGAAATTATCAACAGAAAAAGAATGCAATTTTTTATAAGTCATACAAGGTTACAATCTTAAAGCATTTATGAACTCAAACATGAACAAAAATGTAACACATTGTTCATCATAGATTTTTTCATCCATAATTACAATTTAAAGTCTGCATGTACCCTGGCTGCACACATTATAATTCTATAAGTAATTGTTAAAATAAGAGGCTCATGAAATGTATTGTTGGTAAAGGCAACATGAATTTTTAGGCGTGCAACATCTCATGAGGTTTTAAGAGTGTATGAATCATATCCAGAAAGATGTGAACAAATTGTTGATACAAGTCTAAACGTATGAAAGGAAAAGAATGTCGTGGTTGACCAGGTTGACAAATTACGGATTTTTTAAATTGTGAAAATGTCTGTTACTGCAACATATTTGACAGATCCCACACGCACTTCAAAGAGTATATATATTTTTCAAAAACACCATTTATGCTGAGTCCTATCACAAAACAGAATTTGCAAAGTAGGTTTTAAAATGTGCAGCAATGCTCATCATGATATTACTTAAGTTAGGCGCAGTAGGTAGCTGGACAGAAGTGATATAAACGATTACAATGCAGTTTAGTATTGAGTGTATTTGAATTATGCAAAATGTAAATAATTAATATAACTTTTTTACGGATGATGCTTTTTGTGACAACATATAGGAATAAAAAATAAAACAAAGAGGAATTCGAGGAAATGCTTCAATATCTGCACGGCAAAAATGTGCAGAAAATTCCATAAAACTCATCATATATGATGCTATGAGAAACTATGTGCTAACAGGCATTTAATTGACAAAGAATCCATAGGATATACAGGCCTAAGTAGAATGTATGTGACGGATCTTATTTTGCAGAGATTTCTTGCACATATTCCGGAAAGATATCTCCAATTGCCTAATCAATGAAACGCTGAACAAATATGTCACAATTGACTTGACAGTTGGTTCTGCGTTTTGCATGATCCTCCCACAGACGGTGCAATCGGTATGCCAGTGCCATTTCAAGCGTCACATGTGCACAAGCTTATGGCAATGATGCTTTAATGGGTCTTCAGAGGCTTTTGGCTGCGAAGTCATATGCCAGCCATCTGCTGGACAGACATGCTCCATTCCAACACCCGTGTGGCTGGGCAGCCGTGTAATTGTTTTTTTTCCTCCAGAAAATGTTCACATTACAGCTCACTGTGCGTGCCTCAGCGAGTACAAGGTTCCGATTCAGACGGCGTTGTGAGATTTATTCATTGAAATTTTGCCATGAAAGGTCATGTGAATGTAGTGACCCACTTGGCAGAGATACAAACTGTACTGGCTTCGCCAAGCAGTGCGTCGCAAAGCTAGCTAGTGAGTATAACCCGCTTGTTCCTTGATATACATACACAGCCAGGAAGGACCCTCTGACTCGTTTAATAGGAAATTAAGGTTCAGTAAAACTGCATTTACAGTACAACAAACACACAATACAGAACATTATGCTCTCGTCAGGCGCCGCTTACCAACACTTCCCAACTGAGACGACTGCGGAGGAGATCGTGCCTGTGGTGTGGAAGATGAAATTAAGCCCAACCACCAGAATCCCACACTGCAGACCAGGATCAAAATAAAACCCGTATTTTACTAATCGTTACTAAATCCGAGGACAAACTCCCAAAATGTTAACGTACGGCAGCGCAGGCCCTGGCCAGAGGACAAAACTTGCTATGTATATTCTGGTCGTTGACCCCCCCCCCCTTTCTATATATTGTATACAACAACGATGGTACTGGTTCGTATATCAACAGTAAAATTATCACTCATCCATATAGCTAGCACGCTTCCACTCCTGCGCGTCACAGGTGGGTGGGTACGTTCCTCATCCCACTCTACACTTACCACGCCCCCTGCCGCTCCTGGCGGGGGGCGCACTCTTTAACGCACAAGCTCTCAACACAAACACGTGTCCGTTACCGAAGCCGAGCGCTCTTTTCGACCACACCGAGTTAACGTTCCCTTATACACACACACACGATGGCTATGTAACTCGCTCTGAGAACCCCCTTCTTCCAAGAGTATGCAGCAAGCTCTAACTATATATAAGCAGCTAACTTCATCCATCTAAAGAGTCTCTGGAGATGGATGAAGATATCAACAATGGGCAATTTTTAGAAGTGCAAAGAGCACAAATATGTGGAAGACCACTTTCACCAGCGGCCTGTAGGATATGGTACCTAAAAGAAGCAGTATTCTACACAACACTTGCAATTCATGTGGATACACATACTCAAACAGTCCAGCTGGTCTCGACGTGACCCCAATGGAACAATGTGAACAATTGTTCCATCGTCGAGGCCAGCTGGACTGTGGATGTGATGCATAGTGCTCACCCGATGTCGTATTAGTGATGTCCAGAGTCATTTTAGGTGAAGATGTAACTACGAGGCAACTCGTTTGAGCTGGGCTGAGCCACGCTGCAGAGTGCGTTGCACCGGCCTTGAGTTGAGGGCACCTATGCTCTGCTCTCACGGGGGATGAGACAGCTCTCGCTGGCGTCGAGCTATAAGACGGGCCTGTTGCATTAGTTTTCCGTCCGATCCTTGAGCTGAGCCAGCCAATCATGCCGGCTAGGTCTCAGGGTTAGGACTCGGCAACGCGACGAAGGAGGGGACCCACTTGTGCAGCGTCGACAGTAGGAGACGATCAACGACAGTGGTACAAACACTCTGTATAAAAGTACGCCACGCAACAGCAGTACGCGGGCGAACAATACGCGGACCAGTACGCGGCCGGGCGGTCGTACATGGACAAACAATAACGCGATGATAACGAAACACGCGGACGAAAGAAAACGCGGAGCGATGCGCGGCCGGACGCTGCGCGGCGGCGGTACGCGGACAGGGCGGTGGCGGCAGCGGACGAGGCGGCAAAGGACGATAGCGCGACGCGGTACGCGAAGAGAAAGGAAAGGAAATGATCTGACCCCGCTGCCAGGGCGGAAGCCGGTTTATATAGGCGCCGTGACTACCCTGATTGGGAACACGTGCACAGGTGAGTGGCCAATTATCCACCTGTGTGCGGGTAAGTGGATTATTAACCGGGTGTCCCAATCAGGGCGGACAGGACCGCCATACATGACTTACACTCAGGTCATCGAGACGAGTTTGTTTGGACGATAGGGGTTTTGTCTGGTACCCACTTGCCTCTGCGTGGTCACCATGTGGCACGGCCTCGCTCTCACTGTGCTTGAGTTGAAACTCCGGCACTTCTCGGTTGAGCAGGTTTTACTTTTTACGCTCCCTACATGGGAGGTTCCTCACTAATCTCACACCTATCCTTCTGATGGGTGGACTGCAGGCTTTTATTCATTTCTACTCTTCTCTCCTTTCCTGCTGTAACTCTTCCACTGCTCTGTCCCCTCTTTTCCACCATTCTTCTCCGAAGTTCAGCAGCTTCCCTCCAGATTCTCATTCATTCTGGAAATTTCCAGTCTCTATTACTCCTCTCATTAGGCGAGGTCTCTCTAGTTACCCTGGCAACATCACTGTCTTCAGTGCTGCGCACATCTGCCTCTCTACGCCCAGATTTTCAGTATATTATATAATCCTAGGGCGGCGCGGTGGCCCAGTGGTTAGCGCTGACGCCTCACAGCAAGAAGGTCCCGGGTTCGAATCTCTCGGCTCGGGTGCCTTTCTGTGTGGAGTTTGCATGCTCTCCCCGTGTCCGCGTGGGTTTTCGCCGGGTACTCCGGTTTCCTCCCACAGTCCAAAAGCATGCTTCTGGATAGGTTGATTGGCTCGCAGACTAAAATTGTCCCGCAATGCCCGGCGATGGACCGGCGTCCCGTCGTCGGGTGTATTCCTGCCTTACGCCCTGTGTTTCCGGGATAGGCTCCGGCTCACCGTGACCCTATATAGAATTAAGCGGTTTCAGATAATGAGATGAGATGAGAGATGAGATGAGATATAATCCTATGCACACTCATTCCACATGCACACCTGCTGTACTCATGCATCACCCATACCCACACATCTGCAGTAAGCTCTCGTTTGTGACAAATTCCTCTACACTGGATTGCAGTATTTTTTAGAAGCTTTTATTTCACGTACAATGTATGTATGGTGTCAGGGGCAAAACTTACAACTAATATTTCACCCACTTCCCAACATCCTACAACTCTGAAATTTTGCACAGTTACTCATTCCCGGTGACAATACAATGATCAATCATCTCCAGAAATGAACTCTTCAAAAACAATAATTAAATTAAATATTTACTTTTTATATGGACAATCCATGTAAATTGTGAATTTTCAATGTTTTGAAGTTGAAATAATTTTCATGTTGGATTTTTTAGTGCATTTCTATGAAATAAAAGCTTCTTTTTAAAATATATTTTTTTTATGATCTTATTACCGAGTCATGTCTCTGAAGGCCAGAATACTTGAGCATTATATATATCACAAACGTGTGTAAAAACATGTTACATTCCCAAATATAACTATAAACGTATGTGTGAACGGCTGCATACACCAATACATCAACTGAGGATAACATCATATTATCCTCAGAACAACAACTCAGTTATATCTGCATGTAAGTGTAACCGGTGTACATATTCATGGTCGCACATTAAAATGCTGGTGTGTTGGCATCGCACATGCCCCCACGTACAGAGAAACGCCCACCCTTGTGGAAGCATTCCTCAGTGTGAGTGAAGCATGATTGAAGTGAGAACGCTTGTTGCTTGAGCTCTGCACATATTTATAAAATTATATCCGTAGTTGCTTAATAATGAGGTGCTCTGTATTTTCCGCAGGGCTGTGGAGTTTTGATGTGACGACGTATGTTGGTGGGTGTGTATGAAGTTGCTGTGTCTGCAGCGTGAATTAATATTATTTCGAGAGAAGATACGTGTGGAAGCAAGTCCTTGTGGAATAGGAGTAACGTGTGTCGGCGAACCAGGAGCGGTGTATGCGGAGCGCGAGGGGGGATTCACAATGAACACAACGCAGAACTTTACCATCAGAATCAACCCCTCCTCGCCACGTGTGCACTCACGCGTGCCGAGTTCACCTGGTGTCTGACATCTCGCTGGCCTAGGCACCAGCCTGCAGTCTCTCGTGCGATCGGCAGCCGTATCGTTGGGTATAGAGAGATGGTGCAGCTTGGTGCCGGTTACACAATGCCACCCCATTCCACCACGAATGGGCCAGGTAACACACCAATATCCATATGTGACCCACTCTACGCACAATAGCAATGCACTCCTACATACTATATATCAAGAGAAACATTGTGATTATAACTTATGAACGATGCTTTCAGGTTCCTGACAAACTCTGCACTTGGTTGAAGAACTCACGCTCACCAGGAGAGAGCTCACGGTGCGAAAAAGTTCATCCTGCTCCCAATTCCGATTCGATAACACTCAATTACCTAACTCAATTCTAACTTGATTCTACACGCACCAATATTCTTCATGCAGAGGAATAACAAACTAAAATGGCTGTCTGAACAAAATATCTGCCTCGAGACTCCATGAGAGATATGAAACTTCCCATCTGACATCTTCCAGATGTTTTTAATGCTCCTGATATTTTGGAATTTTAACACATAGACGTTGGAGTTGATGCATTCAATAGTCCATCCACGTCCCTCTTCGAGAGAAGGATGACTTTGGTGATGGGTCTCCATGGGGAACCTCCTCCTCTTTGGAGGTGTCCCCGATCTGGAGGGACCCCATGGGAATGTACATACTCCCTCCAAAAGGAAAACAATACACACCTCGCCTCGGTGCCCTGTCACAAGCTCAGTGGTACAAGCACAGTGCTGGAACTGGGGCTGCCAGGGTACCTGTCACCATATGCATTGCTCCGCCCAGCGCTGCCCTCCCTCTCCAAGCTGGCGCCGCTGCCCTCTGGTATGGCTTGATCCAAAGACGTCGAGATCCACAAGATGAGAGGCTCCGTACTAAGTAAAAGCTGAAATGACCGCCATCATCTGGTTCTTCCCATCATTCCATTCATATTGTTTTTCCAAGGACGACGGGCTATCCCAGTCTTTTGTGTCAGAACAGATCTCTTTAAATAGGGGTTGGCCTTTTATAACAACGGACGATGCAAATCCCAATGGATCGTAGAGGCTGTTCACTTGACAAGATGCCATGTCTAGTGTATGGCTTTTCTTCAAACGACGTCTGAAAGGTGAAAGTGTCAGCATTCAAGTCCAAGCTTAAGCCAGGGCTGCGTTGGAGTGGCGATGCATCAATGCATAAGTCGAAGTCCTTCAAATCTTTCACACAATCATCTTAGTGAAACGCTTTCATGACTTTGGAACCGCTGTATGCTATTTTGTGAAGTCTCAGATTAGAAGTGACCTATATGCTCTGTGTTCTTTTCAGCAAGTCGTGGCTTCTAATGTTGTCGGCCCTAATTAAAGTAAATCGTCGACATAGTGAGCGATCGATGCGGCTGTCCCGAGAGAGAAGCTTTTCGAAGCAATCATCATAGAAATCTCGTTCCACGATTTGCTTGTCATCAGTGCTATATTCTTGTTCTCCTGCCTGGTCAGTCTTCCTCAGACCATAGTTTGCGAGGTGGCGACTGCTGGAGATGAACTTTTGCCAAATACGTGCACTCTCATTCTGTCCTCAACTGCTTCGCCAACAAGGTCACTGTGGCAGTACCACAAGAACCTCAAGTAGTTTATACAGTCTTCTTGGATGATGAAACAGTAGAACATCTGTTATTTGTTGGGCGTTACTGCGACACATTTTTTCCTGAAGCAACGCATTACTCCCCGGAGATTGTTCATAAAATCTGGTCCAGTGAGTAGGACATTATTCAGGAGAAACATCGTGGAATTGAGCACTGGAGTCGAACACCACGCTAATGTGATTTGGCTTCTATGGGTGGTACACCCCAAATAGTGGTAAGTACCAATACTCCTTGCCTTCTGCCAAAGGAGGTGCTGGTTCAGTGTGACCACTGTCAAATATGTTTTCCATGAAGGTGATGAAGTAGTCTTTCATATCTGGTTTCTTTTTCAACATGCGCCGCAATGAGATTAGTCGTGAGAAAGCTTGTTTTCAGCTCCAAAAGGAACTGGCTTATCATCTTCCTTCGTTGTCTTGAACACTGTGCAACCCAAGTCCCCCTCCTGTATTTCCTGATTTAGGGTTTCCTCGTGGGCTTGGACAGCACAACTTTCTTTACCTCTATTAAAATTTCTTTTTCACAACGAAGTGCTTAGTGCACGGCTTGAAGAAAGACATCTGTCTGTTCATGAACACATTAGTTTTGAAGGTGTCCTAGCCGTCTGGTTTGTGTGCTTGATTGAGGCAAATGTCGTTTATATTGACTCACCCTAGGTCGAGTCTTTGAGCACGAGAGGCATTGTGTGGTCTGATGCGTTGCTCTCAAACCTTGTGGACTCCCCAATTGTCCTTACTCAGCAGGAGTATGATATTCGCGTCTTCATCTATGAGTGGAATTAACTTCGTTATGTATCTCAAGTGTGGATGGTTCCGTGCTGTTTCGGGTGTAGTGATCTCGCTCCTGTAATCTGGTATTTCAGCACATTCCTTTAGAATAGACAAAGCTATCTCTGTGGAGCTTGCCATGTTCTCTATTATGTTCTCTGGCTATTCCTAAACTTGCTGAGCTTTTACCTCTCTGACTGGAAGCAGTTCAGTCCTTGGCTCACTTCTCTTTAGCATCTACTTAAAAGCACTTGGCCATATCCTGCGCAGCCTCAAACTAAACTATCATTGCTTTGCAGATGACATTCAAATGTATGTCTACGCAAAACCGTCAATCAATGCGTCTGGTCTTTTCATGGCATATTCACTGTCAACTGTGAAAACTTGGCTCAATTCAAATTTCTTAAATCTAAATGGTGACAAAATAGTCGTTTTGCTTTTCATCAATTGTCCAAGACTGAACCCATCCATTTGATGCTTGACAACCAGACAATCGAAGTTGCTAATGCAGTCCGGAGTCTAGGAGTGATTCTTGATTCCTCACACCTTCGAGACACACATCAGTAAGGTGCGAAGGTAGCCTATTTTCATCTCAGAAATATAGCCAGACTGTGTAGCAGCCTATCACCATCCGACGCTGAGAAGCTAATCCACATCTTTATGTTTTCACAAATTGATTAGTGTAATGCACTACTTCCGGGCATCCATGCCTACCTAACGAATCGCCTCCAAAGTGTGCAGAATGTGGCTGCTAGATTCCTCACCCGCACACCCACCGCTTAAATACAAGACTGAATCAAGACACTCCTTCTTATCTTCAAGGCTCTCAGTGGCGTTGCTCTGATATATATCTGTGACCTACTTCAGGCACCCTGCTCAACAAAACTATGATACGGGATGCTGCATGTGCCCAGATCGCACCTGCGTTTGATGGGTGCCAGAACCTTCTCCCACGCTGCTCCCAGACTCTGGAATTCCCTTACATTGGAAATTCGGTAAGCTAAGTCCCTGAGCATCTTCAAATCCCTTCTCAAAACTCACTTGTTCCATAAGACCTTCAATCCTCTGGCTGGCACTGTTGATGCTGCTAACTGCTGTGTGCGTGGACTGTTGACCGTGCCTGCTCAGGAACTATTCCTGTTCTTTTTTTCTGTTACATAATGATCTTCATCGATTTTTATTATATTATTTTATTTTATTGATCTATTCTAATGTTGTTATTAACATGTTGTTCTCCCCACAGTTCTGTGCAGCGCTTTGTGATCCTTTGGTGATAGGTGCTATTAGAAATGTAAAATATTATCATTATTATGTATCCACTTGCTCTCCTCCCCACCGTCTGTATAGACCCTGAGCAGGGTCTGAGTCTGTACGAATTAAAGTTATCTTGTATGTTCAGTAGATCAAAGAACTCCAGTCTTGCCGAGGACTTACTGCTCTATTCGTCGATCATAGCATACACGTTCACTGATTTCTATTGATGTCTGTCAGGGTAGACTCGAACAAGGCACATGTTTGCATAGGATTTGACACTGCAATCTTCTCCACAAATCTCTGCATTTGGTTATAAGTGGGGTAGCCGGTGTGACTGTCTCAAGTTTCTTCCCACCATCCTCTGGTCTCGAGTCAGGAGCCTTAGGGTCTTGTGCAGCTTGGGTACAAGGCGGTTGCATGTTTGTCATTGCTGCATTCTTCGCACTTGCAGTTTCTCACTCAGTGGTTTGTAGAGGTGCAGCATGAAAAGCACACTCTGAATTCTTTTAATGAATACTTCCTCTCTTCCAATTATTTTCTCAACACTAGCGGATTTTCTGAAGGGAATGGGATTTCCCATGCGGTGGGCATTGCTTTTCTGGATTCTCTATTATCAAGCCTACGTTGCCTGCATAAGTGGGGGATCTGGACAACGTAGAAGTTACTCCAATATTGTGCACAGCGTTTGATGCCCTTGTCACGCCCCATCTGTTTAAATTAATCTTGGACTTTGGGGAATTTCAGCCAGGAATCTCTGCTGCGTCACCTGTGAAGTTTGGTTTGTTTTGTTATTTAGCTAGGTCACGGATGAACTTTGAGAAAGAGAATGGGGGGAACGTGATCCCATGCTGTTCAGTGTATTTCCAACCTCGCATACTCCATTTTTATTGCATATCAGAAGACAATTTGCCCACAGTGAGTTTCACTCCATGCCAAAAATTCAAGTACATATGTCCTGATTAGTGGGGATCAGCTTGTGCAGCTTCAGGCTCCATTCCGAGGTCTCCTAGCTCTTGCAGCCTCTGGTTGTTCTGACTTGAGATCCTAGGGAAATTCAGGATGCTGTGGAAGAGTGGCCTTTCAATGATCGCCAGACTCCTATAACATTCCTCAAGTCTCTTCCACACAGTGCGTTGGCTTGTAGCAGGGTCATTAACGTTTACGTCTCGAATTCTATTTGCGTACTCCACGAACTCATTCCATAACCATTTAATTTGTAGATTGAGTTCTTCACTTGCAGAAATGCCTGTTTTCCTGATCTCTTCCCTGAAACTGGCTCGCCAAGCTATATAGTACTCAGGGCGATCATAAAACCTCACGAGTCCGATGCTGACAAGTTCGCGGTGTGTCAGGTATTGGTTAAGGTCCACTGTGCCCCTTGCTTCGGGACACTGCCATGCCTCTATATTTATATGGTTAACTCACACGCGGTTGGGTCGTGATGGGTCCCCCCTTGCGTCATCACCTAGCTCGTCCTGCTGATTTGCTGCGTCCAGATGTGCCACTGTGCTTGTACCACTGAGCTGTTGACAGGGCACCGAGGCAAGGTGTGTATTGTTTTCCTTCTCGAGGGAGTATTTGCATTCCCATCTGTCACCAACAATAGGACCACTCTCAGCAACCAAATTAAGTTGATCTTTAGCGTAGCTCTTTCAGAACCATTCGTGGTTTTCAGTTGGTAGCTGGATGCTGACCTCACTCCGAGCATTTTGTTCCAGGGCAGCTGCTGCTGTGGCAAGTGCGCCTGCCTTAGCTCTAGTTGCAGCCGCTTCTTTCTGGGCCTTTATGGTGGCTAATCTAGCATCTGTATAGGCTTTCTCAGTATTTCTCTCAGTGTCCATATGGGCTTTCGCAGCATCCATGTGGGCTTTCTCAAAATATCTTTCACCATCCACACGGGCTTGATATATCTCTCAGCGTCCATACAGGCTTTATCAGTCAGCATAGTTTCATCTTCAGCAGCATAGGAGAGGTGAGATGTTGCTGCATCTGCTGTTGCATGCCCCCAGGCAACAGCTTCGCTGAATGAGCACCGAGAGTTTGTCATTTCCTTGGATTTCAAGGTGTCCCTGGATGAGGTAGAGTGGTGGGATTCTGTCTCGTGCAGTTGTTCGATGCGCTCTTTTGCTTCTCCTATCACATCCTCCACCCTCATATTCCCCAGTTTCATTAAATTTTCTTTTATTCTCTACATCCACTAAGCTCTCCTCCGTCTTGAGGCTTTGCAAAAGAAAAAACAATGTTTGCTGCTGGTGCCTGAGTCTGCCGTCTTTCAGTCTGTGCATGGCTCGTTGAATTGCGTTCTTACTGTCTGGGCCTTCTTCGACCGCTTCTATGTCAGTTTCAACCTTCTGCTGGCTACTTCAAGTTTGGTTGTGACCTCTTCTTATATTTGACCTTTAAAGCTTTGAAAGGACTTTTGTGATGGATGGGCATCTCTTTGAGGTCTTGAGCTTGATGCTAGGCATCTCGTGATCTCTTTGGAGATCTCGTTCAATATTTTCCTCTGCCCGTTTTTCTTTTTCCATGTTGTAGTACTCGCGAATGCTGTGGTTCACTGCGAGCTGTTGTGAAGTGCAGACGTGGCTCTTCATAGTTCACTGAGAGCCGATCTTAAGAGGATGTCCATCTCTGAAAATAACTAACTTGGGCTCCTGGAAGGACGTTTTGCGACATTGGAATGAATGTCTTTTGACTCCAAGAAAGCTCTTCTTTTTGCTGATAGACGTGCGTGGGCAGAAGCCATTACCTTTTTTCTGTTGCAGCAGGGTGACCCGAGGACGTCTTTTTACCGTGTCAGGAGCAGCTGAGAACCCATTCTTTTACTGTAATGGCCTCGCCAATAAGTGTGTCACAAAGATAGCCAGTGAGTATGACCGACTTGTAACTTTATACACAATCACCGAGCCAGGAAGGACCCTTTGATTTATTTTATTGAATAAAGAATGAAAGCTTTGGTAAAACGCATGCACAACACAGCAAATACATAATATAGAACATTACACTCTTTTCAGGCACCACTCGCCAACAATATACATGCGTCTCCACCGAATAACAATATTTTCAACAGCGTTATGTCTCTAAAGGTCAGAACACCTGCACATTATATAAGACGTGTGTCTACACACATGTTAACACTCCCAAACATGACCATTAACATATATATGCGAACTGCTACATATACCAATACATCTTTGGTGTATCGGCGGGGAACCCTCCAAGGGAGTTGGCTTCATTCGTCAACCCCGCCAGACACCCGGGGGTTGACTTACGCGTGCTGCCATGTGGCGGCGGCCTCCAGAGCTTCAGCGGCGGCATAGCTGTTTCACCATCACTCAGCGATGCACTCACCCAGCAAGCGACAGATGAGCAGAGGCCTTCTGGATGCTTTTCAATGCTTTATTCCACCAGCAACACACGGCCGGATTAGTGGTCCACAACGAACTCCTACCCTGCCCTACACACCAGCGCTCCTTACATCGTGACCAGACAAGGTCTTTCTACCGCTGACAAACATGCGCTTATATCCATTTTCGCATGCCCGCACGTGCAACTGCCACCTTCGTCACTGACCACGAGTTGTTTTAACGACTCAGCGTGGGTGTTGCCACATTACCTCATTTGGACGCCTCAGCACCTCGTGACTCGCTGGTAATTGGCATGGGGGGGGGGACCATAACGCACTCCCCACATGCACGTGGCTTGGCACGGTCAAAGCGAGACACCACACATCTACTGAGCACAACATTTTACTACACTCAGAAGAACAGTGTAAACATCTGGATGTAATGCCTTATACGCTTTGCCACCCCATTCCACCATGAACAGGATAGGTAACCCACCAATCTCCACATCTCACCCACTCTACGCACGACAGCAACGCACTCCTACATACTATGTATTCACAGAAATCTTGCGTTGATTACTTATGAACAATGCTCTCAGGTTCCTGACAAATGCTGCACTTTGTTTGATAGCTCACATTCACCACAAGACAGCTCACGGTTTGAAACTGTTCACTCCGCTGACGAATCTGTTTTGATTAGATTCATTTACCTAACTCTATTCCCACTATTTCCAGTGGGTAGCTTGTCACCTCACAGCGTGTGGGTTTTTTTCTGGGTCCTCTGATTTCTTGCTGACATGCCATTCTCTCTGCAGCTCTGTGTAGCGCTCTGTGACCCTCGGGTGAAAAGCGCTCTAAAAGCGCATTTATTATTTTTACCACCGTTCAAAAAGATGCTGCTGCCGAGGTTAATTTGCCTGCTGAGTAAATTGCCCCAAAAAGTGTGCTCTGCGATGTACTGGTGTTACATCCTGGGTATTCCCTCAGCTTGCACACTCTGTTGGCCCTAATAAGCTCCAGCCTGCCATGACCCTGTACAGGATATTGATAATGAATGAATACACAATTCTCACTATTCGATTGCCCATGCATTAGTAGAAGACTAATTACTCATACAAAGACATAACGAACTAAAATGACTGTCTCAACAAAATGTCCATCGCGAGATATTCTTTCTGAAATTAATTGCCAGAAGCTGCATTTTTCGCCATTAAAATCTTACTCCAGGGAGTGAAATATGTATGTAAACTGCTAATCAGTGGATTCATTCTGTGTGAGTCCAATTGGCCGCTAAAAATGCAGCCATTTCTCCTCTTTTCCAAAAGCCAATATCCACATCAATATTTTCTCAATCATATGATGTGTAGTGCTTCAAGTGCATATACTGCAACGAATCACCCTATCCCCATGGTATTCAGCCAATTCAAAATCAGAGGCCTCGTTGCTGTTGTGTCACACATTGAATAGAAAAAGTAAAAAAAACATAATGCTCATGTTTTACTCTGGGTTTAATAATTCTGGCATAGAAAAAATATATGGATTTAATTATTTTTGCGACAAAAGTCATGACCAATATATTTTGTGTTTATTGTGTAGACTTTCCCACAGTTATTCTTATACCTTATATTGGCAGTTCATAAACGTGTCAGTGATGATGTGAACTATAAACTACATTATCCTAAAAAAAAAAGTTCTCGGACATGGTAATAGCACCTACTAGTAAGTATATTTGGGCTTTGGTTTCATGCGTTGTTACGTTGGTGATTTCGGAGGCTTGTTGTGTCGCAGGAATCTCGCATGTAGAGCTTGTAAGCTCACTGGGTACGTTCTGCCCTAAACTTCTAACATGTGTGGTGCCAAGCCTCGTGCCCTGCCAGGAGAAGTGCATCACAGTGTCTGTGCCAGAGCGAAGGGGCGGGATTAGAGTTACCGCGCAACGATTGGACTGGGACCACGGGTCGGTACTAATTGGTGAAGAGAAAGGTCACCCGGGGTGACAGGGGTCAGATAAGGGCGGCCGAGTGTTAGTGCATTTTCTTGTCCCTCCCGAGGTGGTCAACATCACGTGGTCTGAAAGGGGGTGGGGAGGATAGAGAGTACACGTGGGAAGATCGGATTGGGTGGGGACGTGGCATGATATGAGGTAATGGTATGGCGTCTGAGGGGAAATTAAAGAGGATGCGGGCGGGGGGTTCGGCAGATTCGCTCTGGTGGTTTGAGCTAAACCCGTGTTGTGTTGTATTGCAATTAACCATGCCTTGCATTTTTAGTTCGAGTGCCGGTTAATACAATTCCCGAGTGTTACAATGTGGAGTGAAAGTCGAGTCCTGCGATGCCGGCTCTGGAAAGAGAAAGAGACGACCCAACTTCAGCACAGTTGTCGTGGGAACATGGAGCGGACGGCCAGGAAGTCGAGGTCCACATGTTTCATGACTGCTTGGTGTCAGACACTGGGTACGATCCTATGCTAAGGACAAGAAAGAGGGTCGAGATCGCGTTGATGTTTGGGGGCAGTGCTTCGGAGTCCTCGGAGGACTTCCAGTGACACGTAGCCAGCGCACAATGTTGGGAGGCTGGTCGGACACATAGACCACGATACACGTCCCCTTGCAGCTGCGGGGATGTGCAGCACGGTTTCTGGACAGGCTGGAGGCCAAGATTAGGGACAACTGGTCCCTGCTCAGATGGACACTCGGGGAGAGGTTTGACCGGGTGGTGCCAGCGGCTGCACAAGAGGATTTGACGAGATGACGCAGGCGCCCAGATGAACCCTTGATAGACTATGTGGAGAGCTTGGGGACACTCGTCGAGCATGCCTATCCAGACACGGAACGGTCCTTCAACCAGGGTCTGATCAAGCTAAAGGTACTCAGATAACTTCAGGGAACTGATCCGTGGCAGGAGGACGTCGAGTGCCCCGAGCTTTCCCTGGCACAGATCCAGGCCCAGACCCTGGCTTGTGAGAGCGCGGCACGTGGCGGGGGCTGCCAATCAAGGGAGCGCTGGAGGCCTGCGGGGACCCAGAGGATGAGGAGAGGAGTGCAGCGTAGCCTGGCAGTGTAGTTGCGAGTGCAGTGCAACGACCGCAGAATGAGCCCAGCCGACCTGAGCGACGTCCTCCAGGACATCCAACGTCGACTGAATGTCTTGGAGATGAGTTATCCAGGTGAGACCTCAGAGCGGTGACAATGGGCGTTAAAGGGTCAGCGGCCGTCGGGGTCCTGTGGAGATGACGGGGACGATCCAAGACCAACACCATATCCCTGGGGTTGGCCCGAATGTTATGGATGCCATCGGAGAGGGCATATGTGGTGGGACTGCCCGCTCGAGACCCCATGCCATTCTTGGTGGCCGTTAAACGGCAACGGGCTCTGGTAGGTGGGAGTACCAGGGGCTGCAGCGGAATCCCGGACTACGGAGGGATGGAGGCAGACATGGCTGTGTGCAGCGGTCACCAGTGCTCGTCCCAGCAATGAAAGGGGACGAGATGCTGTTGGGAGTGGCCACAGTGGTACATGGGTCGGTGAAAGGACAGGCAGCCAGGATCTTTCTCGACACGGGGTCCACTGTGTCTGTGGTAAGCCATGAGCTGTGTCGGCAAGCTGGAGTGGACCCCTGATGCTTTCGTCAGTACAAATTGGCAAAGAAAAGGGTCACCCGGGGTGACAAGCGGTCAGGTAAGGGCAGCCAAGTGTTAGTGCATTTTCTTGTCCCTCCTGAGGTGGTCAACATCACGTGGTCTGAAAGGGACGTGAGAAGATCGGATTGGCTAGGGACGTGGTGTGATATTATGTAACTGGATGACGTCTGAGGGGAGATAAAAGAGGACGCGGGGGGGTTTTGGCAGATTTGCTGTGGTGGTTGGAGCTGAGCCCGTGTTGTGCCATATTGCAATTAACCATGCATTCCCTTTCGAGTTCGAGCGCTGGTTAATAAAATTCCTGAGTGTTACAATGAGGCGGTCGTCACGTGAACGCCAGAAGATGGCCAGGAAGTCGAGATACACATGTTCCATGACACATCTGTCCACTAAGCGAAGGACCTGATGGAGTGCAAAGTCTTTCTCAACTGCGGGACTTTGCATTCCATCAGAAGGCTCGTTCCCATCACCGCAGTGACGGCCTTGCAGTTCTCCACCATGTGACTGCTGACATCTGACCGATTCCGTCGCCGACCTTCCATTCATTTAAGCACATGTCTCTGGATTTGAGGTTGGTGCTGCTCTACCGCCCACCTGGAGCCTCATCTTCTTTTGTTAATTTACTGTCTGAGCTGATTTCTAACCTGTGCTTCAGCTCTCAGAGGATCCTGATACTTGGCAATTTCAACGTGTGTGATTCTCTAAAGAGCCCCCTTGCAAGGGATCTCATGGCCACTCTGAACTCACTTGGCTTCATTCAACACGTGACATCTGCCACACACAGATGTGGCCATACTCTGACCTGGTCTGTCTGATCATTCTACTGTGTGGTTTGATCTTTAGTTACCACCACCCCTTTTCATCATCAAGCATCAAATTCAATTCCAAAATCTTAACACCATCATTCCTGACTTATTCACCGCTGCAATCAGCATTTCATCACTTTCCTGCCTTGGCTCACTCTGCCTTTGATGTGATAGTTGAAATTTATAACAGCCTGTTATCAAGTATAATGGATGACTTGTCCTCATTATAATCATGCTGTGCCTCAGATGGAAAACCATTCCACTGGTATACTGCTGAACTCCGGGACCTCAAGGCGAATGCAAGCAGGGCCGAACGGACTTGGAGAAAGTCTGACCTCACGCTCAAGTCTTTAAGGACCAGCTCTATCGCTACCAGAAGGCACTTGACTGCACCCATTCTAACTAATTTTCCAGCATTATGGCTGTTACCTGTAACAAACGCAATATTCTTTTCTCGACCATTAATTAGCTCCTTCGTACAACCAGTCACATGCCCTCACCTCTCATCACTAATAAAGATGGGGTGGATCAGTTGATTCAGTTTTTATCAGAAAAAAACGAAGCCCACGGAATCCCCACCCAGTTTCAACCACATGATTCCTCAACATATGTTACTTCAGCTCCCTTGATTTTAAAACGCCAGGAATTTTCCGAATTAACAGAATCCGATACCTCTTCATTAGTTACTAGATCTCAGCCTACAAACTGCTCTCTGGACCCCTTTCCATCCAAACTCATTCGGGCAATTTCAAATCTCTTGCCACCTTAGTCACTAATCTCTTCAATAACTCACTTCGTCCCAGTATCGTTCTCCCACTATTGGAATGTGCAGTAGTTACCCCTCTGCTCAAAAAACCTGGCCTTGATTGCAACATCCTTGATAATTATCGCCTCATCCAAATTTACCTTTCCTCTCTAAGGTCCTTGAATGTACAGTAGCTGTGCAACTCCAGAAACATGTCCTCAACAATGACCTCCTCAATCCCAACCAACCTGGGTTCATATCCGGCTATAGTACTGAAACTGCTCTGGCAAAAGTAGTTAATGACCTCCTTGTCGCTGCTGAAGAAAGCTTGCCAAGTATTCTTGTCCTCCTGGGCCTGAGTGCTACCTTTGATACCATTGACCACCCTACCTTACTTGATAAACTGGAGGGTAGAGCAGTCTCTGGCTGTGCCCTGCGCTGGCTGAGCTCCGACTTCTGCGATCAGAAGCGTTCGTCAGCCTCGGAAGACGTAACTCAGAGATCCATTCTGTTTTGCTGGAGTTCCTCAGGGTTCAGCCCTCGGTCCACTCCTCTTCAGCATCTGCATACAACCACTAGGCCATATCCTGCACAGCCTCAATCTCAGCTACCATTGCTGTGCCGAAGCCATCCAAATCTATATCCACGCAAAGCCATCCAATGCGTCTGGTCTTTGCATGTCGTCCTCACTGTTAACTGTAAAGGCCTGACTTAATTCAAATTTCCTAAAAGTAAATAGCGACAAAACAGAAGTTTTGCTTGATTGAACCTGGCTCCATTTGTCCAAGGATGAACCCATCCAATCGATTTTTGAAGACCAGACCACTGACGTTACTAAGACAGTCCGGAGTCCAGCAGTAACCCTTGATTCCTCACAGCTTCGAGAAACACATCAACAATTTGACCTTTGAGATATATCAACAAGGTGACGAAGGTAGCCTACTTCCATCTCAGAAATGTAGTCAGACTGCTCAACGTCCTGTCACCCTCTGATGCTGAGAAGCGAATATACATTTATATCCCGTCACGAATCGACAAGTGCAATGCACTGCTCTCTGGCATCCCTGCCTACTTGATTAATCGTCTCTAACTTGTCCAAAATGCGTCTGCTATAGTCTTCGCTCTCACACCCATCTACGATCACATTTCCCCAGTACTTGTGTCTCTCCACTTTCTACCGGTTAAATATAGGATCGAATTCAAGGTTCTCTAGGTGGCACGGTGACCCAGTGGGTAGCGCTGTCGCCTCACAGCAAGAAGGTCCTGGGTTCGAAT
Organism: Mordacia mordax; assembly: GCA_036362905.1. Lineage (NCBI taxonomy): Eukaryota > Metazoa > Chordata > Hyperoartia > Petromyzontiformes > Petromyzontidae > Mordacia > Mordacia mordax. The sequence continues at coordinate 36,351,845 of JAZEWT010000003.1, read as the reverse complement.
CTCGGCTCGGGTGCCTTTCTGTGTGGAGTTTGCATGTTCTCCGCGTGTCCGCGTGGGTTTTCGCCGGGCACTCCGTTGTCCTCCCGCAGTCCAAAAAACATGCTGCTGCATAGGTTCATTTGCTTGCAGACTAAATTGCCCGCAGTGCCCGGTGATGGGCTGGCGTCCCATCGTGAGTATATCCCTGCCTTGCGCCCTGTGTCTGCCGGGATATGCTCCGGCTCACCGCGACCCTGTACAGGACTCAGCGGTTTCTGAAATTGAGATGAGATGAGATTCAAGGTTCTCCTCACCTACAAGACTTTTACTGGCGCTGCTCTTGCACATCTGTGACCTACTTCAGGCATCCTCCTCAACACGACAACTTTGATCCTCCAATACGGGCTTATTTCATTTGCCCAGATCGCTCTTCCATTCGATGGGTGACAGAGTCTTCTTGCGCGCTGCTTCCAGACTCTGGAACGTCCTTCCATTGAAGATTTGGTCAGCTGAGTCCCTGGGCATTTTAAATTCTCGTCTCAAGACTCACTTGTTCCGTAATGCTTTTAAGTCCTCTGCCTAGGACTGTTAATGTGGCTCACTGTAGTCGTGCTGGGATAATGGCTCGCTGCCAACCTGCGCTTTCTCAGAAACACTTAATCCTTTCTTCGTTCGTTGAACAATTATTTTTATCGTCCTTCTGTAAATTATGACCATTATTTGACTTTGAATTCAACTGCTCTGATGTTGTTGACATGCTGTTCTTTCCAAAGCTCAGATTTGAAACAAAAAACATCATTGTTGATTTTCCGTTCATATGTTGTTGTTGTTATTGCTGACATGCCAACCTCTACACAGCTCTTTGCAGTGCTTTGTGACCATCGAGTGAAAAGTGCTCTTGAAGTGCAATTATTATTAATATTGGCTATATCTACTCAGCCATTTAAAAGTATAGATAGAATCGTGTTTACTCTGCATGACACCCTAGACTACTTCAAGCTTATAACAGCATTTCAAGTTAATTACATTTCAGTCTGGAAAAAAAAACCTGTTATAGATGTCCTGCTTGGATGTTAAGTATTTGCATGTAATGCCCTAATGTATTCTGAACCGTAACAACCCTTAGCTATAATTCAGTACAATTACACATGTTATAACCTGTATTACAATAATCGCTATAAAAGTATTCAGATGATGGATGTGGAGATGACTGTTAATTTCAAAGGTTGAGAGTTGCTTACATTTCTATTTGTCCCATATAATGATGTGACGATAAATTAATAGGCAATGCTATTCAGCTCGTTCAAGGCCTCTTTGTCGTGTTGGTTATAGGTCTTGTTTGACCATACTTTACTACACTTGTCATTATGGGCTATTGTTGAATAATACCAATGTCTGTTTAAAATAAGTCACTCCCAAAATATTGGACCAAACAACTGCAGTTCTCAGCATAGTATGCTATGCTAAGCATAGTATGCTATGCTGAGAACTGCACCCCTGCTCCAGGAATAGTGACGTATAGCATGCACACGACCATCATATTATTGTCTCTTTCGGTGGCTGAGTAGAACATCTTGAAGTAACAGGGACTGAGGTAACAAGATAAGTGATAATCCCAATTCATGGGTAAAACACATTTTTAAACACAGCCATTGTGTGCTGAAGTTACCTGCCAAACATGATGTATTTTGAAAAAATACCCACAAATGACTAATTTGGAATACACATAGCGATCATTGCCCCTTGATGTGATAACGTGGCAGGACCCTCTTTAACAGATTTATGAGATTGGTTTTTCTTTGTAGCAGATGTAAAAATTATATAAACGTAAATACATATATAGATTGTGATTGAGGGCTGTTACACCTAGTATCATGTACATAACATATTCTCCTCAGTTGTTAGTTGCGTTTCTCTGTTCGAATTTTAAATCAAACCTGTCAACATTTTGCAATATCATTTCTAAATTGTGTTCTGTTGCGGTCGTGCACGCCTGAATTCTTCCTGGAATAGACCGCGTGCGTGTTTTGCGGATCATTGGGTATCCATCTTGTTCCCCTATAAGATATGAGGCCGATATTTTCTACAATATTCATTTACCTGTTACCTGTTGAGAATAAATAAACACCAAAAATGCGGTAAAACATTAGCAAGCGATTACGCCAAGCAGAGTTAATATGTTTGATGAAGGGAAACCATTGATGTTGTATGGAGGCATTGATGTTATGATGTCCATAGTTATATGAGTGTCTGGAGCTGCTTCTAGTTTCAAGGCACTACTGTTTTTCCTTTATGGTGACTGTGACCAAACAACCCCCACAGCGGGCACAACAGAAGTACTTAATTGTTTAGCTCTTGCAAATATAAACGGCGCCATTTTCATTTGTTTGGCTGCATGTTGTGGTCGGTCAAAATATTCGATTCACTTTGTGAAAATAATGGGAGCCCCATAATTGCGAGAACCAGAGGCACGTAATAAACAGAGGCACATTTGTTGTGGCAGACGCTGCGCTTGTTCACGTGACGCAGCCCCCAGAGCGTGCGTGGCTGGGAAGGGAGTTATGCTCTGCTCAGAGCCTCAATGCAGTGATGCTGCAGGAAGCCCTCAGGACCAACCTGCGCTGGGGCGTGTAGACTGCATGCAGTGTCTCAGCAGATGCTGCTCACACAGCACTCGTGTTCCACATTGCAGGGTTGCCACGTGTGTAAGGAGCATGGGAACTCGTTAGTGTGTGATGCATAAGTAATGAAAGTACGATGTGGCTCAGTAGTGCTGCTGTCTTCTCTGGCGCTTCTCTGTCCACTCTGATGTGTGCTTAATTCAGACTTGCATGACTCGTATTAGAGGACAGCAATAATCTACAGTAAAACCTTGCGAAGCCAGATCAGAGGAAGCCAAATTTTGGGCTAAGCTGGAAAGCCTTTCCATGAAAGAGGGACAAGTATAAGAAACTGAAAAAAAGGTCGTAGCCAGAACAGATTGTAATCTGCGCTGGTAAGATGCGGCATTCTGCTGCACTCAAGCTGCATGCATCTGCCTACCACGTGGTCATTTGTTGATGCCGCGCTCTATTTTATCGAAGCGTACTAAATAATGTTGTAGCGCTGAGGAAACCACGGGAGGGGGTAAATAGCCAGGTGGTCAGCCAGGCGGTCAGCCGACGCCAACATGTCAGACACGATACTTTCCTATGCTTTATGTTAGAAAATGGAAGCAAGAGTCTAAAATTATCATTATGCTATGTGGTAAACTGATGCAATTGGTGAAGTTATTATCTTGTATCCCTCACTTATCCACATTCTACGCTAGTGCTAATTTCTTTCGTAATTTTACAAATATTTCAAAACCATTATGGGAATGTATAATGTGCCCAATGAAAGTGGCGAGTGATGTCCGACGGGTCCAAATCCACCTTGTAACCGATCTACACCCACAAAGAAGTTGAGATATGGTCAAGCAGCCCCCATGACTGACATAGTGTGGAAAGGATTTCATTAAGCAGTGACAGAGACATAAATTGTTATAACAGTATCTATGATACGCATAAATATGTGCAATCAGTGTTAAAAACACGTGAATAATGTGCTTTACTAGACTACACGGGCATGCCATGCAACAACAGTCATAGAGTCACATTTTACCGCTTCACGCTGAAGTGTTGTGAGGAAAAAATAATCTGCACAATAATAACAATAATACCATTTATAGGGCGCCGCGCAAATTCCATGCCTGGTCATGGGCGAAGAGGTATGAGTGAAGATAAGTGAGCGGAAAGTCGTTCAGGTGGTCAGCCGGTGCCAGCCCAGCAGACACTGCTTCCTATACATTATGGTATCAGCCAATTAATATGTTTTTGTTTTCGTAGGAAACGGAAGGAAACTCATGCAGAACAGGTTAGAACAAACAAACTCCACCAGGCACCCAAGGTGGACATCGAACCACCTCGGGCAAGATTTTATTTTTGTGAGGTGCAGATGTTACCACTGTTCCACCCTGCTGCCCGATGTCAGTCGCTTGTTAATCTCTGTCAATCGAATTTTCACGTGACCTCCATGACTGCAATAAAGAAAATTGTCATTAAAAAGAACACATGCACAAGCTACCTTAGCCTAAATGTTACACGAGACATCTCTGAAGTGGTAAGTTTCATCTCTCGTGGTATGTTTTAGGTATGGGCAAGCAGAGTATTAATATGATGTCAGCTTTAATAGATAGGTAACCATGGGTCAATGGTTATGGTTTGATCATAGACTGACAGACGCAGCACAGTGGAGAAAATATTTTGTATAGCTGGTAAACGTTTAAGCATGATTGCGTTGCACGTGAATATGTGTTATTGATGTGCAGGGAACTTTGAAATTACTCATCACGTGTAATATAATGTTGTATTTTTTAAAGTACACGAATATAGATTACAAAATGAATATGGCAAAAGGAGAATTACCGTCTTGTGGATACTAATACCCTTAGCCTTCGGTTTAAAGTTAACCTTATAGTTGGCTCTAAAATAATACATAGCATTCATAATTTTTCATGCAGTTATAAATGCTTCGGGACTTAGGGATTTTAAAATGTAAAACCATTGACTTAGTAAAAACGGAATCAGTGGTTCTCTAACAATTAGGGTGCCTCGGTTGCGTTGTGTTATTTATATTTGAGATATTGGTTTTATTCTGCGTCAGATGTTATTTTGGGAATACAGCTGAAAAAGGCGCATATTAGCAGTTCAGGAATCACACAATGGGAAAATAATTGTTACTCATGCCTTGAAAACCATCGATCCCATACAGCCCCACGTTCATATGAAACCATTGTCCAAATTCACAGGGAGCTAGTTACGTAAGACAACTATTGAATGAACGTTTAATCAAATATATAGTAAGTCTCTAATTTAGAGTTCCTGATAAAATCCCCTGCTATGTAAAAGCCTCTCCACATCGTGTCACAACTGGTTCAGAGATGGCTCACCACTTGTTACCTGCAGCTGAAATCAAACTCAGGTCACCAGGTCCCCATTGCAAGGTACTGCTGTGTTGCTACTCTCTTCATAATAATATAAAACATTGAACATGTCAAAATATTGATATATGTAGCTCATATTTACACATTACCAAGGACTTTCAAAAAACAGTTTGCCAACGTCTTACTCCTAATCATCGTCGCTGGCAGAAGCCAAGCAGTGTATATTTCAAGTCAATAACTGAATACTTGTTATTATTTGTGTGAGAAGGGCAGGTTTGCATTTAAAAATAAGTTTTGTGGCTAAGCCCACAATATTGTAAACTATGAATAACTGAATACACTCGCACCTGAATGTAAGATATTTGAATCAGCCACATGTAACATGTATTCTGCTCTGATAACTGTTTAAGCATCTCAAGTGCAACGAGACTCTATCCATTCACCCAAGGAAATTAGTTCAAAGAAAAATAGTCTCCAAATTTCAATATCGATAATTAATGATACATCAACTGAGAGGAGTTTAATGAGCCACAAAGAGAGAATCGAGAATGCTGGTTGAGTGAAATGGCTTTTCACATTTTAAACTAAGATGAATGAACGCTGGAATTTGAATAACTATGGTCATGTGTTAAACTGGTGTAATAGGCTGTGCAAGGCACTGTGACCAGAGGCATAATGTGGCCATTACTATTTACACTAATGTTCACCTGTCAGTCATTGATTCGTACAATCTATACATCAAGGCCTGCGAGTTAAATATCATTTTTTTCCAGTGATGCTATTGGTACATAGATGTTATTCGGAATCTGACAATTCACATATTATTTTCAACGCCATAACCATAGATATGCAATTCTACTTTAATCATGCTTTATTAATAATTACGCATAATGTATTCTCTACACGCAGATGTAAGCCATATGATACCACTTCATACAATTTTTATTCTCGTGTCCTCGCACCACAGTCATATGCTGATCCGGTGAAGGGCACGTGACGATGTCGTCCCGTATTTGCACAATTTCACACAATGCAGTTTAAAGCAATGCAAATTCAGCCTGCAGATGACAGCTGTATGTAGAATTAAAATGAGAATCAACTAACCATTCTCATGAATTATATGCAACTTTTATTTTAAGCTCTTTCAAAGACAGACACACATAGCAACATTTCTTGGCATCCCTCGCATGCTTGAAAACCAATACATCTCTAGGGGCTTAAACTGCTATCTGCCAAGAAGCAGACGTGCCTGGCTGCTTGGAACGTGAAAACACTCTTGCGAACCGTGGGAGATGCATCACTCACCCGAGGCTTGCCGTATAAGTCAGATTGACGTATGCAGCCCGCCTGCTGGAGAATAAATGGCGTGGCGTGAAGGGATGGGGCAGAAGAAATATTTTTGTGGTCTCAAATACAATGCCAAGTGGAACTGGTGAAGCTTGCAATGTGTTGGCTCTGCTTAAATCAGTTGGGACCCAAGAAACCATTTTCTTGATCGGTAGGAGACCCGATAAAAATAAAACCCTCGTGTTGTAACTTTTTTGTCGATATAAGCAAGTGTTCAGCAAGTTTAAAATGTACTTGTGTGACTTTCACGATTTGGAAACAACCTCTCGCGTGGTTGTTGTTGCCACACGTGTGACAGTTCAAGTGTTTCAATAAAGGAAGACAAATGGCTTCATTAATCAGAAAATGAGAATGTGTCATCGTGCGTTGGCACATTTACTTTGTTTGATAAAAGTTTTACACGTCACACTATCAGTCAATCGGTTTGTATTTAAGTTTGAAAGAGCCGTTGAGCTATGTAGCTTTTGTACTGATGCAGATTTTCATGGCTCAGTGCATTATGATTGCTTTCCAAAGTTGTTCTTTCGTGATACAACTATCCACAGCTTTGGAAAGCATTTACAGAGTTAAGGAATAAGGGGGGAGGGGGGCAGCGTGACTTAGTAACCTTTCCATCTCGTCATGCGGTGTCCCGTAAAAAACAACTGTCTCTTGAGGTGGTGACGAATGCAGCGGGTGAATGATTGACACCCGGGCCGCCACGTGGAGGGGGAAAGGGTTAATAACGGGGGAGCCGGGGAGGAGGAGAGAGAGACTTTTGCTGGACGGTGGAATGAAAGGCGTGCGGGGGGACTGGTATGCGGCTCTGCGAGGACAATGACAGGACTACGCTGCGAGTTAATAAAGGTTTCTACAGTGGAAACTCTTTCCCAAGATTTACTATGAGTGAGTTGGAAATCCGTCGAGGAGTGTTGCCGAAGCAAGGAGGGAGGCTGACGGCGCACTGCGAGGGAGGGGATGAGGAGGCTGACTCGGTAACCACTGACACCCTCTTGTCCACCCCCGCCGCGCATTACCCAGCGCCGTGGCTGGAGCCTCGACCCAGGGGCTGGAGTCCCAGCATGCCGCAGAGAAAGAGAGGAGTTTGAGTGGCTGCCAACACAAGCGCAAGCTGCGGCAGAATGTAAAGCGCCTAGCGCGGAGTCACGACCGGTGCGCCACACATTCACTATGGAATCCTTTTTAACAGTTGTCTAGTGGAAAGAGGTAAGCAAAGTTACAGCATTTCAAGGCACTGGTGGGGGTCTATGGGAGTTTGCCCAACCAGTCCACATGTGCTTTGTGGATCTGGAGAAGGCATTCGACCGTGTCCCTCGTGGTATTCTGTGGGGAGTGCTCCG
>JAZEWT010000003.1:36325606-36343902 GCA_036362905.1 Mordacia mordax | reverse complement strand
GAAGTGTCTGGGGTGAAGGAAGTCTGGGCATCGCTGCTTAGACTGCTGCCCCCGCGACCCGGCATCGGATAAAGCGGATGAAGATGGATGGATGGATGGTGGGAATTTAGTGAGGACAATTATCTTGAGCAACATGTGTTTAGACTGTGGGAGGAAATCGGAGTACCCGACGAAATCCCATGCGGACACGGGGAAAACACACAAACTCCACACATAGAGGCAACTGAGCCAGAAATCGAACCTGGGTGATTCATATTGTGGGGCGGCAGTGCTACTCATTGCCCTACTATGTCCCTACCATGTTTGCATATATGAGGATATAAAATATGGAAACGATTTAATAATAAATTATATACCACCCACAATCGTCCCTTGTGTCACATTGGAGCGTGACAGGAATCCTTTTCACCACCGCACACACTGATAAATGTACTTCAGTCATCGCTCTTTCATGTGTCTCCACTGTAAGACCGTGTAAAGGTGTACAGCTTAATTATTGAGTAACATCGTTAATACTCATCTCATCTCATTGTCTGAAACCACTTAGTCCTATACAGGGTCACGGTGAAGCCGGAGCCTATCCCGGCAGACACAGGGCGCAAGGCAGGGATACACCCACGATGGGACGCCAGTCCATCACTGGGCACTGCGGGCAATTAGCCTGCGAGCCAATCAACCGATGCAGCAGCATGCTTTTGGACTTTGGGAGGAAACCGGAGTGCCCGGCGAAAACCCACGTGGACACGGGGAGAGCATGCAAACTCCACACAGAAAGGCACCCGAGCCGAGAGATTCGAACCCGGGACCTTCTTGCTGTGAGGCGACAGCGCTAACCACTGGGCCACCGCACCGCCCATCGTTAATACTACCATCATTTATTCTTTTTAAAAAGTGTGTCTACAGAACATAACATCACTATGGGAGTATGATGGGTGGGTGGTGTACGATTGATCATTAATTTGTATTTCATACTTCAGTGGAAAGTGTTTTGTTCACGTATTCTGTCCAAGTGTGTTTCAAAATAACGAGGGGTTTTTGCACTATTTTTGTCACAAGATACTACCGTGAAGTTCATTAATTTGACGTCAACGAGGGTGGTTGGTATTCACATTTTAAAATACAAATACGCATTTGATAAAATCGGTCTGTTTTGAAAATAACTCAGTCTTAAAAAGGATAAAAAAAAGAAACAGGCATATCTGAGGAAAATGCATAAACTGTTCATAGGCATGACATTCATAATTGTCCTTCCAATTTTTTCGCATTTCACCACTCTTACTCGTTTGAATGTGTTACTGTAGCTGCACAAGATTGCTTCTTTTGTCAACTAGAACCTTAAAACACACACACACAGGCACAATATGTAAATAAGTCCTGTGTCTGAAAAAAATAGATTAGTCGCCATCTCAAGAAGATAATAAAACAGTAATGAAAAAATATGTTTCAATTCGTATAGTAATCATAAGGCGGGCTGACAGAAGGATTAGGAAGTGAAGGTTGGGCGTCAGGTAGGAGAACGAGATTCATGAGGTGCCAAGCAGATAAACAGCAGTCTTCATTGACAAGCAGACACAAGCATGAAGGATTCAGAAATGTATTGGACAAATAAAACCCAATCCCTTAACAGATTAATTTCTAGGCAAAGAGCTGAATGTTGTCGATAAATTAGGATTACATAAAGAGTTGCAAGCTTGATTCACGTAATGCACAGAAGGTGTGAAGACCAACGCTGTTGGTATTATTTTTCAAAGCACATGTGCCACATTGAGTCTGCAAAGTGTTTATTTTTTTTAAGGACGCCTCACAAAAATAGACCTCCTTGTCCCATAGTGAGCGAATGAAATTGTTTAAGTTTTTATAGCACTTTGGTTCATTTAAATCAGTATGGGAAGAATTATCTTGTTTATATGAACCCACTGAAGCCAGGGTTGTATACCCGTGGCTGCCACCCTTAACTACAGTCCGAATTCAGTCTTTGCGGCCGAGTTTTCAGAAAACAAGGGCACACATTATTCTAATTGGATATACTGTAAAGTTTAATTGGCTTACCGGTTTATGTGCTACAAAAGCCACTCGTGTTTGTTATTCTTCTGCCATGCCTTTATTGTAAAAAATGTGGTTGCCTGTCAATTTGGAAATTTGTCAACAATTCATTGCATTATCAGAGCAGTAGCGAAAGCTTAGAATTGCGAAAACATGTAAACTAGTTTTAAAATGAGAGATATAAATGACAGAATCCGGTGTTGTCGGTATCTCAATGTTCTGCATGCATTGGCTTGCAGTATACAAATGCACCACAGTGCTGCACTGAAACACCCGAACTTCAGCTTCATATTCACAATTGCGAACAGTACAGCTTGTAAACTAGTTTTAAAATGAGAGATATAAATGACAGAAAACGGTGTTGTCGGTATCTCAATGTTCTGCATGCATTGGCTTGCAGTATACAAATGCACCACAGTGCTGCACTGAAACACCCGAACTTCAGCTTCAGATTCACAATTGCGAACAGTACAGCTTACAGAGTACTACCATAGCAACGACAGTTGTCAATCTGTATATGTATATATGTTTAAGTACTGAAAAATTAGTTGCTTCATACATCTCAAAGGTTATAGTTTGATAATGCAGTACCGTACGGTATAATGATCATACCCATGTGCCACTGAATATAATAAAAAGAAGACAAAATATTGTTTCCCGTTTTAACTACCAGGAAACGTAAAGGAACGACATGTAATGGTATGTAAATACATTATCACACTTCAAAGGCCTACTGCCAGCGCTTTGCTAATAGCTAGCAGTCTCTTGTTCCACTCTACATTTAAATGCAATTTTAAACTGGAGGTGGATAAAAATAAGTGCTGCATGGATGAATTGAGTGTTGCTGTACTTCATCACGCCCGTTAATTGTATGCCAGGAAGGAACCCAGTTTTACTTTAACATTACCATTTTGGGGTAACATTTATATCATCAAATCTTCTGCTGCCAATCAGAACAGCTTATGCATAATTGTGAGCTGCCCCTGTTCTAATTTTTCATCTCCCTCGGAAAAAATGAGTTAATGTCGGGCTCACGACAGCGGAACAGTGGAATATTATCAGCACTTCTAGTTAATAGAAAGTGCCATCTCAAACACCATCAGCAGAAAAAGTGATTGTCCTTAGGGATCTGAGGCTCGTCTCTAACGGCGCTGACGTGCAATGTTAAATGTGTCTGTATTGCGATACGATGGCAGATTTCATTAAATGATGTCACAGCAAGTCACATGTGGCGTATTATCATCTGTGGCGTATTTAATGAGGTTGTGATCAGCTTAAGTGGATCTACAAGTAGAAATTGTTACACAATTTGTGATATTGGCGTCATGTTTTTTCGAAGAAAATTAGCCATTTGAGTTTTTTTACGTTAATGGAAATATAGACATTTCATTAAAATTCATTTGTGTAATTGTTTATTTTTGTAATAATGATAATACTGAAATGTATGTGCAGTGCTGTGTAATATAAACTTGTTGCACCGAGACTGCAGCAGCATAATGGTTTGTCGAAAAAAAACAGTTGTCTGAAGTGCTATCCTGTTTTTGGGCCGTGTATATATATTAGTATTCTTAAAAGAACGTAGAATAAAACTAAATACAATTCTGCCTCCAAAAATATTATTGCTGTTGGGGCATGAGGCAGTTCATATATCTGAATTTAACGCTGCGGCACCTGTGCTATATTGTAAATATATACAGAACATCATTGTAGTGTGTAGGATATAACAGTTATCAACAATAATGATTGCTTCGAAAAGCTGCTCTCTCGGGACAGCCGCGTCGATGGCTCTCTCTCCTCTCCTCGCGACGTTTCGCCTCACACGTTGGAGGCATCCTCAGGCGACGTGTGAGGAGGCGAAACGTCGCGAGGAGAGGAGAGAGAGCCATCGACGCGGCTGTCCCGAGAGAGCAGCTTTTCGAAGCAATCATCATGCATCGAGCCGTGAAAACCTACATCATTACAGTTATCAACAATAGTGAAATTTTAAAGCACAATTAATTGAAACGTGAGCCTAAATAGCAATTTCGCCCTTACGAAGCAGCACACGTGTGATTTAACACGATTATGTAGAGAATCCTGGCTGCAGTTATAAGTACATAGACCTTGATAAAAAAAATTCCTCCATTTGTACTATTATGTAGAGTAGTTCTCATTATCCTTCAGGCACAATATGGCGGCACGGTGGCCCAGTGGGTAGTGCTGTCGCCTCCTCACAGCAAGAAGGTCCTGGGTTCGAATCTCGGCTCGGGTGCCTGTCTGTGTGGAGTTTGCGAGTTCTCTCCCCGTGTCCACGTGGGTTTTCGCCGGGCACTCCGTTTTCCTCCCGTAGTCCAAAAAACATGTTGCTTCATAGGTTAATTGGCTTGCAGACTAAATTGCCCTCAGTGCCCTGTGATGGACTGGCGTCCCATCGGGGGTATATCCCTATCTTGCGCCCTGTGTCTGCCGGGATAGGCTCCGGCACACCACGACCCTGTACAGGATTAAGCGGTTCTGACAATGAGATGAGACATTTTTCATTCAACCATCTACGTCCCATCTTCCTGGCTCTCTTCCACTCTAGCGAGCCGAGCTTCCCTTCACTTACCCAGGACACCATGACATTTCATAGAGAACAATACTTTTGGGCAACCCACATTAGTACTATAAGACACACGTATGTCTAGTGGACCGAATTTTATATGGAGCTAAGCAATGAAGGCTGCTTAAGGTTTATTATAGATTTAATCAATTATGTAACCCAAAATGCTGCAGTAAAGTGCTGCGTTGTTTTTTTTATGGCACGTCTTCTGTGCTGTCAGCAGAGGGCAGTGCAGAAAAATCTGTTTAGCTGTACGATGCTCCAATGTCTTTGAAAACCACATTTGCAAACCTACAAATAGGCAAATAACCCCATAACCTGCATAGAGTTGGGTACACTGTCATCCAGCAGTGGACTGACAAAACGTCTGGACAGAAGTAATGAACTACTTTTAGGTTTGGTCACGTAATAGTGTTGTAAACCCGCGCCCTTGAGAAGCGGGAAATCAGTAAGGTTGTCACTTGAGAGGAACGTGTCTATTCTTTATAACTTCAGCACAGCGGTGTTTCATGAGAGCAAACTCACAATACAATACAGAACACTGGTAATTGCAACCAGCTTAAATGGGCACACGATGCGGCTGATTGAAATAATCAGCAAAATAGAGACACCTTTACGTACTGTGTGCAAAATGCTCCCGTCGTAAGCATTTTGCAAACAACCGGTTGCTGAAGAACTCTATTGCACTGATAATGCCTTGTCACCATCATTAAATACAGCTAACCATCAGGCAGTAGAACGACAAAAGATTCAACTGTAGATTACTTTGCTTCTTATTAGAACTCTGCAGTGTAATCACCCACGCTCAATGTTGGTAAGTGTTCGTTTGGGAACCTCCCTAGCATATGTAGAGACTTCGCTTCTACACCATGGGGACCTCCTAGACAAGCTGATGGCTCCCTGTGGTGTGTCATGTGCTTCGATCGACGGAGCTCAATCAGCTTCACATCCATAGACTTTTATGTTGTGGCAAGCAAGTTCATAAGCTATACATGGGTGTAATTAGGCTAGACATAGAATCCAATGGAGCTCATGTGACCAATTAAACTCTGTATATATCAATTGGAAATACAGTGAGGGCATTAAAAATGTTCTTAGCCTTTTCGCTTTGACTTGTGAAGATTTGACTCGTGGAGCACATAATAGTTGATTCAATTATGATGTGCTCCACAAATTCGTTCTTCAGCCACTTTGCTGAAATATAGAAATAGCAGTAAAATATTGTGCCGTTTTAACTTCATTTTATTTTAAGAAAATGCAAAATATTTTGAACTGTTAAATTATGAATATATCAGAATGCTTAATTTACTGTGATCTAGCATTTTTACAAAGTCCAAATGTGTTCAAAAATATGTTTCTTCTCTCTTGGATTTTGATGCAATGGACCAGGGTGTTGGTAAACCTTTAAATAGCTCAAGGCCCACTCGGCCCACTTGGGACTGGTCTCCACCGTCACGACCCACTGGTTGAGAATGGTGGCAAATATTGATAGTCTCATCTCATTTCATTGTCTGAAACCGCTTAGTCCGATACAGGGTCACGGTGAAGCCAGAGCCTATCCCGGCAGACACAGGGCGCAAGGCAAGGATATACCGACGATGGGACGCCAGTCCATCGCCGAAATATTGATAGTGAAAACGTTATTAAATTAATGACTAGAAATGTTGTAATAACCCCATAATGTCCCGCTTTTCTTACTGGTGTTTCAGCACTGTGTATGCCATATTATATTTCGTGGTTTTATCTTTGATTTTTTTCAACGTATCTGCTCATTTCTTTTTAGTATTACTATTTTTCCTCCCTTTCCCAGTGCTCTATCCACGGCGATGGTGACATCCAGTTCACAATTTTTGTCCTAGAGATTTTACTTTGAATATTTCAGGAAAATAATTAGAGGTATAATTTGACAACATAATTGTAAAAAGTGTGATTTTTTTTCCCCTTACGTCTTATGAAACAGATTCCCCCTTCCCATTCCATGTATGGAAATGTTTATTTTTCCTCAGTCTGTCTGTATACACTTTATAAAACGGTGTGTAATGAACCAGCCAACCTATTTCACTATTTCATGAACATGCCTTGCATAATGATCAACACGCCATGCTCCTTGCGTTTATACTGTGTATTTCAGAATAACTTAGGCATGCCTTTTTGTATTCCAAGCAACGTGGTTTGTAATTTGGTATGATTGAAAAACGAAGTAGTTTATTTTCTTTCTTGGTACACTTCTGAAAGTGTATTTTAACTCGTGTCATTGTTATTAAGCTTAAAATTAAAGTGTATTCAGTTAACATACCTACCATATTTTATAGCATCAATCGGGATGCTGCCACAGAGTAATGGTTAGCACTCTTGACCTACAAGCAACAGGGCTAGCAGTTCGATCTCTGAGCGTGGCAGTTGTAACAGTGAACAAGCTTCCTAAATTGCATTGGCTATGTCGTGTAGGTATCATGGGGGTAAAGTGTGGGTGCTCTAACTACTTTAGAGACATCTGGCAAGCGTGAAAGAGTCGGCAGAAACACATGCCCAAGGGACTCTGTCTGCTGATGATCGTTGTGCCAGCAAGTGGCGTGTGAAAAACAATTGCAGGGTTAAACTTTGACCATACGTTCAAGAGCGTCTGTGTTCAACCGAAGATTAAAATAAATATATAATGCTATGCCACATCTTTGATTTTAGAGGGTGACAATTTTTTCTAGAGTGTTGATATATTTCGAAATGTAAAAAAAAGGAAATATCTATCGATACATAAAAAGATATTGCAATATGATATTTATTATTTTAAAAATATTAATTTTAATAAGTGTGATGTTTTTTTGGTCTTGATGCAGTCAGTTGTGATAAAAAAAAATGTTTGAATGCAACTGAAATGTAGCTAAAAGCAATATTATTTGCATTGGTTTTGCCAGCAGTGAACAGCAGAACTGCTTTCATCTTTCTGAGTGAAAAGATAGGAAACATATCACATCACTTACAGATAACACATCTTTAATCTCCACATATATGAGAAATTTCTTACCGGGCTTCTGAAGGACATATTCCCTGCCCTTGAAGTTCACTGTTGTTTTATTTCACTGCTCGGACAAATTGAAGTTCTTTGAACTGTGATGCTGAGATTTGCTTGGCACTCCGTGAAAGTAAAATAATGTAGAAAGTATCCAAAACTAACTCAGAGGCATGTAGAATTTTCAATGACAATTGAGGTAATTACACGCCATTGTACATTTTTTTAAACTGCACAACGTAAATATATTACAGCATTTTTTACGTAGAACCTTTTTGGAAGTAATTTAAGTTTGTTCTTATATTAATGGAGTATTCCGTTTTAGACGTTAGATTTAAAAAGAAGCCATGTTGATATCTTGGTGCTAAATGCAATTGATGATAAATATACCCTTTTACAAATATGACTTTAAAAAATTCTATACAGAAAGAATATATCATACAGAAATAATATATCCCATCTAAAATTCTACCATTCTTCTCTAAGGTCCTTGAACGTGCATTATCTGCGCAACTCCAGAAACACGTTCGCAACAATGACCTCCTCAGTCTCTTCCAATCTGGGTTCAGATTCGGCCATAGTACTGAAACTGCCGGCGATGGACTGGCGTCCCGTCGTCGGGTGTATTCCTGCCTTACGCCCTGTGTTTCCGGGATAGGCTCCGGCTCACCGTGACCCTATATAGGATTAAGCGGTTTCAGATAATGAGATGAGATGAGACTGAAACTGCTCTGGTCGAAGTAGTTAATGACCTACTCGTCGCTGCTGATGAAGGTTTGCCAAATATTCTTGTCCTCCTGAACCTGAGCGTTGCCTTTGATACTGTTAACCACCCGATATTACTTGAGCGACTGAAGGGTTTAGGAGTCTCTGGCAGTACCCTGCATTGGCTGAGCTTCTACCTCTCCGACCAGAAGCAGCTTGTCAGCCTCGGAGGACAAAGCTTAGAGATCCTTTTTTAAATCATGTTTACGATGACACGAAAAATAGTGCTATTGATTAACATGCTTGAAAAGGTCAACCACTATATATTGAAGTTGTAAAGAATATGGCCAAGGGAGGACAACTTTATAAAAAGTCAATAGCTTCTATGCAGTAAAATAAATGCTTTCCACTGAAAACATATTGATGACTCGTTTTAATTGTCTGTAGCTTAACCATGAATTTACACCTTCAAGATCTTTTCCCTTGTCATGTTCTTTCATGGTAGAACTTACAGAACAAGACGTAAGCATGCATATCATAGTTACCTTTATTTAGTCGTGAAAGTTTCATCATCAAATTAGGCTGATTTACGTGGTTGTCCCTTAGGCTTGAGCCCCTTAATTATCGGAATGTAACAGAATAGCTTGATGACACCACAGCCACGTCACGACGGCACTATCATAACGAGCCAAGGCTGTGCTAGTAGCACTTTTGTCTTTAAAATCAGAAACATGTGTGAAGCTCGTGTTTATTTATGTGTGCATCGACCTTAAACTAATTTTATAATTTCTACCGACGAGTCATTTTGTTGACGTTCAAAGTAATTTTAGAACACTTATTTTAATTCAAAATCAAGAGGCAGTCCACCAGAAGGGGCTACTCTAAGAATAATAATGATGCTCGTGAGTTAATCCAAGTGTGGCTTCTTGAGATATATTAGTTTTGATAAATGTAGCTGAATATTTGTTATTTTCTGGTATTTGGAGACAATCTAATGCACGCACCCCTGACAGCCTATTATAATTAAAAATTTAAGCAGAGCATGCAATTACGCCATGTTAAAATATGACAAGCACTTTTCATTTAGAAACATTAAATTAAGATGCAGCACATGACAATACATCCATGTCTTACACAAAGTCTAATGCACAACTCGAACAGCTGTACACGCAAAATATTTTGTTTGCAAATTTTCATTGTCACTTGTTAAAACTTGTTCATAACATACCAGATAGTGTACAATTGCATTATACTCTGGCACAAAAAGTAATTTAATTGGTGAGGTGCAACGTTGATCTCTACTAAATATAATGACTTACATGATTAGACAATGGCTCTTAACCATGTGTTCCACGTGTAGCTATCATCTGAAGTGAGAACTCGTGTTAAGCTACTAATGTAGAAATATACATGATATTAAATATGATATCCATTCCACTCAAGAAAGTTTCTGAGCATTTGCCATATAGAAGACAGACATCCCATGAGCTTTCATTCTTTAATCTCACTTTAATATTGTTTTAAATGACAGATATTTTCAGTAAAGATTTATCTGTGCACAAATTATACACAAAAGATGAACACAACATCCGCAAGATTAATGGGCACACACCATTGTTATGTCAAAGTTAGTTATTATCTTTTGTGATTGGTATCATGTCACATTAGTCCAAACACTAGGAAAGTTGGTGACAAGATGGAAACCATGATGATGGATTGTGAAGAGGTTAAATCCTGAATGTGGATATGTAAGAGTAATGACGCAGTTTTATCTTTTACATCCCACAGAGTGCGGAAATGTAAAATGGGTTTCCAAAATAAAATGTAGAACCCTTTCATACTGTTATTATCACTATGCATCTGGCTGCAAGGGTACTTATTATTCATAGGAGTTGCTCATTGGCTGTGAATAACGTATTTTTGGAAATAATTTTTGGTTTGGTATTCTCTCCAGGGATTTGTGGTTATCCGTGGTGGCCCATGACTACCATTGGGGGAATCAGCAAGCTTTAATTCGAATTGGGAATGCTGGGTGATAATTTTATGATTGGCATGCAACAGGAATGCGTGATAATATAGTAATGCTGTTTGGACACCAGCACTGCATAGTCCAGCATAACAGCACACACAAACAATACTACTAATAATAAGTGTACAATTTTTTTGCACTACACTTAACAGGTTCCATTTTGCTCACAGAGGGCAATTGACAAGAAAAATAAATAAAATGGTTTACACTTGTGTACTACATTCTGTTTGATCAATATGTACTACCTGCTATGAGATACGGATCAGAAACATTGACATAAAAAAAAATATTAAACAAAATTGTAATGAACACATAATAAACGTGTGGAGAGATGCATGCTGAGAATTATAAGTAACAAGAAAAATAAAACATTGGTTAGAGAACGTATCCAAGTTAAAGACGTAATTTTAACTGACAATGAAAAAATATAGGAAAACGCAAGTCTTGTCACCTTCTAAAACGGGATTCATAAGCCACCACATCTGCCAGTTCACGAGTTTTGATTCAAACAAACCTAAATCCGCTGATGAGACATTGTATATCAAAATCGGTCCAGATTTTACTTACGTTGAATCAATGCTAGGGCGGCGCGGTGGCCCAGTGGTTAGCGCTGACGCCTCACAGCAAGAAGGTCCCGGGTTCGAATCTCTCGGCTCGGGTGCCTTTCTGTGTGGAGTTTGCATGCTCTCCCCGTGTCCGCGTGGGTTTTCGCCGGGTACTTCGGTTTCCTCCCACAGTCCAAAAGCATGCTCCTGGATAGGTTGATTGGCTCGCAGACTAAAAATTGTCCCGCAATGCCCGGCGATGGACTGCGGCTGTCCCGAGAGAGACGCGGCTGTCCCGAGAGAGACGCGGCTGTCCCGAGAGAGCAGCTTTTCGAAGCAATCATCATGCATCGAGCCGTGAAAACCTACATCATTACATATTCTTATTTTTATATCGAGAGACATATATGCAAGATATTATCTGCTTATATATACCCATGGTAAGGTGTTGGTTGAATTTTCTTTTTCGCTTGCAGGTGCTAAAAGCACTTTTGTAGCGTCTACATACACAACATGTGAAGACAGCACACCGTGTGCTGTTCAAGCTCATCCCCTGGTAACAGAATCTCCCGGTCAGAGCTGCCTCACAAGTATTGTTCAGTCTTTTACGTGTACTGGGGAATTGTTATTAATGCCTCTATGTTAGCTATAAAATGTTTCGTGTCGTTTATACATATCGTATTTCAACACAAATCTTTTTTATTTCGTGTCAAGGTAACTTTTTGTGAGTCACGTGAAAATGTAGGAACTGCTTGAAACAAAAAACAAGGATGCAACTTAATTCAAGCGTTTTTAGAATTGAGCTGTAAATAGTCATCTTGATTATCAGAAAGCATGATCAATCAACTGCTGGATGAACACCTCCCCAAGCCCTTGCAAACTAATGATCCACCTAGTTCTTAAACACGAGTTGATTTCATCCCTGCATCTCCTTGGAGACTGACACCTCATGTGCAGCTAAATCCTTGACTGGCACTGACAGTACAGCTAAACACATGGCATTTATTTGCATCGTGAAACACCTAATTTGTTTACACCCTATAAGCAGTACAGTCATATTTCTCTTGAATGGTATTAACAAGAGGGCGGCGCGGTGGCCCAGTGGTTAGCGCTGTCGCCTCACAGCAAGAAGGTCCCGGGTTCGAATCTCTCGGCTCGGGTGCCTTTCTGTGTGGAGTTTGCATGCTCTCCCCGTGTCCGCGTGGGTTTTCGCCGGGCACTCCGGTTGCCTCCCACAGTCCAAAAGCATGCTGCTACATAGGTTGATTGGCTCGCAGGCTAAATTGCCCCGCAGTGCCTGGCGATGGACTGGCGTCCCATCGTCGGTATATCCTTGCCTTGCGCCCTGTGTCTGCCGGGATAGGCTCCGGCTTCACCGTGACCCTCTATAGGACTAAGCGGTTTCAGACAATGAGATGAGATGAGAGGTATTAACAAGTACAACATACCTGAAATTGAAATTGCAAGTCAGGCAATTTGCAAGTCAGGCAATTTCAACTGAAGATAAAGGGAGGCATTTGCAATCTACATTTCTTGTGAGAGTGTCGGTAACAGATCCAAGAATAGAATAGTGAGCGGTAATTTGTAACGCCATCCTGCAGGGCTACAAGAACTGACAGTTTCAGATGGATGGAGTGTAGCACCACAGGCAGGTGCAGCGCTCAGGGGAATATACTTCATTTTATTGCTATGAGATGTCAATTGGTATTGTTCTGCCTGCGACTTCGCAAGCAGATATATGTAAATATGTATACAATAAAAACGTGTATCCGTCTACCTATGTTTAAGACAGCATAGGATGTTTTGTTTGTGCTGTAAAGCTCTTTCAGGTTGTACCATCTGGTGTTCAACAGGAGAGTTCACTTCCTGGCAAAGCTCCCAGCACATGCTGTGAAACGTCGGACAACAGGCTGAAAACAAAAAGTATAATTGCAATACTCATTGGGGAACTGTGCCCATATTTCTTGTAACCTAATCTGCTCCATTAATTTTTACTATAATTTTTCATGGTTTTTATGCATTTTGACCCATCATATATCTCAAACCTAATTTAAATTAACCAATTTCAATGTGCAGCAAAACACACAGTTCTATTTATGTAATTGTTTTTAAAATTGCAAACAGTAACATTTAATTGCTTTCAACATTATCGCACAGGCATCTAATGAATGTTAAAAAACATTAAACTCATTGGCAGATTGCGCATGCTGCAACTTTTTTCACTATAGCTCATTAAGTTCATTAAGTTCATGTGCAGTTGACAACGCATAATCAATCAAATTGATTGATTCATAGATTGGTTTGCCTCTCCAGCAACTGATATGTTGAGCCTCTGCATAGCTAATGATCTGCAAGGCACTAACAATATAGTTGATATTGATAAATGTGTATTATTGTAGCAGAAAGTACCCAATGAGCTTGCAAGCTCTAGATGCGGGATTCCTACCACACAACAAACCTCTGAAAATGACCAACGCAACGACAACATGAAAAAAAAGGGCAGCTAAACCAACAGCAACAACCTCATCTCATCTCATTGTCAGAAACCGCTTAATCCTGTGCAGGGTCGCAGTGAACCGGAGCCTATCCCGGCAGACACAGGGCCCAATGCAGGGATATACCCACGATAGGACGCCAGTTCATCACCGGGCACTGCGGGCAATTTAGTGTGCAAACCAATTAACCTTTGCAGCCGCATGTTTTTTGGACTGCGGGAGGAAACCGGAGTGCCCGGCGAAAACCCACGCGGACACGGGGAGAACATGCAAACTCCACACAGAAAGGCACCCCAGCCAAGATTCGAACCCGGGACCTTCTTGAACAGCAACAACTGCTGTAAAAAAAATTCCACCATACCCATGAAAGTGGTCAGTAACCCTTAATATTGCACAAATAAGCAAATTCACAATACCGCAGATTGTCCCAAGTTAAATAATGAAATTAACGGTAGCGCTGAAAATTTCACAGCACAATAAAGCAATAATAGACAACAAAGTTAAACAGTGCAACAATAACATGGGAGAAATAATTTAAGTTACAGAGCTCAATGAAAGGAATGTTTATATACAACACATCAAAATGACTAATCAATGTATGCAAATACACTTGGGCCGAAATAGTGATAATTAATAGGATCTAAGGTAACGCAACAACAAGTCTGCAAGAATGCAGTTGAGCTATTCACTATCCCAAATGCCAGAGACCATAAATAAATTCGATTTTACAAAGGAACTGGCAGGTAACTATACCTCCTTTTTAATCATTAGAGACACTAGACTTCGTGCCATCCATTGCCAAAGTGTTTAACTAACTTTGTAATGCATAAAAATGTAACATTTGCAGTGTGAAATTAACAAACAATGCCGTTATTAATTATGAAATACAACTGCAAGAATTTCCAATCTGTTCTCTGTATTAGTTTGACATTTTGTATCACATTGTAAAGTTTTGTCAGTAGTTTTTTCATTTTGTGTCCATATGAAGTTAATGACATCCTGGCTATATTGGTTCTCAACCCGACCTACAGACAGCAGTGATCCCATGTCAAGGATGCCTACATTAAGGCACACGAAACCCTGTCTTTAAATCATCATGATTTTTGTCAAAATATATCAAGCATTTGCTGCAATCGAATGTCATCTACACACAATGGTCTTCACATTATCTAGATGAACCAATCATCGACTCCTTATTCGTCAAGTCCTTCCAATTATACACTACTCCATCTCAGACAGTGAAACACTCATCTCATCTCATTATCTGAAACCGCTTAATCCTATATAGGGTCACGGTGAAGCCGGAGCCTATCCCGGAAACATAGGGCGTAAGGCAGGAATACACCCGACGACGGGACGCCGGTCCATCGCCGGGCATTGCGGGACAATTTTAGTCTGCGAGCCAATCAACCTATCCAGGAGCATGCTTTTGGACTGTGGGAGGAAACCGGAGTACCCGGCGAAAACCCACGCGGACACGGGGAGAGCATGCAAACTCCACACAGAAAGGCACCGGAGCCGAGAGACTCGAACCCGGGACCTTCTTGCTGTGAGGCGTCAGCGCTAACCACTGCGCCACCGCGCCGCCGCGCCGCCCCACAGTGAAACACATTTTTTTTTAAATAACACAAAACGGTTTCAGATAATGACAAAACCTACATCATTATAATAACACAAGCATAAATGTTTAGCTCAATAGTTTTTCTCATCTCATTTCATCGTCAGAAACCGCTTAGACCTCACTAATTTTTACACTTCAGAATTACCCAATTACCTTTATTTGACTCCTTGGAAATGAAAGCTTTTAAGTAGTTCTTAACGTTATTGCATAAGTAATGTTGTAGTGTTTGTATTAATGTTGATTGATTGGTGTATTAAAAAGTGCTAATTTGGTGTACGTATTTTTTTGCATCCATTAGATAAAATATTGCTTACATGAAATATTGTGCTTACTTTTCAAAGGCAACTGGGAGGTTTAGGTTAGATAGTTTAGGATGAGGAGAGGGGTAAAGTAGAATAGTTGCTGTCTTTGTAGCACAGGTTGTGCAGTAACCATGATTATAACAGTATAAAAGCAGGTATCGTGAACTAGTTGCATGGTTATCTGACACAAGGCTTGTTAAACTAGCACCATGTCGTGCATTGTTTCAAACAAAATTGTGGATAATACTGGGTAGAATTCTGTATTTCTATTATTAATTAAATTTATTGCCATGGACTTATGCATATTAAAGAGACGTATTTTCCCTGATCAATCGCAATTAAAACTAAACATGATAAATGTTATTGTTATGGTGACAGAATGTTTAATATTTGCAGCTTACCTCTGAGATTATGGATTAAACATTGCGTGCCATGAAATGTACTAATAATTTAGACAAAAAAATAAAATTTGAGTTAATAAATTATAAAATCAAATGCGTTTCTGCATCTTTTATTTTTAAACTTTATTATATATTTTAAGACCAATTTTCAACAGCTTTGGTAATATATATTTTATTTGATTATTTTGTTTAATTCATAAAAAAAAGCCCTTGACAATTTTAACAAGATAGCCACCTCATCTTGCTGTGCATTTCCTTCCAATCCTTAATCCTTAAGTTACCTACTTTTCACATTTTTTTCGTATGATATTTTTCTTGTTTCGCAGTCAACTTCTTGGACAACCCACCCTCGTCCTTTGCACACATCTACACTCCGCATCACTGCTGCCGCTGGTTTTTTTTTACCTGGACCCTGTCTGGCTTGAGCCAATTGACCTTAGTTGTTGCCCTTGCAACGTAAGGGATGCTGGCTGATTTACGCCGCTCTTACGATCGTCAGTTTTACGACTACTTTTCAATGTATTCGAAGCAGCCTTAATCATTTTATTCTTGTTACTCTGGTTTTATTCCTTTTCCTTTTAAAGCTTGTTATTTTTAGTTGTTCTTAATCGCTATATTTTAAGCCTAAAACGCTTGGGGCCTTCCGTATTGAGGGAGCGATTGAAGCCTCGGCCTTGCTTTCCACCGCAGCCCGGTCGCCTACATGGAGCTGGAGCTGAAACAGTCGCTGCTGGCCAATCAGTACCCGCATCTAATCACGCAGAAAAGTTCCACTCTCACCTTCCTCATCCACTTAACCCTCATCATCTAAATCAGTAATTTAACGTCGTATATTGAGGCCTAGACTCAATACTCGTGTAGCGGTTTACAACGTTCTCTTATTTTCATTTAAACAAAAGTGTTTTTTTTTATCGCGTTTTAAATATCATTCTGTGTGAGTTTGAAACATTTTAATCACTTATCTCTGTTTTACTTTAATCTACATTTTAGTGTCTAATACTGTGACACCCATCTCTAACACCATGACTCCCATCTCTAACACTGCGACTCCCATTTCTAACCCCACCCGCTGCGCACCCCCCACCAGCCTGGGGCACAGTGTTCGCGGTGTGGGCCGAGGGGGGGATGCCAGTGGGGGGAGGAGGAGGAGGAGGACCTCATCTGGCACGTGGGAGGGGAGCCGCTGGGTCCGCGGGTTCCCCGATTGGAGGCAGTACAGGTGGACTGGGGAGCGTTGGTACCGGGGGAAGAAACGCAACTCCGGGCACTACTGATGGAGTATCAGGACGTCTTTAGCCAACACGACGGGGTTGTGGGGAGAATGAACCTGGCGTTGCACCAGGTTCCCACGGGGGCTGTACGGACATTCAAACTGCCTGCATACACACACCCAGGTGAACCAAGCCGTGGTGGAGATGATGCGAGATGGTATTGTGCAGCCCTCATCGAGCCCGTGGGTGGCGCCCATCGAGCTGGTGAAGAAAAAGGACGGATCCACTCGGTGCTATGTCGACTACCATCGTCTCAATGAGTCACAGTGGGCGACGCTTTTCCATTACGTCGAATTGACGACACGATCGGCGCGCTGGGGGGTGCAAAATACTTCTCCACCCTCTACCGCTCCTCCAGATATTGTCAGATCGCCATGGCGGAAGAGGACCAGGCGAAAACCGCATTCACTACACCCCTGGGCCTGTTCGAGTTTCGAGTGATGCCGTTCAGCCTGTCAAACGCCCCTGCCATGTTGCAATGCCTGATGGGGTTGGTGATGAGAGGGCTGCAGTGGGAGCAGTGTCTCATCTACCTCGACGACATTATCGTGTTTGGACGTGACATGGACGAGCACCTGACCCGCCTCCGAGAGGTGTTCACCCAGCTGCAGGGAGCCAACCTCAAACTGAAGCCGCGAAAATGCTACCTGGCGCAGCGGGAGGTGGCGTATCTAGGCCATCGGGTCAGTGAAGCAGGAGTGCGGACTGACCCCCGGACGAAGTGCGCTCCGACCTGGGGCTCGCCACCTATTGCAGGCGGTTCGTAAAGGACTTCAGCACCATCGCTCAGCCCCTCACATTGCTCACCTCCACGAAGCGGCCTTTCAAGTGGACAGGGTAGAGTACAGAAGCCTTCCGACAATTGAAAGATCGCCTCACCCACACGCTTGCTTATCTGAAAATTTCGGAAGAATTCATCCTGGACACCGATGCAAGCAAGCGTGGGCTGGGGGCGGTGCTGTCATAGAGGGGAGAGGCAGGCGATTGGGTCATTGCATACGCCAGCCGCACGTTGCGTGGAGCAGAACTCGCTCTGCTTCAGGAGAACAACCTACAGGGAGAATGCCGAGAGGGCCATGCGCACGCCAACGCGGATGCACTGTCGTGCCGACCGCCGATCAGCGCCTCTACTACCATGGAGCAGCTATGTCCGTGTTTCGTCGGGGGGCTGTGTTGCCTTCACTGCAAGGATGCTCTGCCCAGAGAACAGGGGAGGAGTGAAGAAGAAGCTGACCGGGGTCTGCGCAGTGGCCGGAGCAGTGGGAGCCAACGATCCACATCAAGGGCGGGGGGGGG
>JAZEWT010000003.1:36267026-36277815 GCA_036362905.1 Mordacia mordax | reverse complement strand
GCTCCGGCTTCACCGTGACCCTATATAGGATTAAGCGGTTTCAGATAATGAGATCAGATAATGAGATGAGATAATGAGAGACTTTCCCCGCACATTTATACACAACTTTCCGTGGCCCACTTGACAGTAAATTGCTGCTGCTGCTCAGCAGACCAACAGTTAACCTCTCCGCACTCCTGGTTCTACCCCAAATCATCATCTTTCAGCCTCTCCACGTTTCTGTTTCTGCCTCAGAGCGTCAGCCTTTCGTTTCTCTCCCTCACTTCATATTTATTAACTATTTAGTTATTTCTTCGGGACGATAGCATTTTGCCCGATTGCGAAGTATATGAGGCTCTCTTGAGGAGAAATTGAATTATCTGTCATCCCCCTGAGAGCGTCCGTGTAGAGGACGTGATCACGGCCACGGGCGACTCTGCGGGCCTGTCTAACGTGATAGTGATCTAATGGATGAATCGGGGCTTGGTACTATTCCTCGCTAAGGAGGAGATGGTGGCACGCGTGGTTGCAGTGGGTATTACTATTGGAGATGCTGATTTAATCTAGTGCAGCCCACTGTATTCTCCCGCAGTAAAGATGATAATTGCGAACGCCCCACCTTGTATAAAAAAATCAGAGATAGAGCGCGACCTGGCGCGGTATGGAAAAGTAATCTCCAGCGCTATCATGCTTCCAGGATAGCACGGTGGCCCAGTGGGTAGCGCTGTTGCCTCACAGGAAGAAGGACCCGGGTTCAAATCTCGGCTCGGGTGCCTTTCTGTGTGGAGTTTGCATGTTCTCCCCGTGTACGCGTGTTTTTTCACCGGGTACTCCGTTTTCTTCCCATAGTCCAAAAGACATGCTGCTGCGTAGGTTAATTGGATTGCAGGCTAATTTGCCGCCAGTGCCCGGTGATGGAATGGCGTCCCATCGTGGGTATATCCCTGCCTTGCGCCCTGTGTCTGCCGGAATAGGTTCCGGCTCACCGCGACCCTGTACAGGACTAAGAGGTTTCTGACAATGAGAGATGAGATGCTATCATGCTTCCTTTCCGCGCGAGACAGTACAATGCCCCGCACATCATGTCCTTTCAGCGTCCGACGCTGATGATTCTCAAGGATGGTACAAGTGACTTCAACACCACTTTCAAACAGACGTGCGACAGACACACTTACTCGGTGTATGCCTCGACCGAAGCACAGTGCTGTTTCGCGTGTGGCGGTGTCGGTCACGCGCGGCAGCACTGCCCCAGCAGAGTGCCTGCAAGGGCTGCCGATGTGCCACTGAACGCGACACAACAGTGCAATGTAGTCACCACGACTACCACCACTGCTGAGGCCGCCCAGACGATGGACGGTTTCACACTGGTGGAATCACGAAAGCAGAATGCTAAAGGCAAGGCGGGGGGGGGGATAGCAAATCAGTCTGGGTCACAGCGGATACATAACGTCAGAGACTGCCCCACCGCAGAGAGCCCCCCCCCCTCCGCCGCGGGTGCAGTGCGGGATGAGCCGGACGCTGCAGTAACGGCGGCTGTTTCAGCCTGTGCCTCCCCGGTGCTGAGCATACTGGTCTCTGCGGGGGCAGCGGCCAGGAAGCTCACTGGGGGGACATGCTCCGCCGATGGGTAGCCTGACATGGGACAGTGTTGGAGTGACCTGATGGCGGTGCCACAAGGAAACCGGCCAAGCCTCGCCTGAGGTGGTTTCGGCCGAAGTACCCGAGGCCGCAGGCTCCGAGCACCCTCCAGGCACAGCCGACGAACATAGGTCGGCTAACGGGGAGGCAGAATATACTTCACTGCACAACTCTCATAGACTCGGAATCTCTCTCTTCTGACTATGATGAGGAAGATGAAACCTGGGAGCAATACAAACTAGAGCAGGTTCAGGACTTCCTGAAGACCACTTTCAGGAAGCAGGGGGTCATTATTCAGAATTATTTTTGATGCAAAAAATAAAAAATATATCCTTCCCTTAAAAAGTAAAATTAACTGAAAATAGTTAACGCTATGGGTACTATAGGTACTAGACACATTGTGAAATGTGTCTATTTTGTTTTTTTTTTAGATCTTGACACCTGCATAATTGCCAGAAATGGTAAAAACCTGTTCTACTTATTACATATGAAAATAGTTAGTCTCAATTGTAACAACGTGTGAAGCAATCAGCAGCAACATCCAATTAGTTGCTCTCTGTGTCACAAGAAAGCAGATGTGGTTCTCTTGCGGGAGTCACACCTTGATGTTTCCTTAGAAGCCACGTGGCAGACACATTTCGAAGGCAGACCTCTTTCAACCACACGCTGGATAATACAGTGGGGTAGCCATCTGGTTTAGTGACAGGTGTGTGCCTGAGAGAATAGTATTGGAGGAAATAATAAAAGGCTACTTAGCGTTGGCCCATTTTTCCCTGGCCAACACAAATATCAGATTGGTAAACGTGTACACACCATCAAGAGTGCACAAAGGGCCACCTTCTTCGCCACACTAGTAAGCACCTTAATCAAGACACAAAATACAGATGAGTTTACCCTCAAGGGTGGGGAATTTAACTGCACCACAGACCCAAAGCTCTATCGTAACTCTCGTGAACCACACCCAGAATCCACTCGAGGGTTGAAGGATCTGATAAGCAAACTGGGGCTGGTTAAAACCCTGCCCAGAAGCAGTTCTCCTTCTGCCGTGTTGCCAGAGGAAAAGCGTGCCTTGCCAGGCTTGATCGTGTTTACATTGACCCTGTGCAAATATTCTTGGAGGGCGTGACATCATCCCATCCGGTTTCTCTGACCATCACGCAGTGTAAATTAAAATTGAAACCGCCAAACACAGAGATTCAATACGTTGTTGCTAGACAACAAAAATATCCCTGCTGCATTCAGAACCTTGTAGGATACATGTAAAGTTAAAAAGCGAGACCACAGCTCCCTCCAGCAGTGGTGGGACAATGGAAAGGTCCAGATCAATGGGTCCTTTGCAAGCACTTCCTGAGTTAGGAGGCATTAGCCAAGGGGGAGATAGTGCACCAACTGGAAAGTGAGCTTATGATGTTGGAGGCTGAGAACGGCTCTACCCCAAAAGAAGCAATCAGTGGCTCACTGCTCGAAAAACACCAGCTCCTGAGAGCCGTTACTGCCCAGCAAACCAACCACTCCCTCATAACCAGAAACATACAGCACATAATATAGCAGACTCCCCCACAAAGTATTTTTTCACTCAACAAGGCAGACCATCTAGAAATAACACCATCACGAATCTGGAGGGGCAAGACAGTAAAACACACTCCACACAGGAGAACATCGCAAAAATTGCACGAGACTTTTACACAAATCTCTACACAAATAAGTCAGGCTGATGCCACGAGCGAGCTCCTCAGAGACGTTCCCACCCTGAGTGACTTGGAGAGGAAACAGTTCGAACAGCAGGTGACTTTCGCATAACTAGAGTCGGCCATGAGGGGGTTGGCATCTAGAAAGACCCCAGGTCTTGATGGTCTCGCAGCAGAATTTTACAGAGCCTTCTGACCTGAGCTAGGACCCTGCCTTCTGGAGGTGCTGACAGGAGAGCCTGGGGAATGGCTACGCACCACTGAGTTTTAGGAGAGCAGTGGTCACCCTTCTGCCCAAAGGAGGGTGACCTCTGCCACATTAAAAACTGGCGGCCCATGTCACTCCTGTGCACAGACTATACAATCATGTCAAAAGTCATAGTCTACACTACAATATATCCACAGTGAGGGACGTGCTGGCTCTTGCTGAGAGGCGCGGGCTAGAGTTGAGCCTCCTCCTAGATCAGGAGAAGGCCTTTGACAGAGTAAGCCACAAATAGCTGGAGAGGGTGCTTCAGGTCCCTGGCTTCAGTGAAAGGTTTAGAGAGTACATCAGGCTCCTGTACACAGGTGCGTCGAGCCTTCTTAAGATAAATCAACAGCTCGGAACTCCCTTCCCAATGACGAGGGGAGTGAGACAGAGCTACCCATTATTGGGAATCTTGTACACCCTATCTATTACTGTGTAAACTTTAGCAGACACTGTCTGGCCTCGCGGTCCCTGTCTGTAAGAACGTAATTATTACAGTTTCCATTTATATGGACAATGTCTGCGCAGTGTTCAACGATACACGGGACACGTCCGCTTTCTAAAGGGCAGTTGACCTGTGTGAGAGGGCCTCCTCTGCACGGGACAACTGGCCAAAGAACAGAGAGCTCTGTATGGGGCCACAGTGTGCGGTGCATTCTATGGCCCTGCGCAACGGAATCGACTGCTAGACCGACGGAATAAAGTACCTGGGAGTACACTTGGGGAAACCGCACTACGTAGAATATAACTAGAGTGAACTGATTTGGTAAATCGAGAACAAATTGACGCTATGGGCATGCTCCACAGCACGGATGTCCTTCAGAGGACAAGTGCTTGTGGTTAGTAGCTTGGCAGCATCGGTGCTGTGGCACAAAACAAAGGTCCTTCAGTCCCATTCCTGGCTGCTAATAATGCTTAATAGCATATTCGCACATTTCGTCTGGTGCGGGATGCACTGGAAAAAACTGGGGTCCTGTGTCTGCCGGCGGCCGAATGCAGCCAGGGCCTGGTGAACGTCAAAGGGAGGGTGATGTCCTTCAGTATTCTGGCCGCCAGGTGGCTGCTGTACAAGGACAAAGAACTGCCTTGGAAGGCCCTGGCCCTCAGTCTGATGCATGACGCGGGCAGCCGGTTGGGGTACAGCCGTGAGCTTTTCTTGACAAACCACGAGCTCGTCAATTGCACGATGCTGCCAAGCTATTATCAGAACCTGTTGAACGCGTGGTGTGGTTTTGAGTGGACACAGTCGCGTGCAAAGTATAATCTCACACACTTCCTACAGGGACCCCTCTTTCACAACAAACTATTTAAGGACATAGAACGGGAGCACACTCTCGCGCTGCGCTTAACCTCCATGAGGGTAGCAGTAGTGAAGGACCTGGTGGACACGCTCCAGTGGAAATAGAAGTGTGTGGCTGACATGCCGCCGCAGGCCTGCGCTCTATGCCCGCTGGTGAGAGACCGGGTTTGAGCCTCCAACAGATACCTGCCGGGGAGAAGTACGTGGCCACCTCCCTGCAAGACTCCTGCACCTAGGCCGCTGGGTGCAAGGACACGGCAAAACTCCTTAAAGCAGAGCACTGCAGAGGGGTGGCGCTTCAGGATGTCTGCAAGTGGGTGCTGTACATGCACTGCGTGAAAGCACGACACTACAGAGACCTCGAAAGCCTGCTGGACTTCAAATGGAGGGGCCACTTCTGCATGCTCGTGGAGGTTGTCTCTCACTGTAAACAGATGTACAAACCGCCCGCCACAAAATGATGTGGAGACCTGTGGTGGAGGCTGGTGCATTGCACGCAGCCCTCGACTGCGTGGGCCAACCGAATCCATCCCAGGACATCAGACGCCTGTGTAGACTGCGGAGAGAGAGAGAAGACATCGCTCACCAGTTCCTCGGATGCCGGAGACTGCGCCCGCTGTTTCAGTTCCTGCACGGCATCTTCAGGAAACTGAGTGGCTCCCTTCCACATCAGCGCCATAGTGTGCGGCTGTGTATCCTGAGCCGCGGGTGATCACAACAGCATCGCGAACTTTGTCCTCGCTTAGGCGAGGCCAGCGATCTACAGAACCCACAAGGAGCTGCTGCAGGGTGACACGGGTGAAACCTCCATGTTAGCGATGACTAAAGGCCTCATAAAGGCGGGATCCGCATGGAGCACACCTCCAGCTAGGACTGTTGATGCGGCCCAGTGTTGTCATGCCGGGATGATGGCTCTCCTCTCACCTGCGCCTGCTCGGGAACATTTATTCCTTCCTTGTTTGTTGCAGAATGATAATTATTTTTTAGTTGATTATTTTTTGTTCTTCTATAATTTATTGCTACTATTTGACTTTCGATTGGACTGTCCTGATATTGCTGACATGCCGTTCTCTCCACGGCTCGAAATTGTAAAAAAAAAATATCGAAAAAAATGTTTTTTTGCTGAATTATAGTTCTTATCTCGTTGTTGATGTGCCGTTCTCTCTGCATCTCTGTGCGGCGCTTTGTGATTGTCGGGTGATCGGCAACCTAGATATTAAACTATTATTATACCATATATGTTACATTAAACCTTTTCCCAATATGTGTATTATTAACACTGATAATTTTGCATTTTAAAATTATCGTTGAATATCAGATCATATTTTACATGTTCTGCAACGATGTGTATATAAAAAAAAAACCCAAAACAAGTTATTGTTGCTAATTTTCCGTTCTAATGTCGTTATTATTGATGTATCATTCTCTCCGCAGCCCTGTGCAGTGCTTTGTGACCCTCGGGTGAAAATAGCTCTAAAATGAAATTATTATCATTATTTTATAAAAATGCCGGGAAGGTGTCATTTTCCTAGAGCGTTGGGGCAGCGCTTTGTGCACAGACACTCAGGGGAGCCTCCGTTTCACACTTTAAATGTGTCTTCTTTTCATCGAGTCGTGCCGCCGCTCTCTCAGAACTCATCATTATCTCATCTCATCTCATTATCTGAAACCGCTTAATCCTATATAGGGTCACGGTGAAGCCGGAGCCTATCCCGGAAACATAGGGCGTAAGGCAGGAATACACCCGACGACGGGACGCCGGTCCATCGCCGGGCATTGCGGGACAATTTTTAGTCTGCGAGCCAATCAACTTATCCAGGAGCATGCTTTTGGACTGTGGGAGGAAACCGGAGTACCCGGCGAAAACCCACGCGGACACGGGGAGAGCATGCAAACTCCACACAGAAAGGCACCGGAGCCGAGAGACTCGAACCCGGGACCTTCTTGCTGTGAGGCGTCAGCGCTAACCACTGCGCCACCGCGCCGCCCACCTCATCATTATCTCTCACATAATCTGTAATTTCAAAGCGTGCGCATCATGAATTGTATTGTAGGAGATCTGGGTCACAGTTTGTGTAAAGCGTTGTATATATTGTATATCGTATTCGTTGTATATGTTGTTTTGGAAAACTTTCTCGGAAGAGCAATACAATCAGATGTTAACGTCTGTCATCAAAAGCCTTTCCTTTAAACTCTCAGTGTCCGTATATCGTGCAGGATTACGTTTCTCCATTGTTAGCAATATTAATTGTCTCCTTATGCCGATCTACAGAGAATAATCACAAAAACATGTTTCTGTCATGTGCCTAGCATCATTATCTCCCCAATATTTACCACCCCACTGTTGTTTCCGTAGATGATTTTTAGCCAGTATTCTAAAGCAGCATGTCTTTGGAACATGGGACGATACCAGACTACCCAGCAAAAAATTACGCCAACATGGGGAGAACTTGCAAACGCCACACAGAAGGGCATCTGAGCCAGGAATCGAACCCAAAAACTTTTTGTTATGAGGTGGTAACACTATTTCCATCTCAGCCTATTTCCATCTTCGAAACATATCCAGACGGCACAATTTTCTGTTTCTCTCCGATGCTGAGATGCTAATCCACATCTTAATCTCTTCAGGGATTGATTATTGCATTGCACTACTCCTTGGAACCCCTGCCTACCTGATCAATCGTCTCCAACGTGTGCAGAATGCGGTTGCAAAAGTCCTCACTCACACACCTATCCACGATCACATTTCCACAGTGCTGGTGTCTCTCTACTAGCTACTGGTTAAATATAGCATTGCATTCAAGATCCTCCTTCTCACCTAAAAGGCTAACACTGGCTCTGCTCTAACATACATCCGTGACCGACCTCAGGCACTCTCCTCAACAAGACAACACTCTCCTCAACAAGACAACTTCGATCCTCCAATACGGGCTTGCTGTATGTGCCAAGATTACACCTCCATTCAATGGGTGACAGAGCCTTCTCGCGCGCTGCTCCCAGAATTTGAAACGCCCTTCCATTGGAGATTCGGTCGGCTGAATCTCTGGGTATCTTAAAATCTCGCTTCAAAACTCACTTGTTTCGTAAGGCTCTGAAGTCTTCTTGCTCGGACTGTTGATGTACCTCACTGTTGTCGTGCTGGGATAATGGCTCGCTGCTGACCTGCACTTGCTCAGGAATATTTATTCCTTCCTTCGTTGTTCAACCATTATTTTTTATCTCTTATTTTATGTCCTTCTCTAAATTATAGCCATTATTTGACTTTCAGTTGAACTGCTCTGATGTTGTTGTTGACATGCCGTTCTCTCCACAGCTCAGATTTGTAACAAAAATGTTATTTTACTGATATGCCGTTCATATGTTGTTGTTGCTGACATGCCATTCTCTCCACAGCTCTGTGCAGCGCTATGTGACCCTCGGGTGAAAAGCTCTCTGGAAATGCAATTATTATTATTACTCAGCGCGACACCCCAAAAAGGCATCAGCACAGTCATCTTTTCTGAAATTGAAGGGGCCACGATGCTCACGTTATCCCTGGCAACATTGTTAATGGGTGTCGCATGTGCCTGAAAGGCTCATTTGCCTATTCGCATCAGCGATGGTGCCGATAATCTCAAGATACATACCATGACCTATTCACCGCAATTAGCTACAAGACGCTGCTGCAATAATTGGAATTTGGCGCCAGAGACTGAAAGCTGGCCCAATTTCTCTGTTTGGCACCAACTGCAGAGAGGACAGCTGCCGCCATAACTGCCACCTTGACAGTGCCGGTTGGACGGACACCGAGGAGAAGGAGGAGCTGCTAGTGCCGTTTACGATTGAAGTCGAGAGATGGCTGGCACCTTAATACAGCTTAGTGGCTTCGTTAATACGAATGTATTTGCATGCCTTATTCATTGATCTCCCCATGAATTAAATAGCATCGCTGCCCTAGAGCCACAGCCATGTTATGAGCAAGTACATATAACCTCGCCGTTAGAGGCAGTGCGAAGGACTGCTATGTGGCTTCTCATTAGTACCTTTGTCCATCATTATGGACTGCACACCTTAGCGTCCCAGAACATTGAGTTCAATGAGGTAGGGCTGTCAGCTCATCCAACTGTTTTCCTGGATGTAGCACTCGCTCTATTTATAGACTGGCAGTTCATTCTAATCCTGGCAGTCACCATCGCTGAGAAGAAAAAAGTTTGTACGATGGTAAAGGACTTTTTTTTCTCTTAGAGTCTACTGGCAGCTCATCCCCCATGTCTTCCTCTCCTCAAGATGCTAATTCGAACGTCAGATCAATTTCCTCTATCAGCAACTGTGAGGAAGTATTCATCGGACAAACAGGGAGAACAATAGCCACAAGAAAAAGAGAACACGAGGCAGCAGTACGTTTGCGGCACACGGATAAATAAGCAACAGCAGCACATAGTGTAGATAAACAACATAGAATCGATTTTGATAAGATACGAGTACTAGCAGCCATCCGCCATAAAGGTCCAAGATTAATTCTTGAAGCAATTGAGATTCACAAGACTAAGAGGACAATGAACTGCAAACAAGAAATGAAGCTAAAGCTTAGCCAAACCTGGAGGCCAGTCATTGAAGTCAGTAATGCACAGATATAGAGCTATGGGGTGTGGACATCAGAGGGGGATCACGAGGTGTGTGAGAGGTTCTTTCATGAGATGCAAATTAGGGGACTAGTCACAGACAAAGCAGGAGGGGATTATCACAGTTCCGAGGTGTGAATAGGACAAGGAGATTACTGTTAATGTGATTTAGATGTGGACCCCATACAACGAAAGTGACTCGACACATACATGGTATCCACATATATAAAGGAGCAACAGGCACTGCACACACACACTGCGCCTGAGGATGCCTCTAACGTGTGAGGCGAAACGTTGCGAGGGGAGGAGAGAGGGAGCGAACAACGCGGCTGTGCCGAGAGAGCAGCTTTTCAAAGCAATCATCATTTTGTACACAATACATATTCCTAAAATACCAGTCTGTCACTCATTGCAAATTCAAAGTATTGCCAATGTTCTCGCACAGTTTTTGTGACAGCAATAGGACTCAGGTGTTGGGAGTGAAGTACGGTTGTATAAATGCAGCCTGAAAAATAAGTTGTCTTCAAACGGTCCTGACGAGATATAAAAGCACAAAGGCAATGTTAAGCGGTCTTTGTCTCGACTTGATGTATTAGCAGGGCTGCAATTCACATTTCTCCAGAAAGTTTTCTATTTAAATTCACTATCGATTGTGTAAATGTGTTTTGTAGATAAAGTGAAGTCATACTTCAAAGAGGTATATAGGAAAAATAAGTGCCTTCGGCGTATTTGTTTTCTCTTCTAATTGCTAATCAATGAGCACATCGTCTTCAGTTGAAACTCCCACTACGCTCGAGGCAGCTCTTAACAATGGCTCAAAAACGAGGCAATATAGGAGAGCTCAATGAGACCATTTTTTTTTTACAGTGAGCTTTCACAGATGAATGTTGAGCTTTGTAGGTTTCTCACTAATGGACGCAGTTCAGTTCGATATCGTCATCATTATCAATACCCGCTTAATCATGTAAAGGGTCGCGCAGGGTCAGAGCCTGTCCCGGCAGGTAGAGGGCACAAGGCGGGCTATACCTATGATGTGACGCCAGTACATGCAGGGCACTGGGGGCAATTTTATCAGTAGGCCAATTAACCTAGGCAGCAGCGTGTCTTTGGACAGTGGGTGGAAAACGGAGTATCCAGCGAAAACCCACCGGACACGGGGAGA
Organism: Mordacia mordax; assembly: GCA_036362905.1. Taxonomy (NCBI): domain Eukaryota; kingdom Metazoa; phylum Chordata; class Hyperoartia; order Petromyzontiformes; family Petromyzontidae; genus Mordacia; species Mordacia mordax. The sequence goes on along the minus strand of JAZEWT010000003.1, from coordinate 36,267,197 downwards.
ACACGCAATCTCCACACAGAAACGCACCCGAGCCGGTAATAAAACTCATCTCATTATCTGAAACCGCTGAATCCTATATAGCAGGGGTCCTCAAACTTTTTAAACAGGGGGCCAGTTCTCGGTCTCTCAGACCGTTGGAGGGCCGGACTATAGTTAAAAAAAACAAAAACC
>JAZEWT010000003.1:36222816-36238619 GCA_036362905.1 Mordacia mordax | reverse complement strand
TGACCCTGTATAGGACTAAGCGGTTTCAGACAATGAGATGAGAGATGAGATGGGGATTTACCTGATAAATAAAGTCGTTTATTTGCTTAAACATGACTTATGGGTAGTGTATTACTGGTAGGCATCAGCCCTGCAGACATGTGTGGGACTTATTGTGAATCTTGATCAATGCTTTCTCCCATTGGGTGTGCCGTACAGTGTCGAGGCTGTCGATTGGGTGAATTACTGTTTCAGGATCTCAAAACTGCTCATATTCCCCCAGTAAATTAAATACACATGGAATGCATACGTAGTGTGTCGATGGGGTTAAAACACTGTGGGGTGATTGATTTTAACAACGTTTCTATTGAATCACATGTATGCCTGTTGCACTTGGACGGTATTTGGAATTTCAGGAATGGAACACTTAACTATGACTATCTAGTCTGGCTATTGCATCTTCTGAATGCTTCAATGTGGTTTATGACCACTTTGTCAATTATGGGTTACCAGAATCAATTATGGAATAAGTCATGGGCAACATTGCCTTTATAGGAAATTCCTCAGAACAAGATACAGCACTGATATTCGTAAACCACTAACTCAGCAGGTGTCGGATTGGTATTTTTTTTTACACTGATTAATGAGTGTGCGATTGAAGGCTCACAGATATCACCACTCTACAAGCCATGTCAGATTTCTCACTGGACTCTGTACAGCCCTAGTCGATGTGATGTTAGTCTCACAACTGATTTGATGATTTTTCAGTACCAGGGATGGTGGACGTACTCACATTAAGAGCACCACATAACACAGAAGATGGCAATGAGTTGACATGCACTGGCTCACCCTGTATATGCAATGTTTTTGGTGCAGGGTGTAGTAGGCAAATCTAGATCCAGGTATCCATAAGTGACCTGCCATGTTAGTGACAACATGCTCATGAGTTGTTTTGCCTTCTGCATAATCTGTTCATGGGTGACATTTTGTGTAGCAGCTGGGAAAACCCGCCAAGCACCATGATTTTGGATCTGAAGGTTTGAGCAGATGTCGCCCTGGAGAACAGTGTCTTCTAAATAATAATAAATAATAATTAATAATGTTTCAGCAGATGTCGCGTGTCACGATCAGGTTTATTTGGTCGGCAATCTGCAACGTCAGATTGTAAAGATGCGGCCAGGTTCTCACGGGGGAAACACACAAACTTGGCTGTATTTCACCCCCTTCTGAAATCTGTACAAGGCTAACAAGATAAAAAAATGCCGTGAAAGTAATAATAATAATTGCATTTATAGAGCGTCTTACACCTGAGGGTCGCAAAGCGCTGCACAGAGCTGTGGAGAGAACGGCATGTTTGACAACAACGACATAAGAACGGAAAATCAGCAACAATGTTAAATATGTTTGGGGTTATATAGATCAGCGCTTCGCTACACGTGTGTCACATCAACACAAACATGCAATTATATGATATTACAATCAAGATAACACATATCAGCAATGCCAATACTACCAGAAAGCTTGACGGGACCTTCTTGAAAAACTCTTGAGAATCATTGAGGCTTTCCAGGGCAAACTGCACCCACGTGCCACTGCGCGATATCCCACGTGCAGTGGCACGTACAGTGGCACGTGGGATATCTGCTCATGTCATTATATAATTCACAGCTGATAAAAAAAACACTGGGACCACCTGCTCAGCAGCTCAATGGCTAATGGCCATTTCATAGTCGTGAAAGACAATGTTAGGGCCTTAAAATTATTGCTTAAATTACCAGACATTTTTTACTATGCAAGCCTTGTTTCCATGAAACATGTATACTTCTTACTCATTGACCCATTCAGCAGTACAAGTATGCAATGCAATTCTGCAATCCTCTTACACAAGGCAACATCGTGCCACTTGTCACCAAAAGTACCACAGTACAGTATATGGTGTGACTGTAATTAATGCACATTAACCAACGGAAATGAGGCCCCTTTAAAATAACTAACCGCTGCATAATAGCGCATGAAGCAGACTGGATCCTCTTCACAGTTTCCAAAAATGACAGCGTGCAAAGTGAGCGATGACACCGTGCATTGTGTATCATTATACTGACTTGCATGTAAGCAAAAATGTAGTTTTACAACATCCATACCCGGAGGAAGCAATTAAGGGAATATTTATATATTATTGGAATGCACTGTGCGTTGTCTATCATCCTAGCGGCAGCGCTTTAGTATTTCTGCTAATGTCGACTTTCATCATTTAGAGTCCATTAAAGTGTCATGAATGTGGTGTGTGTGCTGGCTGTGAGATAAGCCTTCATAGCTCTATAATTTAAAACTGCTGCTTCCATTTACTTTAAAAGCTGTGTGCACTTTGGAACACTGGCTGCCGTAGCATTGTAGACTTTTGGTGTGTTCTGGATCTTAAATTGCAAGGATGTTGGACTGTACTAGTACAATAAATGCAGCATGTATGTAAAGCATAGGTCAGTGTTTCCCAGATGTATTCATCCTTGGGGGCATGAAGCATACAGCATATGTAAAGACAATATAAAATAACACTGATAAAATGGCATATCAGAGAATAAGTAATTTATTTTGAGAACATGTACACTTACTGGGAATTCCATACACTCTTACTGCACAATCCTATTTAGCCAAATATTGGACTGTTTGCCAGACCATTGTTAAATCAAACACCACATAGTATATACTGTGTGTGTGTTTTGGCAATTTTGTTGTATGCAAAGGCAATATTAAAATATATATATTTTTTAAACAAATACATGGCTGATTTGAATTGAAGAGGCTTTAGATGTTACGTGCAGCAAAATATATCCATTCATATATGTGTAAACTAAGCACAGTGACACGTGGTAATGGTGGTGCAGATTTGACCAAGATAGCTTTTCAGCAAGGGATACATATTTGGTTCTAGTTTTTAAAAGAAAGGAAACAAACATTGTTCCTTTCTCTCTGATAACAAAAAAATAGTGTGCGAAACTTTATTTATGGGAACAAATTTTTGTCATTGTACCGATGTAGGTTTTCATGGCTTCTTGCACGAGAATTGCTTGCCACAGATGTTCTTTTGGGATATCTGTGTCGAGTGTTCTCCCTCTCTCCACCGTGACGTTTTTCCTACCACGTTTTTATTCTGTACTGACATATGTTTTGAATTATAGCAAACACACACATATCACTTACACTGCAACGTATATAAACACACCTCAATGTAGATTTGGTTAATCAAAGTTGCCTCAAATGTAAGTAAGTGACCGAGATCACTTTTACAAGTAGGATTATATTTAGCATTTAAATTCTCACCTGGATAATTAAAGTAAACTTAAAACTTGATTGTATTTTCCAGTGTGTTTAGAAGCTGTGATTAAATTCTGAAAAGTACAAATGCTACACAGAGGTAAATTGCTCCATTTTCACAAGCATTTGTAAGCTACTCACTTGCAAGCTACTCCCTTGCAAGCTACAGAGGAAGGTATTCAGTAAGGGAAAAAAATATTCATTACATCGTTTTAAACATGTTTTCTTGAACAATAACAGTTATTTTGTGGTGCCAAGCCCCGCGCCGTTACAGGCTAGGTGCACCTGAACACCCACACACAGCGTGACCTCCCGTGCGGGAGGTCACACTGTCCTGGAGTGATTGGGATGTCATACGTGATGACTGGGGTGTGATGGGGGTCGCGATGTCATGGGGTGAGTGGGACGTCGTGCGTGATGAGCAGTGCCATGTTACGGAGGTGTGGATGGCTGAGTGGGGTGTCATGCATGCCAGGCTGGGTGCACCTTGACACGCCTAGGGTTTGAGCCGGGAGAGAGCTGTGGTGCGAATGGCTGGGTCGAATGCCGTGCGTAATTAGCCGTGCACAGTTGTGGCGGTGTGGATGGCTGAGTGGGGTGTGGTGCGTGCCAGGCTGAGTGCACCTTGACACGCCCAGGGATGCAGCCAAGAGAGGGGTGAGTTGGGATTGGGTGAGCGTGAGTCATTGGGATTGACAGTGATGGTGCTGTTGCTACGGGGTGGTCGACCAGAGGGTGTCATAGAAAGTTGAAGGAACGGAAGACTAAGCCGGTGTGTGTGTGTGTGTGCGTAAACAGCTTCGTGTGTGGGCCGGTTTGGGCTGTTTTGGTCATGTTCACCGGAAGGCTGGTCAGGCGTGCGGGGAGGCGCCACAGATAGATAAAAGGTTGGTCGATGAGATGTGAGAACAGTCGGTGATGGGAGCTCGGCAAGCTGACGACGGGTGATGATGTACAGAACAACAGACTGTTCGGACGGGAATGCGCAGCTTGGCACCAATGTATAGTGGTTAGAGAGAGTTCCTTTTTTTCCCGCGCAGCGTGGAGTGTTGTGAGCAAGTTGTTAATAAAGTTGTGCAAAGAGAGAAGCATCCCGTCATTGTTACTGGTGGCACCGCCCCATGATAAGAAGTGCCTGCGCGTCCCGGGATCCACGGACGTGACAACGAGTGGTCTGGTGGCCTTGGAGACCGACTCGGTGGCCTTGGAGACCGACTCGGGTGGTGCCTGACAATTTCATGAACCTCATCTCATCCCATTATCTGAAACCGCTTAATCCTATATATGGTCACGGTGAGCCGGAGCCTATCCCGGAAACACAGGGCGTAAGGCAGGAATACACCCGACGACGGGACGCCAGTCCATTGCCAGGCATTGCGGGACAATTTTAGTCTGCGAGCCAATCAACCTATCCAGGAGCATGCTTTTGGACTGTGGGAGGAAACCGGAGTACCCGGCGAAAACCCACGCGGACACGGGGAGAGCATGCAAACTCCACACAGAAAGGCACCCGAGCCGAGAGATTCGAACCCGGGACCTTCTTGCTGTGAGGCGTCAGCGCTAACCACTGGGCCACCGCGCCGCCCAATTTCATGAACCGAATCGAATAAATATTTAATGACTGGGCTTTTGACTGGATGCATGCAGCGTTAACTTTTTTGATTTTGTGTGGATAAGCTTGCCATATGAAAAGGAATGTTGATTTGATAGAAATGGACTGGGAGGGTGAGAAAGGATATTAATCTCCAAGAGTGCAGGTTGATATCTGTGGGAGAGAGTCATCTGAGCTCGGTAAATTTCACACCAGGGCAAGAAAGACCTTGTGTGTGAGTGTGTGAGGAGGTAGCTCCTGAGAAGTCATGCTGCAGAGTGGTGTGACAATGCTGTAATGACGAGTTGGGGCACATTTGAGCCGAGACTGTGATTGCAATGTTGAAAATAACTTGTTTGAACAGCACAAGATCGTACACTGTCTATGGTAATACAATTCAATCAAAGCTTTTTCTTCGTTGCACATATATATATTTGAAAGTATGCCAAGGAATCGAACGCTGCAGAAATTGACTATTTGATCAGTGTAATACGGGTGGCACTCTAGCCGGGTGGGTAGCGCTGTCGCGTCACAGCAAGAAGGACCCGGGTTCGAATCTCGGCTCGGTTGCCTTTCTGTGTGGAGTTTACATGTTCTCTCCCCGTGTCCGCGTGGGTTTTCGCCGGGTACTCCGGTTTCCTCCCACAGTCCAAAAAACATGCTGCTGCATAGGTCTGGTGGCTAGCAGACTAAATTGCCCGCAGTGCCCGGTGATGGACTGGCGTCCCATTGTGGGTGTATCCCTGCCGTGCGCCCTTTGTCTGCGGGATAGGCTCTGGCTCACCACGACCCTGTGTAGGAAAAAGCGGTTTTTGACAATGAGATGAGATGAGATTAGTGTAATACAGTACGTCTATTTTCTGTACTACCAGTCATAGTGGCATTCACAAACACAGGTTTGGGCTGGCACATTTGAACCTTCGTTGTATTTAGTCAATGCAATGTTATGCTATCTGCATCAGAATTCAATGCAACAGTATCTTCAGTGATTACCAAATTATTTTATCTAATTATCAGATATGACCTACATTCAAATCAATTATATGCATTGGTACTACTTAAATAATTTCATGACTCAAATTATTTTTGTTGCAGGAGGTATGAAGAATAATCTCTCATCTCATTATCTGAAACCGCTTAATCCTATACAGGGTCACGGTGAGCCGGAGCCTATCCTGGAAACACAGGGCGTAAGGCAGGAATACACCCGATGACGGGAAGAATAATCCATTTCATTTAATGCCATTGTTTGTTCTTGGCCTCAAACTTCAGCCACAGAATCAACTAACTCCAAATATAATGTGAAGGTCAATGCGATTTTCAAAACACTGCTGCCGTGGCTCACAGGTTTGAACATTTGTTTTTCCAATAATTTGTGAGTGCTCTACCCCCTTGCTGGCCAACTGTGACTAACAATTGAACAGCAGTTGTGTGTGAGCTCAGCCTGAATGTCATGTGAACATTGCAGTGAAAATCTGATTAAGAGCTTCAGATGTTTAGTTCTCAATTCTCCATGGGCGGGTGGCTGGTAGAAGAGAACAAACCAAGTAATTACGGGTGTCCATCAGTATTCAGGAGATCAGAACGTTTTTTCAACCAATGCAAGGATAAGAAGTACAACAGTTTCACCTGATCATGAGATGCTAAAGCTGCATTTGTTTTTTGCTTGTGTTAATAACTACCCTGACTTAAATTAATGACCGTATATGTGTTTCGGCTTACTATCAGCCCTGTCAAAACAAAATACGTGCCCAGGAAAGTTATGTCATTGAGACACTGCACCCAACTCCGTCGACACGAGCCATTAGGTGGAAATGGAGAGGAGTTCGTGCATTTAAGCGGTAATCTCACCTCCGGTTTGGTAGCAAATGCCTGACAGAAATTAATTGAACTCTATTATTGATTTGTGTATTGCATTATACGGAAAGCTTATTGCCGTTTTGTACCTCTTATAGCTATTCGAAACAATGGTGTATATTTTCACTTTTATATGCTTGAAAAATATTGACCTTTTTTGCAGAACTATTTATTCCAAATTTAAACGAGTAGGGTGTAATTAAGTCTTATTGTTAGTCTCGTGAAGGCAAATAAAGATTTCCTAGAACATGCAGCCACATGCTCAATTATTACGTGCAAAAATAACCCATGTTTTCCCAGATTAAGGAGGATAAGCTTGCATGGTATACTGCAGGCTGGAGGAAACATGGATGTATGTTATGCAGGAGTATTTGGACATGAATGGACTTTTCAATAACTGGTACCAGTGTAGTCGAGATAAGCCTTTGTGAAGGAGGCATGTCAAGTATTCCAGAGTCTATGTTGATGCAGTAAGCCAGCCAAACTAAGCCCACGGAGTCCTAAAAACCAGGCTGCTGAACTTATTTTCTGACCCAAGCCATAAGCTTAGTTTTGGGTTGAGGTGTTGGAACCAGTTCAATTATAGATGGTGGCCATGGTTGGAGGTTGAACCGTGATTCGTCGCACACTGCACAAACCACTACATCACCATTCTACAGTGTTAGATTGAATGACTATATTTTACATGGGTCAAACAACCACAGACTTGTTATGCATAATTTCCAAATTACAAGTGCTGACGTTAATCTCAGCTTGATGAGGTAGCACCGTCATATTAGCAAATGTAAAACTAAGCATCTCACCCCAGGGCATGGAAATTATTATAATACTTCAGTGGGAACAATGTACAGGATTCACCATACATATGGCCGTCTGACAGCTGAAATATCTGTACATTATCCATACATTCAACTGTCAGACAGTATACTTAATATAGAGATAAATTAATCGTCGATTAACGGACAGAAATTGTTGATGATGTAGGTTTTCACAGCTCGATGCATGATAATTGCTTCGAAAAGCTACCCTCTCAGGATAGCCGTGATCGACGCGGCTATCCCGCGATCGCCGCGGCTATCCCGAAAGAGCAGCTTTTCAAAGCAATAATCAGATATTGTTCAAACCGACCGCTTTGACATGTGGCCTATCGGTGCTCGCAGCTGTGCAGGTCCAACAAATGAGTGAGAGCAATAAATAAAAAAGAATACCGTCATAAATGAATACAATTGAAAACAAAACGATTCCGCTCGTAACGCAGAAATTGACAATCTACTGAAATTGAGAGCTTTGAATATGTGTGTGGCTGTTAACAGCACAGAAACTCACGGTTCATTAACGCGAAATCTCGCAAGTCCAGTTTGATAAGACAGCCGATTCCACAATGGGCATGCAGCCAGCCAGAGCCAAGGGAACGCCTCCAACATCATTTAAATCTCATGCTTTCTAGTCATGTCTTTGCAGTACACATTCGTTGCAAAGTTATCTATACTTATTAAAATAATAATTTTATCATACATTCTGATAATACTGGCTGTTTGAATACTAATAGTTGCACATCTCGAGCGTCTTTTATCCGGGGGTCACAAAGCGCTACACAGAGCTGTGGAGAGAACGGCATGTCAACAACAACATATGAACGGCATCGGAACAACAATAACATTTTTGATGATTGCTTCGAAAAGCTGCTCTCTCGGGACAGCCGCGTCATTCGCTTCCTCTCCTCTCCTCGCGACGTTTCGCCTCACACGTTAGAGGCATCCTCAATAAAAAAAAAATTGTTACAAATCTCACCTGTGGAAGAATAGCATGTCAATATCAGTGTATGTCCATAAAAAGTTAAGTAATGACTAAACATCAGAGAAGGACTTAAAATAAGAGACAAAAACACAATTGTTAACAAATAAATGTAGGAATAAGTGTTCCTGAGCAGGCGCCGGTCAACAGCGTGCCATCATCAAGCACAACAACAGTTAGCATCAACAGTTCGAGCCAGACATTCGTGGAAGGAATGGCTGGTTGCTGATGGCCTTGATTGGTGTCATGTGTAAGTAAGGGGTCACTTCAATGAGGGCAACAACATTTCTAGACCAAAATAATCCTAATCCTGGATAGATTAATGAACACGCCGAGTGCCTGGGCATTTTCAAATCTCGTCTCACGACTCACTTGTTCCGTGTGGCTTTCAAGTCCTCTGGCTGGGACTGTTGATGTGGCTCACTGTTGTTGTGCTGCATTTGGCTGACTGCCATCCTGCGCCTCTTCAGGAAGACTAATTAATTCCTTCGTTTGTTGAAAATTAATTTTTTATCGCTTTTTTATGTTCTTCTCTAAATTATAGCCATTATTTGACTTTCAGTTGAACTGCTCTGGTGTTGGCATGCCATTCACTCCGCTGCTTATGTTTGTAACAAACAAATACAAAACCGTTATTGTTGAGTTGCCGTTCATATGTCGTTGTTAATACATGCCGTTCTGTCCACAGCTCTGTGTGGTGCTTTTGTGAACTTTGGGTGAAAAGCGTTCGAGAATTACAATTATAATTACTTTTACTTTGATATTGCAATGGCTCTAGAAGAAAATAGGTGTTTTGTTAAGAATACAAATATTTTTTTTACTGAAACAATAAGATAATTTGTCTTTTATATTTCTCCCTTTTTTTCCAGCAACATATTTATCACAATAACCAACATCGATACTAATTGATGATCCATTATTAATCAAACTCATTAATCATCATTACTGTGAACATTCTACGTCACATAATCATCGTTCTCATCACTAAACGTCATTGTGTAGCGATGTATCTTCATGGCAGCCTTCACTGTCAGTTGTCAGCATCGATCATTATACTCAAGATATTTGGTATCACATTTATTTTAATATGTTGGTGTATGTCATGCGCTTACCCTTTGTGTGAGGCACACAGCAATTTACACCTGAATTATGTGTAGAGCCATCCCCAGCAGGATCCTCAGCAAAGAGTTTTGAGTTTCAGCTCCTGGAAAAATAAATGACTTATTGTATATATTTTGTATCACTCGCCTTTAAGGCAACCTGTGGTCGCCTAGCACAGAACTGTACTGACACCTATATAGTGAACATACGATCAGCTCTGATCCGAGAGAACAGTCTACAGTTGATTGCTTCGAAAAGCTGCTCTTTCAGGATAGTCGCGTCGATCGGTCCACCTCTCTCCTTCGCGACGTTTCGCCTCCCGCGATGGAGGCATCATCTGGCGCCTGAGCGATCGACGCGGCTATCCAATCATGCATCGAGCGGTGAAAACCTACATCATTACAGTCGACAGTTGATCAGTTGCAGAGTTGTCATGTGATATATATATATATATAAACTAGTGTATTTGCCCGTCAAAAAATACCGAGTGGAAGGATTGCGCGTTCGTTGATTAACAATTAAAAAAAACTTTTTTTTTTTACGCACAAAAAATCCATAGTTGGTCACCAGGAAGTGGTGGCTGCAAAACAGTGTGGGACGTCTTCAGGATCAGTTGATACTGACGCAGTAAAGAAAAACCCTTTCCAAATTGAGGCAACCGCGTTATTAAGCTTGTGTGGCAGCTCGTCCTTCCAGTAGTCAGATCGGATCCAACATTTCAGAAGCAAATTTTTACTCTCGAAAAAAAAAATAGATTTCACTAATATTTGCAGACGATCGAGCAAGCTGTTTTCACACGGAAGAAGTTAAAATAGCGTTACACACTCACTGCACGTGTCTTTCACATATACAGATTAAATTTATATAGCAAGTTACAATTACGCAAAAGTAATGCTATTAAAAAAAAGACAACCGTGAAGATTCTAAGTTGATGCAGTTTTTACATGACTGGCAATAGAGATTAATTCATTTATCTATAATGAGTATATTTGGTCTTGTATTTTTTCAAACAATTAATGACACACGAAAAAATACACCTCTCAATGTAGACCTATATTTCCGAACATCATCTATTCTAATATGAAAAATCTGGACTGGTTCGACACTTGCATGTTGTTTCCTTGACCACTTAAAATTGAGTGCATCTCATTTTCACACCAGGCAATTGGGCTCAGCCCAGTTTCCCAAAGCAGCTATACCTGACCAAGTGAGCTATAACTAGGCTGCATGGGCCATTTTTTTTATCAGGTTGCATATCTTTGCTTTGCCAAGAGAGACCCATATCGCGGTGGCGCAGTGGGTAGCGCTGACGCCTCACAGCAAGAAGGTCCCGGGTTCGAGTCTCTCGGCTCCGGTGCCTTTCTGTGTGGAGTTTGCATGCTCTCCCCGTGTCCGCGTGGGTTTTCGCCGGGTCTTCCGGTTTCCTCCCACAGTCCAAAAGCATGCTCCTGGATAGGTTGATTGGCTCGGAGACTAAAAATTGTCCCGCAATGCCCGGCGATGAACCGGCGTCCCGTCGTCGGGTGTATTCCTGCCTTACGCCCTGTGTTTCCGGGATAGGCTCCGGCTTCACCGTGACCCTATATAGGATTAAGTGGTTTCAGATAATGAGATGAGACCCATATTTTTGAGACCAGACTTTATGTCACGGCGTCAGCATGTTAGTCGTGGGCCATTAACGGCAACACTGTTACATGTGACCTTTACAAACTCGTTTTAATTTTAAAACAGTTGCCGGTTTAGCCGGTCGGTATCCAGGTTAACTGAGGTTGGCCATTTGCCCACAAATGATGTGGTTGTTGGAGCAGAATTTTACGGCCAAATGTTCTTCCTGACGCCAACCTCATTTAGTCAGAGGATCTGCTGATTATTATTATTCTAGAACCTGCCTCCAGACATATTCACCTAAGATGGCCCTTGCAGCAGTGCTAGACTCCAAGTGACCTAGCTTTGGGGTTTATTAGAACACAATAATCCCTCTAGCACGATAAGGTTACGATCCATAAGGTCTTGGGACAACAAATTAGCTGTGCTGTATCAACCATGAGCCAGTGCAGCTTGCTTATAGTCTTTCGTGGATACGCAAGTTGATTATCACCAGCAGTTAACCCGTGAAACAACGACTGCTCGGGTCACTACTGACCACAGTCATGAGAACACAACCATCTCTACCAGTGAGGGTATTCGATGCAAAAATAGCACAATGCATAGTAGACACATTATTTAAAGAAGTACAAGTATCATCATTATATTTATCCTTAACCATATTCTCTATGGGTACTTTTTGCCAGTGTACATATGTAATTAACAGAACAGGTTTTTACCATTTCTGGGCGGCGCGGTGGCCCAGTGGTTAGCGCTGACGCCTCACAGCAAGAAGGTCCCGGGATCGAATCTCTCGGCTCGGGTGCCTTTCTGTGTGGAGTTTGCATGCTCTCCCCGTGTCCGCGTGGGTTTTCGCCGGGTACTCCGGTTTCCTCCCACAGTCCAAAAGCATGCTCCTGGATAGGTTGATTGGCTCGCAGACTAAAATTGTCCCGCAATGCCCGGCGATGGACTGGCGTCCCGTCGTCGGGTGTATTCCTGCCTTACGCCCTGTGTTTCCGGGATAGGCTCCGGCTCACCGTGACCCTATATAGGATTAAGCGGTTTCAGATAATGAGATGAGATGAGGTTTTTACCATTTCTGGCAATTATGCAGGTGTTAAGAGCTTAATAGCCAATATGTAATATATCGGAGTCCACAATCCTGCTCTATATGCAATGACAAATACTGTTGCACATGTCGTGCATATACCTCTAAAATAGCAACAGCATAACCTAATTATGAGCTTAAAATTGGGAACGAATATCCAGTCTGGATGCGCGCTTTAACAATGGAATCTATGATAGAGGAAACATCTATTTAAATAGACATGTCTTATTATACAGAGCCATTTAATGGCACTTTGGAGGGCCGCATATGCAGTGGCATTGTCCATTTCATTCTCAATAACACCACCGCTGTTAACTGAGGCTTGCACAATGATTGCATAGTAGACTATGCGATGTATACAGTACACATGCATGTGACAGAGCTGTGGGCAACTGCCTAGGTATCAAATGCTGAGATGAATAATTTTTAAAATCCTACTTTTTGAAGCACCTTACATGCTCAGTGCAGCTCACAGTGCTTTCCATACAGTACAAATAATGATTTTCCAGAAATAAAAATGCTGAAAGGAAAATAAAAGAATAAACATCGGCATACATTAAACAAAATCAATGAACTAATTTACATCCAACGTTAACAACAAACTGACATCCAGAAATGATGAATTTCATTATACTTTAGATAAATAGGTGTTTTTGTGCCTGCAACTATTTTTCTGTTGAGGATTGACGTAAATTGTGGGAGGGGGGGTTTATTATCTCCTCAGTTTGTGAAATTGGCTTTTGCGGTACATATATTAGTCTGAGAATTGCTCTTAAAAGCTGCTGTTTCTGTTTACTTGAATATAAAGAATTGTACCAGAAACCTCGCAGTGTTTAAAAACAAATGTGACTGTTTGAGTCAATTTTAAATAAACCCAATGAAACAACATCTGGTTTGATAGTAAATTGAGAGGAGTTCTGCTATTTACTGACGTAGGTTTTAATGGCTCGATGCATGATGACTGCTTCCAAAAGATGCTCTTCCGGGAGAGCCGTGTCAAGTGCTCTTCCTCTCTCCTTCGCGACCTTTTTCCTGCCAAGATGGAGGTACGTTTAGTCGTCCTGTGGATGCCTCCAAAGTGGGAGACGAAAAATCACGAAGAAGAGAGGAGCGCTTAAGATGGCTATCCCGAAAGAGCAGCTTTTAGAAACAATCATTAAACTACAATTAAGCAACTAGCTGAATCCACAAGGGTTTTGGTCTGGAATAAGAAAAGTGGAGACACAGTTATGTTAGATGTATCGCCAATGGTGATCCAATGTGTTCCTCATTAAACGTAGAAGTTTTCACATTAAGGCAGAGCGTTGGTTTAGAATGGAGAACAGACCTCTAATGTAATGTTTTTTTGCCATTCTGTTACCGGAGCAGAGATAACATGGCCATCTGTCTTCATTAGCATACGCTGCCTGAATACACACAGCACAGCAGTCTCTAACAATACCAATGCACAATTTATAAGTTGTTTTTTTTTCTTCTTAAATACATAATGCATAATATCTTTATGTTGTGTATCAAGCTGCTTGGAAATCACAATGCGAAATGTGAGTGCTAAAATGCTGTTGTCTCATCTCATCTCATTATCTGAAACCGCTTAATCCTATATAGGGTCACGGTGAGCCGGAGCCTATCCAGGAAACACTGGGCGTAAGGCAGGAATACACCCGACGACGGGACGCCAGTCCATCGCCGAAAATGCTGTTGTGTGTTCCAAAAATCTAAAAACGATGTATTGTCCCCTTTTAATCCCTATTCCTCCCTCTAAATGTGCCTGTGGCAGATATTATGGTTTTACGACGTTATCAGGAACTCTAAGGTGGTTAATATTTTCACCATTCATAGGATTGCCTTTGTTTCCCCAAACTAATTGCTGGAAAACACATTCTGATATTAATATGAACACATTTGACAAAATTGTCTCCTTGAAGCATACCTAACACCACAAGATAGTTATTAGCATGATAATTATAAGTGTACTACTAATAGTATATATTATAGGGCCTCTTTCTGCAAGTTGCGTCGCAAAACTACTGTAGAATGTGTAGCATGCACTGTTTTCACACATACGTGTGGGAAACCACAGGCTAGTGGGAAGACCAGCACCACCCAGTCAGTATCAGTACCTGCTCACTTAATCCTATACAGGGTCCCGGGGTGGCAGAGCCTCTCCCAGTAGACAGAGGATGCAAGGTGGGCTATACCCATGATGTGACGCCATTACATCGCAGGGCTCTTTTTTGGAGCAATTTAGAACCGCAACAACAAATGCCAAAAGTCTTCATCCTATAATGACATTTTTGTCCAACTACATTAATAAATGTTTATACATGTGGGAGGAACCCAGAATACCCAGATGAAAAGCAATCCACTCGCAATACTGCCATACACTGGCAAGCCAGGAGATACAGACAGAGAGGCATTTTAAGGAATTTGTGTGATCTACCAACTCTCATCTGTAAATTGGTCGATTACAGGTGTGTGCCACCAGCACCCAGCACACAAAATTGTATAAGAAACAAAGATTAAAAAAACTGAACTAATGAAACATTATAATTGAACGAGTAATAAAAAGTATATTGAGAACACAACACTAAATTATTGACATCATGGCAAGCGTAAGCAATATGACAGCAGAAGTTAGAAACATATGACTGGCAATCCACAAATCATTTACCTTAGGGAAACAGATGGACCCATAATGCATGACAAGAATAAAAGTGGAGGGATTATATGTAGCTCTGCATAGGAAAAAACAATATCCCAGAGGAAAATATTGAAATTGCAAAATGCATTCATCTCATTATCTGAAACCGCTTAATCCTATATAGGGTCACGGTGAGCCAGAGCCTATCCCGGAAACATAGGGCGTAAGGCAGGAATACACCCGACGACGGGACGCCGGTCCATCGCCGAGCATTGCGGGACAATTTTAGTCTGCGAGCCAATCAACCTAACCAGGAGCATGCTTTTGGACTGTGGGAGGAAACCGGAGTACCCAGCGAAAACCTACGCGGACACGGGGAGAGCATGCAAACTCCACACAGAAAGGCACCCGAGCCGAGAAATTCGAACCCGGGACCTTCTTGCTGTGAGGCGACAGCGCTAACCACTGGGCCACCGTGCCGCCCAAAATGCATGCATGGAAAAAGTAAAAAAGGCTCTTCACAATAGAAAAAAGGGATAGCGTCTTGACAAAATGGTATAGCTGTGGAAATCATCAAAGAAACAAATAAAGGCAGTTTCTTAAATATTGAACAGAAATAAAATAGCACAATCATGTAAAGATGCTTAAATCATGTATTTATCCAAAAAGAGTTTTAAAAAATGACAACGAATTACAAAACCATTTTGTTCTTATGACGTACAAAATGAATATCATTGGAAACGAAATAATAGCGATTTAAAATAACAGTAATTCAATTGTAATGATATAGGTTTTCACGGCTCGATGCATGATGATTGCTTCGAAAAGCTGCT
>JAZEWT010000003.1:36163356-36179765 GCA_036362905.1 Mordacia mordax | reverse complement strand
CTAGAACTCGTCCAGCCACCAGTGTATCGGGTTCCGACATGTGTAGGAGAACACGTGGTGGGCTGCTTGAGACCAGCACCAACACCATACACGCCAGCATTCACTCAGCGAGTAGACCGGAGGCTTCTGATTTTCTGATGCTTTATATAACCCTAACACATAACACAACACCATAACGGCCAAGTAATACTACACAGTGTAGCCTACCCTCCCGCGCTTTGAGCTGTAACCGCTCAATACTCAGCTCTATCCGGACGTGGCTTCCTAGCCGTCTCCCCATCGGAACTCTCTCTTGCGTGTGGGCACACTGCCTTAAATCCCCCGCAAGACGTCAGCTTCTCATGTCACATCACCCCATGTCTTCATCCAATCACCTCCTTCATAACCTCATTGTGTTCCCACCGAATCTCCAGCCCATGTGATGTTTTCCCACTACTATTATCACAGCCGAACCCCCCCCCCCATTACCCCGGGTGAGGCTAATCCCACCGGCTCACTATGGCATGGCCGCCTTAATGCACTTGCCCTGGCACGGCGCGAGGCTTGACACTACATAAGGATTATTGAAGAAAATACAGGTATTGCTGCGGTTTTATTTATGCACTCAACATGGAAATATAACAAATGTTCATTGTCAGCATACATAAAACGTATTGGGTCATAACTCAACTGCATACAACAATGGCCACAGCCTTATTGATTAGTTAATTACATTTAATACGAATCTGTTTTTGAAAACAAAATAAATAGGATTGGCAAACAAAACTTACCATTTCCATGTATTATATGGTCTGCTTTTCATGCCTCAACATTACTCCAGCTTTATGTCTAACAGGACAGCCTGCACGGCTGGGAATCCAGATCCCATGTTGTAGAAATCCAATTACGCTGCTGCTCACCACGGTGGTGCTGGGTTGGCCTTCCTCTGCGTCTCTGGGGACGCGACATCAAAAGGCGGGGTCACTGGGCAAATGGCCCTGCCTGACCAAAGAGGCTTCCAGTTGATTTTTTCCCATTGGACTCGCAGTTACACACATGTTTTTAAGCCCAAATCCTCGCTTTAGCCTTCGCAAGATTGCATAAGAAGCACAGAAAGCGTTACCGGATATTCAGTGTGTTGTCATAACCTATCATTTCTCCGGAAAGTACGGTGAATAGCGGAGGCCACACAGTTGTTAATCGCTGCAGTTCCCGATCTATTTCGCAATACTTGTTATTTTAACATGATTACACAACACTTGCAAGTGCAATAGCTAGATAACATTCTCGATAGACTGACTGTGTGCACTCCTTATTTGTACATTTGTCTCTTGCTGTTACTAACTTCGTATAAATATTTTGAGCAGTATTTACCATTTTTATTGTTAACGTTTATTTATATAAACGTACTGGGTACGTTTCAAATGTGTGTAGTATGTGTCGTTAAATCATTCCATCATTGTTGATCTTTGGCATCCCCTTCTTCCCACATGCAAGTCACTCCCGATATAACCTCTTCAAGTTTAAAAGCTGGAGGCTCCTCTGCTTCAACTAAAAACTCATTCTTTGCTTGCATTAACGATGATTTTTCGACAGAGATTTAAATAAAAGTTCTTCAATAGTTGAATGATTCTGTTTCTATCATGTACTAGGTTTTATCAACTATCAACTCCGTTTTGCTGCTTTCATACTTCTTGTGTTATAACACAGTTGACCATAGTTGTACCGTGTCCACATTTATGGAGGCCTGTGTATTTTCTTCATTAGTTACCAGATTTCGGCTTAGAAACTGCTCACTGGGCCTATTCCCGTCTAAACTCATCCGGGCAAATTCCAAATCCCTTGCTACCTAATCTCTTCAATAACTCACTTCGCTCCGGCATCGTTGCCCCACAATTCAAATGTGCAGCAGTTACCCCTCTGCTTTAAAAAAAAACCCTGGCCTTGATTGTGACATCCCTGATAATTAACGCCCCATCTCAAATTTACCATTCCTCTCGAATGTTCTTCAATGTGCAACTCCAGAAACACGTCCTCATCAATGACCTCCTCGATCCCTTCCAATCTGGGTTTAGATTCGGCTATAGTACCGAAACGTCTCTGGTCAAAGTAGTTAATGACCTACTTGTCGCTGCTGATGCAGGCTTGCCATGTATTCTTGTCCTCCTGGACCTGATCGCTGCCATTGATACTGTTGACCACCATACCTTACTTGAGCGACTGAAGGGTATAGTTGTCTCTGGATGTGCCCTGCACTGGCTGAGCTCCTATTTCTCCGAACGGAAGCAGTTTGTTAACCTCGTCGGACGTAACTCCGAGATCCATCCCGTTTTGTCTGGATTTTCTCAGGCTTCAGTTCTCAGCCCTCTCCTCTTCAGTATCTACATACAACCACTTAGTCTCAACCTGCGCAGTCTCAATCTCAGCTACCATTGCTATGCCGATGACATCCAAATATATATCCACGCAAAGCCATCTATCAATATGGCTGTTTTTTGCAGCTTTTGGAAGAAATCATCATGCTTTGAGCCATGAGAACCCACATCATTACATCTGGGGTGCATTCCCTCTCTTGGCTGTGACTCGATTATCAGTCTTAACTACTGACCACTATTCTTTCCAGCAACTTGTCCTCCCAAGCAGCTTCGTTTTTGAACACGAACCAATATTTATCCAACTTGCATGTATTTGCTGTTAGCTGTGTTCTACTTGCTGTGTCTCAATGTTATTCCAAGCATGCACGTCTAAATGCTTCTTTGTTCGATTTCAAGCTTTTGTTTTATTTTTTTTTTGCCAATGGGAATGCTCGTGCACCATAATACTATAATATGCTTATCAGTATGTAGCACAATTGTAAACCCTGCCATTAACAACATGACAATGAGAAAGATAACTTCCTGGAACAAATGGTATAAATGTGGACCTCATAAAATAAGCTGGTCCAACTGCTGGAAACCCCATTATTTTCTTAGTTGGAATTTGTTTTACATACAGTACAATATGTTCAGATTTACATAAAAAGCTAATTATTATTTAATTTCACTTATCTTTCTTAAACAGTTAAGAAAAAAATATCTCTAATGTGTGCATTAGTGTGCCTGGAATAGTAATGCAGGAGTCACCCAATGTCCTTTCAAACAAAGTAGTGGATGCTGAGAATAAGTATGGGTTCCATGAGTGCGATCAATACCATGCCGCTATACTAACACTTTCCAGTTGAACAGTGCCAAAATTGCTTTTAACAATTTGAGTTGTTGGGCATTTTAACAACTGCTTTGTAAGATTTATAAATGCTCATTGTGAAAGGTACAAGATAATAATGGTGGTGTTAGTTTTATATTGACATTGCTTTTGATGCGTTTAAAAGCATTTTACTGTGGTTTAAATACAGGTACACATTTATTTATTTTTCCTATGCCTGTCTCGATTAAAATGTTCAGGTCAGAGGGTCGCATGTGATTTACAAGAGTATGGGTTTTTTGTGATAATACAACACTATAAGATTTTGGATTTATAGACGATATAAAAGCAACCGCATCACAAAATTCAGTGCAAATCAGTGACACATGTGCCTTAGAGGAAAACGAAGGCACACATACACTCTCCCACATTTTAAAGAAAAGCTGTAGTAAATAGTAAATCATAGGCACATGCAAAGAAATTGAAACTGACCACCAAATTGTGGACCCTTTCGTGATATATAGACTGTGTTTGATGTTTGAATAACCATTCCTTATGCTCGCAAAATATAAGTGTGTATTACGTTATTTAAAAAAAATACAACATCCTATAATGTCCAGATAGACATCCTATTGGAATCACCCAAAGGATTCGATGAAAGATTTAAATCTCTCCAGAAACCTTTGGGACACTTTTGTTTTTAAATCCTAGAAGTATATCCCGAAAAGATAACGTAAATAGACTGGAGAATGCAATTTGCAACGTTGCCATGTGTTGTCACAAAGCAAAAATGTGGCATTCATTACACAGCAAGATAGCAACCACCCTGTCCCACACCTTTAAAATTGCAAATTCGCAGCCACACGCAGCAGTATCAGATATATGCTGTACATTTTCTCACTCTGATCAGTAGGGTGGCTTTCAGTTCAAATCAATTTAAATTACTCCTACTATGTAGTAGCAGCAGATGCATTGAACATTGACTTGTTATTTAGCTTATAATTGTGAATATTAGGAATATGAAGACATGTCCAGGCACAGTTAGCCAGCGTACAGGCATTTCTCGTAAACGCTATATAGTTCAAATAACAAGCTTATGCCATTCCAACCTTTTTCTTCAATTATGTGGATAGTGGAATCGTAATTACGTAGTTTAATTACAGTTTCATTTTGAGTTTGCATTAATTTAGTCAAATAATTCCAAAATTGTCTCAGTTGTTTTTGTCACAGTCGCTTGACTGTGCTAGTAGATGCCTTGACACTGAGATTCTGTGGTGAAATGAAATGACAATAATGGTCATAATAGTTATAACATTTAATAATAATAATAATTGCACCTCTGAGTGATTTTCACCAGAGGGTCACAAAGCGCTGCAGAGAGCTGTGGAGAGAAATGCATGTTAGTAACAACAATGACATATGACGCAAATGAACAATTATAACGTTTTTTGTTGTTTGTTTACAAATCTGAGATACGGAGAGACCAGCATGTCAACAACAACATCAGAGCAGTTGGACTGAAACGTCAAATAATGGTTATAATGTAGAGAGGACATAAACAAGCGATAAAAAAACTGTTCAACAAACGAAGAAAGGAATAAGTGTTCCTGAGCAGCCGCAGGTAGACAGCGAGCCATCATCCTGGCACGACAACAGTGAGCTGCATCAACAGTCCTAGACAGAGAATTTGAAAACGTTAAGGAGCAAGTGAGTCTTGAGACGAGATTTCTTTTAGCAATGTCAGATACATAGTTCTGCTTTAAACAATTATGCTACAAAAATACAATTTCACTTGCTTTCACTTTTGAAGGTCGGAAAATAAGATTTTTTTTCAGTTTTTTTATTCCAGAAAAGGATGGGTTTCATAAATTAAATAGCCCGTTGACCTTCTGGCTGACGGCAGAATGAAGTCTAATTCTGTTTGTGAAATATTGCGAGGCAAGTCCACCCTGTCTATCTCACAGGCCTGCCACAAGCAAGGATTCTGACTGAGCAATGACTTGGGGATGAGGTCACAAGCACTGCTGCTGGTGAAATAGCTGCAAATGCAGTTTTGTGCGATTCAATCTTTGGTAATAGGGGTGGCTTGGCGAGCTGATGGATCAGGTGCCTTTCATGGTCCCATGTGGAGCTCGAATGTCCCAAAAAGCCCTCCAGCCAATTCTTATGCATCCCTTAGTCTCATTGCATAGGCACAGCACAAATTCTATTCTACTACACTAGGAATGTACTGGGTAAATTTTTGGTATTTTGGGGTTTTAAACGGCATATTGCATTATTATGCTTACTGAGCCGTTTCATTATGAACAAACTCTATTTCATGTTGTTGATGTTATTATACAAATAGAGTATATGGTATGTTGTGGGACTATTCTTTATATTTATACGTTCAGCAGTGATTAAGGCAAAGAAAATGTGGTCCAAATTTTTGGACATGGGAGTTATTGAAATTTTTATTTTTATACCCGACGTGAGAACAGTTATTGCATCTTTATGGCAAGGATAGACTTCCTTCAAATTGCAATTTGGGCATTAAATGTATCCTAGATTTTTTTTATAGACCATTCGAAATGGCAGTGATTCTGTTGCAATGAAAAAAGATGTCAAAAGGAATTTGTGTATACATGCAAATATTTTCATGAATGCACATTGTGTGATCATATACAGAATGTAGCTATGCTTGCAGGCATATTAATACGTGCACTCACATGCAAATTAAGGGCCAGATTCACCTTTGGACAAACATCTAAAACACAATCCCTCCCTGATTTTCTTTGTAACAAAAGAATGTTATTGTTATTGATTTGCCGTTCATACGTCCATGTTGTTGTTGCTGACATGCCGTTGTCTCCACAGCTCTATGTAGCGCTTTGTGATCCTCGGGTAAAAAGCGCTCTAGAAGTGCAATTATTATTATTGACATTCGGAACATTGGCATTATAATAATGAACAATTGTTACAAAAAATAATATTCGCTAATATGTGACTCAGACCCCTTTATATATAATAAATGTCTTTGAAAGACTGCATATTTACCAGAATTAAAACGTATAGAAATTATACCGTGTGTGTGCATTTTACATATTAATAATAATTTTTTACATTTAAGGTCTTCATTGCTAATATTTTACCCTCATTTTAAACGTATCTAAAGCTTTGATGATTATCTTCACATCTGATGCTTTCAGCAGTAAAGCATATTGCTTATACAATAATAATGGGACGGAAGTTACATTGCAATTTAAACAATGATAGGTGATGCAAGAAAGAAAAATCATGCACAGTAATACAATGGTGATTTCTTGCAGTAGACCAGTTATAAGTGTGCCTTTGCATACGTTTATAAAATAAATTGTGATTAATTTTCATATCGATAAGGTGAGACTCTTTTACACAGGTACAAACGTGTCCTTTGGCGTTATAGCTTTCTTTTCAGAATAGTGCTTAGAAAAAATAAATAAATATTGTTATATATTGCATGTATATGTGAATGAGATCAATTGTCATCAATGCGCGCAACAAAACACATTTAAATGGTGTGATATTAATCAGGGTGGTATAATGATAACATCTGCGCCTCAGAAAAAAAAGAGAAGTCCTTCCTAAGGCGGTTCGATTGCTGCCTCAGGGCACCTTTCTGTTTGGAGTTTGTATGTTCTCCCCCTGTTCTGTGTGAGCTTTCTCTGGGGTCTCCGATTTCCTCTCACAACTTAAAAGAGCTCGTTAATTCATTGGCTGATAAAATCATAATATATCGGACTCGGTGCGTGGTGAGTCCTCGATATGCTTCAGTATCTGCGTCTCGTCGAGGACCAGGCGTGGAATTTGAGTTGTGTGTTATAAATTGTACTATTATTATTATTATCAACTTGTGTGTAGATAGAGGATGCTCAAGTTGATATGCTCAAGGACCTATTCAGAGCAAGTTGAAGTGATATAGGACGAAATGAAAATGGGGATAATAAAGGTTATGTTTTGCGAAGGATCTAGTGTTCAGCATACATGAAGAACGATTCCAGTCTTTCCAAGTATGTTTATGTTGATCATACAAAAATGATGATTTGCTTCCAAAAGCTGCTCTTTCAGGAGATCCGCATCAATTGCTCCTCCTCTCTCCTTCGTGAAGTTTCGCCTACCACGTTGGAGGCATCTTCATGTATTATGTCGGTGAGTCGTGTATGTGACTGCTATTTATATGTCAAGTAATTCTCTCATACGCATCACATCCTCTCACTAATGTCACTCTCTTCCAAGGATAATGGAAGTGGGGGGGGGTGGTCCATTTGAAAGGGTTCGATGGTCTTGCTCGCATTACACTCTATTGCCATGGCCATTTCTTCTACGAGTACATTCCGTGGCGTTAGGGAAAAGTTAAAGTCTTTCGCCAGAATGGATTGTGCTTCCTGTGTCAGTGTTGTTGAGCTTAAGTTGACAACAACACGCTCAGGTGACAAGCGCTGTACTGTCTTCTGCCTCCCACGTGGGAAGCGAAACGTTGTGAAGAAGAGAGGAGGAGCAATCGACTAGGCTCTCCCGAAAGAGCAGCTGTTGGAAGAAATTATCATGCATCGAGCCATGAAAACGTAGATCAGTACATAAAATATGCTCAGATATTATTAACTTCATTTGCAGTGCATGAGCATAAGTTCAGGTTAAATGTTATTGCAGGATTTGTTTTTACTCAAAATTTGCTACAGAATTACTACAGAAAATTTACGGTTTGTGTCTCCACGAATAGTCAACTAAACCATTAACAGGCTGGAGATTAAGTGCCAGCGATACTTTTGAACTCCTGATGACCAACGACCCTTTATTCACTCTTGCGTTTAACGTTTTGGGGCTTTTTTTAAAGAAAAAAAATGGTTCTGGATCCACTGTGATGCTAGCTCCAGTCTCCCATCTCCCCAGAGTCTCTGAGGATTCAAGTTTCATCTGTCAACAACCAGCTTCGACATGTGCCACAGAACACCTAGAATCAATCCTCTGCATTAAATGCCATGGAAATAATTTGTTCTTACCCTTTCTCGTGTACCAGCGTATCTAACACCTTCTCGAGATGTACATGAGCTGCTCATACATAATCTACTGTGGTTTTCCTTGCATAGAAAACTGTTTCTTGCATTATATAATTGATATGGAAATGATGGTTATCTCTGCCATTTGGATTCTGAATTACAGACCTTTCACGCTACAACAAAATCACAAATTTACATATTCACATTATCATGTTAGGTTACTGTTTCTCTGCTTAGAAATGCTGCCCATGCCCTATTGGCTAATGCTGTTGCAAAGATGGGCATTGCTGCAGGTGTGGTGGCAATGATATTGCAAATGCATGACCATGGATTTCAACCAAAAGGCTTTAAAAACTAATTTAAATGCACGTTTGAACAATTTTCATTTCAGCATGTAATGTAGTTTTGAACGAAGCAGAGTTTAATAATGCCCTCTATTTTAAAAGTACCATATCCTACTGTACGTTGATGACAATGGTCTTCCTGAAATATCTGCTCTTTGAACTTCTAAGAATGCCCATTGTGGCCATGTTAATCCATCTCAAGAGACTCTTGACATAAGTCAATCTTTGTCGTCAACGATCTTTCTTTCGTTCAATTCTTCCAGTTATAACCATATTTAATGATATAGGTTTTCACGGCTCGTTGTATGATGATTGCTTTTAAAAGCTACTCTCTCGGGACAGCCGCGTCGATTGCTCCCTCTCTCCCCATAACGACGTTTCACCTCACACATTGAGACATCCTCAGGCATAGTGGGTATGTGTCGTGTGTGCATCTTATTTATATGTAGATACTATGTATGCATTGAGTCTCGACTATAGAGTTGCTGCATTCCAGGATCAATGAACGACGGTCGGAGTCCACTTGAAAGGGTTCCATTGTCTTGTTCACACACTTGGTAATTTCCCTCTGATGTTCGCATTTCAGACATTTTATATGTGTGCACTGCTGACTTCAATGACTGGCCTCCAGGTTTGGTTGAGCTTTATTCTCATTTCTTGTTTGTGGTTCATGGTCTTGCTGTCTTGTGAATCTCTATTGCTTCACGAATAAATCTTGGACCTTTGTGGCATATGGCTGCTAGTACCATCATCTTGTCAAAATCGATTCTGTGTTGTTTGTCTACACTTTGTGCTGCCATTGCTGATTTATCTGTATGCAGCAAATGCACTGCTGCCTCGTGTTCTTTCTTTCTTGTGGTTATTGTTCTTCCTGTTTGCCTGATGTACACTTCCTTACAGTTGCTGCAAGGAATGCAATTTATGCCTTCTGTCTGTAACAGCAGTTGGTCTTTGGGTGATTTCAGTATGTCTTGTATCTTCTGATGGGATTTTGTCTGTGGTGCCTTTCACATATGGCTCTTTCTGTCTAGGTTCTCTCCTTATGGCACGTTGGATTTCTGCTTTTGTGTATCCATTGCTTAGTAGTGCTTGCTGTAGATGTTGTAGCTCGTCTCTTAGATGTTGTTTGTCTGATAATGTTTTTAATGGTGGGTTAAGGTGTGCAGTATCCCCCATTTTTGTTTCAGGTGATGGTGAGACTCCATGTGTAATACCTGTCCATATGTGTTGTCTTCCTGTATACACTGTGGCTGAGTGTCCCCTCTGCGTTTCTCTTCACCAGTACGTCCAGAAACTGGATTTGGCCTTTTATCTTCTGTTTCCATGGTGAACTTGATGTTGGGGTGTTTTCAGTTTAAGTGACCAAGAAACTCTCTTTCCTATACTGGCACTACATTTTACTTTCTGTGTCATCTTCACCTGAGAATGTGTTTGAATTGTATATGTGCTGCTAGAAATCATGTTGAAACTATTATTAATGCTTTAGAATTATATCCCCTGGAAACATTATATAAGCCTAATTTACTGAAACTGCATTGTACAGAGCATGCAAGTATGAATCGATTACAAGGTAATTTCTTAGACTGACAAAATAAAACACTGCATATGCACTAGCCATGCATCAGAATATTAGTAGCAATGCAACATTTTTGTTAATTGGATGCCATATGTTTCATACCACACCATTGTGTACTTACCAGATACAACATGTGTGCCAACTTCTATTCGTGACAAATCGAATAGCTGCCTTGTTAGGCTAATTCCAGCCCAAAAATAGCAGCAGGGCCTACATGCATTGTCTTCTAACGCTGTGAGCTCTGAGGTTTTATGCGTTCTTGCAATGGTCGGTTCGGACATTTTTTTGCGTCGCAAGAATCCCGCATCTAGAGCCTGAAAGCTCACTGGGTACTTTCTGCTGTAGTAATAATAAACTATCCATCTAAGCAAGGCCCTTCAGCTCCCCCCCCCTACCCACTACTGTCTGTGGTAGACATCTTCAAGCCATCCATCCATCCATCTTCATTCGCTTTATCCGATGCCGGGTCTTCAAAAATGTTTGTTTTCCAAACAGTTTAGCATGCTCTTATGTTATGTTAGATATATGTTAGTTAACATCTGTTACGTTTTAGAGGTAGAATGACGCATTGATTCATCAAGTAAAAATAATTGAATTGGGGATCTAAGAATTTGATTACTATGCAGAGTAGTGTAATGGGTTCCAGTCACTATTGCCTTTACTTTAGCTGAGTTTAGCATTACCTGCAATGTAAACCAACCAAGACACGTCATGCATGTTCATGGGTTCTGTAATGATTTTCAGCCTGCCTTTATGCAACTGAAACAATGCATATCACTTGCTATGGAGTGGAGCAGGAACATGAACATGTAGGAAGAAAATGGAAATCGTTCAGATAATTTTAAATTTTTTTAGAAGCATTGAGTTGTGGAGTTAGAGTTTTACGAGCGGACAGTGCAATTGCGAGACCCATGATTCATCGAACTCGTGTTGTTGATTTACGTAATCCCCTGTTGGCGAGCTCCTGTTGTTTACTCATTGTCCCGTGGTACGTGACTCATTGTAGCACGTGACTGTGCATGATGTCATCTGGAAGGCACGAGAGGGGGCGGCGCGGGGAAATATAAGGAATCGGTCAGACGGAGTGTTCGTCAGTTGGTCGTGAGGCGGTCAGACGGGGGAGTCATCAGGGCGCCAACATGTAGTCGACTACTCGCTGTGTTCATCGTACTCCGGGACCCGCGTCGTTGTGCTGTTCAATAAAGCATCAAAAGTCAAGAAGTCTCTGCTCGCTGGCTGAACGGTCGCGGAGTGAGCGCCGGTCCTTGCCGTCCCGTTATCGTCGAGCTGTCACGAGTCTGCAGTCCGAGTTGTGGTGCCACAGAGTGGTGTAGACTCAGAATTACATTGAGTCCAAAAGAGGACCACATGCATTAACGTCATTGTGATCTTTAATGCAGCATTCGGTAAGAGCATGACAAAGTTGATACGAGCGTGGGAAAATACATCCTTGGAAATAGATGCTGGCAACAAACGCAAATGAAATAATGTATTGGTCTGCACCTGGAAATGTATAGATTATGGTCTGATGACGATGATGAACAGTACTTTAGTCTACTCCCGGGTTGGAACCAATTCCAATTGCATTGGTTAGTTCAAACGTTTGTCCTGTTGCAAGAATTCTACATCTAGAGCCTGTAAGCTCATTGGGTTCTTTATGTTGTCATTATATTTGCAGCTCGACATTGCTTGTAAAATTACCGCTGGTCGGCACACCTCTTCCAGCAAGCACATTGCCTGCATCTGAAACCCACTTTGCCCTCCTCAATGCACGCTCTTTGAACGCCGAAAAAGCACCACTCATTGGTGAAGTGATCTCGGACAACATTCTTGACCTACTCTGCCAAAAACCTGGCTTCATCAAGATGATTTTCTCACATTGAATCAGACTCTACCGCGAGACTTTGCACTCCACCAGAGGGCTGGTTCCCATGGCCGTGGTGGCAGCCTTGCAGTTCTCCACTATGTGTCTGCCGACATCCAATCGATTCCGTTGCCGAACTTCAATTAATTCAAGCATATGTCTCTGGATTGAAGGTCGGATCAACCTGTGAAGTTGGTGCTGCTCTACATCTTACTTGGAGCCTCCACTTATTTTGTCAATGAACCGTATGAGCTGCTTTCCAAGCTGTGCTCCAGTTTTTAAAGGATCCTGATTCTTGTCAATTTTAACATTAATGTTGACTCTCCAGAGAGCCATTTTGCAAGGGATCTCATGGCTACTCTTCACTCACTTGGCTTTACTCAACACATGACTTCTGCTGCTCACAGATGCAGCCATTCTCTCGACTTGGTTTGCTCATGGGGCATATCGGTAACCAAGATGTCCATTACGAGTTCTGGTCTGTCTGATCACTCCGCTATGTGGTTTGATCTTCAAGTACCACCTCCCATTTCCATTACCAAGTGTCAAATCCAATTTTGAAAGCTTAAGTCCCTCACTTCTGACATATTCACCACAGCAATCAACAGTTCATCACTCTCTGCCTCAGCTCACTCTGCCTCTGGTGCGAGAGTAGAAACTTACAACAACCTGCTATCAAGCATACAGGATGATTTGGCCCAATGAAAATCACGCTAAGTCTCAGGCGGAAAACCATCCCCTTAGTATACTGCTGATCTCCGCGATCTCAAGGCGAATGCACGCAGGACCGAATGGAGTTGGAGAAAATCTGGCATCACCGTTCATGCTCAAATCTTTAAGGAACAGCTCAACTGCTACCGGAAGGCACTTGACTGCACCTCTATTCGATGGGTGACAGCCTTCTCGCGTGCTGCTCTCAGACTCTGGAATGCCCTTCCATTGTAGATTCGGTCAGCTTAGTCCCTGGGCGTCTTCAAATCTCGTCTCAAGACTCACTTGTTCTGTAAGGCTTTCAAGTCCTCTGGCGAGGACTCTTAATGCGGCTCACTGTGGTCGTAGCCGGATGATGGCTTTCTGCCAACATGCACCTCCTCGGGAACATTTATTCCTTCCTTGTTTGTTGAAGACTTTTTTTTTCGCTTATTTTACATCCTTCTAGAATATATTGCCATTATGTTGACTTTCAGTTGAACTGCTATGATATCGTTGACATGCCGTTCTCTCAGCAGCCCTGTACAATGCTTTGTGACCCTTGTGTGAAAAGCTCTCTAGCAGTGCAATTATTATTATAGATGTTACTTTCCCCATCCAGGGAGGCCTATGTTCACTTTTGTAAAAATACGTTGTACATATATGTATACACCTTTGGCTATTTTATTGAAGGACTGTGTAAATGTTTGCTGCTGCAAAACTTACATTAACAATACACCAAAAAGTGTTGGGAGGGGAGGTTGGCTATGAAATGTTAGCAATGTAAAAAGTCGCAATTTTCAAGTAGCTTTTCAGAGAACCATTACCGTAACATAACAGACTGTGTTCACAAAACACCTCATCCAGCAGTGGAATTTACTGCCACCTCTTTCTAATACACAACTGTAATCATGTCTACTCTGTACAATAATAGATTCATCCCTTTTTTTCGTGTCTTAATATAATTGATATATAGGCATTAAGATATGAATCGTCATCAGTAACTAAGCTGAACACCCACATGGAGCCAGTGATTATTGGTTGTTAGATTTAGTGAGAGGCACAGCTCTAGGTCAATGCGCAGGAGCTCTTGGTGGCCCTAGAAAATTAGTCATTGCATATGCACATCACAAAATATATATATACTGGTAATCAAACCCCTTTCATTTGTGCAAATATTTATAATTCAAACAAGGTGACAGAAGGAGGGATGTATGTTCAATTCAGTTCAGCATCAGTGCCCGCTTAATACTCTACAGGGTCTCGGGGACCAGAACCTATCCCGGCAGATACAGGGCACAAGGTGGGGCTACACTCAGGATGTGACACCATTACATCCCAGGAAACTATTTTGGGGGGCAATTTTAATCAGCAGGCCAATTAACCTAAGCAGCAGGGTGTTTTTTAGGCGGTGGGAGGAAACCAGAGTACCTGACGAAAATCCACGCAGATACGGGGGGAGAGCACGCTAACTCCACACTCAGAGAGGCACCCGAACCAGGAACCGAACCCAGGGACCTTCATACTTTGAAGCAGTAAACGTCTGGAAAACATTTTGTTGCTGCTGTTGTCTTCTGCCATCTGTGTGTACAGCTGTCGCGTAATAGGCACACTGCATTTATTCTGAATATATTACAGGACACCTTCAAGCTAATTGTATTTATAAATAGGACTGCCAGTGGAATACGTTAAACGCTTTTAACTGAAGGGTTGAGAAATAAAAATGCAGTTCTGTAATATGATGCATTCGTTGATATACCATATTGTGTCACGGCCATACATCTTAGTGACAATGTGCATACATGTTTTATGTTTCGGTACATGCTTTAGAGATATACTAACTGTGCCTTCTCGTGATGAATAGCACATTTAAATAAATGAAATGGTTTTATACGAGTATTATATGATCAATGAATTACACTGGTAAAATACTTATGGCATACTAATTTGGATAGCATGAGACACCAGCTCGTTGTCATTCCTTGATAAAGCTGTGTTCTCCGTGCACTCTTATTTACGCCCTAACTGTTCCGAACATGCTCAAGAGGTTGAACCCCTGCAGTGGAAAATGTGTGTCTCTTGGCTTGCGTACCTCCAAATATGTCAGAGCGTGACGCTTGACAGAAAGCCGAGACAGACACGAATGTGATGATGTTTTGGGCACGTAATTATCTCAGCAGGCATTACTGCCACCGAACACTTGTCATCATTAATTACTCCGTATCGTTCGCGTTTAACGGTGTTTGGAAAGCGGATGTCCCATAGGATTTGAGCCATGTGACGGTAAAGGACCTCATTACCTTGATATATGGCGGACTGCTGTCACACGTTTCCCACAGCCCCCTCCAACCCTCCCCCCCGATGAATAAAAAGTGGCAGGTGACCCTTGCAGAATAATCTTCGCATCAGCAGTATCCTCCCATCAAACAAGTGTCTGCACTCGGGATATAACAGGTGTTTTATGGTGTTTAACGTGAATCAACATCACCATCCACATCTTCATAAATCAAGCATTGCAGTGAAGACCGCAGTAACATCTCGTACGGCGTGACCAGAATGATTATTTATATTAATTAACTTGACCTTTGCCATCAAGTTATATTTATCCCATTGAGCCTTGTCATCCCCCCTCCCCCTACATTTATTTTGACATCATTCAATCCCTTTGATGTGCTTTTTTTCCAATTTGGAATTTTTTAATTGGAATTTTTTTGACTTTCTCATTTGATACGTGTTTGCATTTAATGGCTGTTACAAAGTTACAAGTTCAAAACATATATTACCACACATTTCTGTCTTTTGCGACCAAACGTTATGGCTTCCGATGTGATGTCTCATATCATCTCATTGTCAGAATCCGCTTAGTCCTATATAGAGTCGTGGTGAGCCGGAGCCTATCCCGGCAGACACAGGGCGCAAGGCAGGGATATACCCGCGATGGGACGCTAGTCTATCACCGGGCACTGCGGGGAATTTAGTCTACAAGCCAACTAACCTATGCAGCAGCATGTTTTTTGGACTGCGGGAGGACAACGGAGTGCCCGGTGAAATCCCACGCGGACACAGGGAGAATATACAAACTCCACACAAAATGGCACCCGAGACCAGATTCGAACCCGGGACTTCTTGCTGTGAGGCAACAGCACTACCCACTGAGCCAACAGCGCTACCCACTGAGCCACCGTGACACCGTGACACCTCCGAAGTGATGTCTGTCAATAAAACTTCATAGTTGACTTAGACCTCGGCACGCTACTGCCATTTTCAATGAGATGACACAAATGTTGTGTGATGTGGGCTGTTGTGGGACATTGGACGAATACTGGTAATGTTGCTTCTTGGTGGTTAAATGGGTGTAGAGGGTGTGATGCTCTATACGACACCTATCCCACTATTGCTATCATGTAATGAATGAAAGATTAAGGTTTTGTGGGTGGAGTGGCGATGCAGGTTGATTCCCAGTCACGGCTGGGAATCAACCCAGCATGGAGAAGTATGGTCAAACAACTACTTTATCAAACATGGCGTGGGAAGACCTTTGCTCAGTATTAGATCGGTATCTTAATCAGCGTCCTGGTATCTCGATCTGCCGGCTGGTATCTCGATCAGTGTGCTGGTATCTTTAATCAGCGTGCTGAAAATAAAGCCATATTAGAGACCCATCTCATTATCTGAAACCGCTTAATCCTATATAGGGTCACGGTGAAGCCGGAGCCTATCCCGGCAGACACAGGGCGCAAGGCAAGGATATACCGACGATG
>JAZEWT010000003.1:36123916-36141688 GCA_036362905.1 Mordacia mordax | reverse complement strand
GGGACCTTCTTGCTGTGAGGCGTCAGCGCTAACCACTGGGCCACCGCGCCGCCCTCCTTCCTAAGTTTTAATGTGTTATTTGATGCCAAAAAAATTGATGAAATATCTTTCATGTATAATGTAGACAGCTTAAAGACGTTAAGTGGAAAGACTGTGTCTATCGGTATATTTTTGCCCGTACAAAGACGTAAAAAGGAGAAGAGGTTTTAGCATTTCTGGCAATAATATGAGTGTTATGGTCTTAAAATACCAAATATACACCTTTCAAAAAGGCGTCAAGTTTGCGAAAAAAACACACAAGCGTGAGGAAATACATGAAAACTAAATGCTCTGAAAACGTATGCATTGTCTTTAAAACGGATTGGCCCACACAAGAAATGTCCTGCTTTAGAGCCTAGTCTCAGTGTTAGCCCGGTATTGCCAAAAAGCAATCAGCTCATAAAACGCAAACATCATGCGCTGGTAGCTCAACTCGAGCTGTTAAGTCTATGGGTACCTTTTTACCAGTACAAATATTTGATAATATAGTCATTGATAGAAATCTAAGCAACATAAAACATTTAATTCAGATTGAATTGATATAGTTACCTCTAAAATCTGAGGCAGTAAGGAAAAAGAAATAACTGGACATGGGGATATTTAACATAATGTCCATGTCTGAATATTATATGGTGACTGTTGCAAATGTAGAGTGCACACTGACATACAGTACATGAACAACCCAGACAGAAATCAGACCGGGTGACAGGTTCCTCTGCCAGACAAATGAATTTCCTTTATTAGCATCTGCCAAGTCAACATGACCCAGACAATTACATTTTTCAGTGGAGATGGAACTCTTGAGGCGCTAATTATATCCTGTTAATATCCTGTCTACCTCTAAAACATCTGTGTGCATCGGAAGACATAAGTGGAAGGGAGACTGTCCTGCAGGGAGGTGACATTGCATTGGTCGATTTAACACGGGCGAACAGATGTTGACAGACAAATAAGACGCAGCACATAGGAGGAGAGAAAAGAACACCGACCCAAAAGAGACAGACACCACCCCAATAGTCAGAGACTTCCCCAAGAGAGGTATTGAGAGACCCAGACCAAGACGGAGAGACTGAGAGACTGAGAGAGAAACCTTCTAACAGAGGCACAGACATTAGGTCTCAACACACCAGTGTGTATCGTGTAGCATAATGCTGCATAGCAAAATGCTAGAGGATGACTGACAGTAACGTGATAGCCTGCACAATGCAAGCAAGTCAACGAGAGCAACTAGTGCAGACAGTGGCACAGCTCCAGCGACTTACCAACAGCAGTGCATTCAGCAATGGCATGCAAGCCGCTCAGTGACAGCTTCACTATGTGTGACACCCCAACGGCAGGGGTATGACTGTGGCTGCATGTGTCAAATGCATCTTCATCCTCCGACTATGTGAGAACTTCCATCACACCACCAGAACTCCGAACTACAGAACTTATACTGTTACTAAGTCACGCACCACTGCACACCCTTACACACATGAGCGTGTGTTGATCTGTAAAATATATTAGTATAAGATTACCACAATGATATGGAGTATAGTCCTTCTCGCATTAAGTAAAATAACGCCATACAGCATAGCACTGTACAGATCTTATCACGCAGAGTAAACGAATGATGGTTACATGTTGTTTTTCATATTAATGGGGTCATTAAATTGATAATGATTGTTCAATTCTGAACTATAGCTTGGCCTGATAATTTTTGGTTGTCCCTTCTCACGATCCGCCATGCAGTCCCCTCTCTGTGAGCATCCCACCTCATGCCTTCTCCCCAAAACAATGATCCAACATATGGTACAAGTAATCACCACTAGATCTGAGGAGCTTGTGACAATGACATGGCTTCTTATACAGATGGTTTATGTGAGTGGCCATCTGCTGAAAGGAAGCCATGGGGTGCGCTTAATGCGAAGCCCAGTAAGCCTGCCATGGGAGGGCAATCTGATTAGTTAGCCCAACCCATGATTCAAGCTTGGCCACTTCTCAGTAGTTGTGCCGCTAGATCGAGGAGTTTGTGAGAATGACATGACTGCTTATACAGGTGATTTAGGTGAGTGGCCATCTGCTGAAAGGAAGTCATGGGGTGCGCTTAATGCGAAGCCCAGTAAGTCTGCCATGGGAGGGCAATCTGATTCAGCTAGCCCAGCCCATGATTCAAGCTTGCTCACCTCTCAGTAGTTGTGAATGACTTGAAATTTGACATTTCTTTTGACACGCTTGCATTACTTGTAGAATATGTTGTTGATTGAGAAGGACAAGATTGCTGGTCATACTTTGAGGGAGCCTTCGTGGAAAGCTTGGCAAGCTGTGGTCGAAGGAGACCATCGGCCAGACCATGGAAAACCGACCAATAAATGTGCTCTGGTGAGCAAATTGATGCATATTATTAAGTTGGTCTCAATTTTGTAGATATTATAATAAAAATATAGCCAGAAGATCTAAACTTTATAATGTCATATGATACTGTCTATGGTAATAAACTGTAATGACAGAACATTCATTTCCATGGCCATCATTATTATGTGGGGTCAGCTGAGGCTTCCAACAAAATGCTCACATCTCAGTGATTCCTATATGCAGTCCTGGCTTCAAGTTTAACACTAACAACAAAGCACATTAATTTAGAGCAAACATTCCCAAATAATTGTTTTACGCAGAGATTTTTACAAATACAAAGCCAGTACATGACATCTATCACTTCACTGTCGAATTGTATAACAAAATTACCAATACTCTCCATCTAGTTCCCATTACAGTAATGTTATTATGTGTCCCAATGCCGTTAAGACCATTGTAAACAGCAGATGCAGCTCTTAGAAAAAGTTGGCAGCTTGGACAAATGAGACTAATGTTTGTGAGAGTCTACTTTTTGTCCAAAATAACTCCACTGATTCACAAATCATCGCTGTCACATGATGCTTCAATGTTCAATTCAGTGTACGCAAGCCTCTTCCACTATTTATACAAAACATATTCTTGTTCAGTACTTTATTAATGCGTTACAGCAACCATATAATTGTACTACTTACATTTTTATACAAAGTCGTGTAACTAACACAAACAGTTTTATGAGGTTTATATGATCGCCCACGTATAGATATACAATCTCACAATCGCAGGATAGCAAACGGTTGTGACATAGGGAGGCCACCATCCAGCAGTGGATTGACTAAGGCTGACTGATGATGATCAATACCTCGTACAATGTTCTATTGCAAACATTTGACACGCGGAGTCGATTTCAAAATACGCGCAAGTGCAATGGTACAAGCATGCGATGCTAGAGATGCTGAACGTTGTTGTCAGCGAAACGTCAATGTACAATACATTGTTTGTAAAATATTGTGGGGTCGCTTTTCAACACACCGGTGTGCTGAGATAGTAAAGGAATTGGCGCGTCTTCTGTTCAACGTGACAACCCCTTGCTGATTGGCCGTGTCGGGTGGTGGAGGGTTAATTGACACTATTTTATAATCTATAAACTTTTTACGTGACCTGACCCAAAAAAATGGATTTCATTAACAATCTTTTTACTCAATTTTAATAAGCAATACGCTACGTACTTTTTTTCATATAACAGCACTCTGTTGCTTGGTGCTTATTATTTTTGAAAACAAAAAACAATCTCGATACTTTCTAAAGAGCCCTCTTGCAAGGCATGTCATAGCCACTCTGACCTCCCTTGGCTTCACTCAACACGTGACATCTGCCACTCACAGATGCGGCCATACTCTCGATTTGGTTTGCTCATGGGGCATATCGGTCACCAACCTGTGCGTCACTAATCTGGGTCTGCTGATCACTCACTTTGCCTCTGATGCGACAACAGAAACTTTCAACAACTTGCTATTAAGCATACGGGATGATTTGGCCCCATAAATATCACACTATGTCTCAGGCGGAAAACCATCCAACTGGCATACTGCTGAACTCCGGGATCTCAAGACGAATGCACGCAGGGCAGAACCGACTTAGAGAAAATCTGGCCTCACCGTTCATGCTCAAATATTTAACAAACAGCTGCTCCACTACCGGAAGGCACTTGACTGTGCCCGTATCAGCCATTTTTCCAGCATTCTGGCTGATACCTGTGACAAGCCCAAGATTATTTTCTCTACATTAATCAGCTCCTTCGTCCTACCAGTCACTCACCCTCACCTATCCTCACTACCCAGTCTCAATCACCAACCAATACCTTAATAAATCTTCCTCCACCTACCTCGACCTCAAAACGCATGGAATTTTCCGAGTTAACGGAGTCCGATGTGTCTTCTTTAGTTACCAGATCTCGGCCCACAAACTGCTCCCTGGACCCCTTCCCATCAAAAATCATTAAGGGCAAATTTCAAATCCCTTGCCACTTTCGTCATTCATCTCTTTAATAACTCATTTCGCTCTGGCATCGTTCTCCCACTATTCAAATGTGTCACGGTTAGCCCTCTGCTTAAAAAAAAAAACCTGGTCTCCATTG
This sequence comes from Mordacia mordax, assembly GCA_036362905.1. NCBI lineage: Eukaryota > Metazoa > Chordata > Hyperoartia > Petromyzontiformes > Petromyzontidae > Mordacia > Mordacia mordax. The sequence goes on along the minus strand of JAZEWT010000003.1, from coordinate 36,137,181 downwards.
CAACATCCCTGATAATTATCGCCCCATCTTAAATCTGCCATTCTTCTCTGAGGTCCTTGAATGTGCAGTAGCCAGCAAAACATTCTCAACAATGACCTCCTCGATCCCTCCCAATCTGGGTTCAGATTCGGCCATAGTACTGAAACTGCTCTTGTCAAAGTAGTTAATGACCTACTCGTCGTTGTTGATGAAGGCTTGCCAAGTATTCTTGTCCTCCTGAACATGAGCACTGCCACGCATACTAGTGGCAAAGTATGCAAACAGATAGCTTTGATAACCTATGCATTGTCCTTCAACTGACCGACCTTCACATGGCAGTGGCTTCCTTTTGAGTCTATTTGCCGGTGTCAGCCGTTGCCAAAAGGCAGTCAGCTCAGGACAATGCGGCCTCAATGCTTTATAGCTTAGGTGAAGCTGTTAACGCTATGGGTACTTTTTGCCAGTATACATATATAAGATGACAACAGGTTTTACCGTATCTGGCTGAGCTCCTACGTATCTGGCGATTATGCAGGTGTTAAGATCTTAACACCTGCAGAATCGCCAGATACGGTAAAACCTTTTGTAATCTTATATATGTATACTGGCAAACAGTACCCATAGCATGAGCACTGCCTTTGATACCGTTGACCACCCGATCTTACTTGAGTGACTGGAGGGTATTAGGATCTCTGGCTCCGCCCTGCATTGGCTGAGCTCCTACAGATCCATCCTGTTTTGTCTGGATTTCCTCAGGGTTCAGTTCTCGGCCCAATCCTCTTAAGCATCTACATACAACCACTTGGCCGTATCCTGCACAGCCTCCATCTCAGCTACCATTGCTATGCCGATAACATCCAAATCTATATCCATGCAAAACCATCCTTTAATACGTCTGCTTTTTGCATGTCCTCCTCACTGTCAACTGTGAAGGCCTGGCTCAATTCAAATTTCCTAAAACTAAATGGTGACTAAACAGAAGTTTTGATTGTGGGAACCCGGCACAAATTATCCAAGGCCGAACCTATCCAATTGATGCTTGACGACCAGACCATTTAACTTGCTAAGACAGTCCGAAGTCAAGATGTGACTCCTTATTCCTCACTCAGCATCGACAAGGTGACAAAGGTAGCCTATTTTCATCTCAGAAATATAGTCAGACTGTGCAACATCCTGTCACCCGCTGATGCTGAGAAGCTAATACACATTTTCTCTCTTCACGAGTCGATTACTAAAATGTACTGCTCCCTGGCACCCCTGCCTACCTGATCAATCGTCTCCAATGTGTGCAGAATGCTGCTGCTTGAGTCTTCACTCGCTTAATTTATATCTCATCTCATATCATTGTCAGAAACCGCTGAGTCCTGTATAGGGTCACGGTGAGCCGGAGCCTATCCTGGCAGACACAGGGCGCAAGGCAGGGATATACCCACGATGGGACGCCAGTCAATCACTGGGCACTGCGGGCAATTTATTCTGCAAGCCAATTAACCTATGCAGCAGCATGTTTTTTGGACTGTGGGAGGAAACCGGAGTGCCCGGTGAAAACCCACGCGGACACGGGGAGAGAACTCGCAAACTCCACATAGAAAGGCACCCGAGCCGAGATTCGAACCCGGGGCCTTCTTGCTGTGAGGCGACAGCGCTACCCACTAAACTACCATGCCGCCCGCTTATTTTATATCCAATAATTTATTGCTACTATATGACTTTCAGTAGAGCTGTCCTGATGTTGTTGTTGACATGCCGTTCTCTTCACAGCTCGGATTTGTAAAAAAAAAACCCAAAAAAAGTTGTTGTTGCTGATTTGCTGTTCTAATGTCGTTATTGCTGACGTGCTGTTCGCTCCACAGCTCTGTGCAGCGCTTTGTGACCCTCGGGCTAAAAGCCCTCTAGAAGGGCAATTATTATTATTACCCATATCGATCATCAGGTAGCACTCCCGTGCCGTCCTTGCAATTCCGTGCGCTGTAATTATTGGTAGTTGCTCTCAAAGCTGCCCTTTCGAGATGTCATTGTTGCTCGGCAAGGCTACTCTGAAAGAGCAGCTGTTGAGAATGATTATCATACATCGAGCCATGAATACTCACATCAGTACCAAGCAACTATTGTGAAGAGATACAACAGAGACGTAGCATACTTTAAAATGGATGGTTATAGGGGGTGGAACTTACAGCATTGCATGTCAGCAGAGTCTTGGGATTGACTAGCTACTTGGGCGACGGGCCGGCGCATTGGTAATATCTGCGCCTCACAGAAAGAAAGTCCTGCCCGAGGGGGTTCGATTGCCGCCTCGGGCGCCTTTCTCTGTTTAATGTGTGCGTTCTCCCCTTGTTCTCCAGTTTCATCTCAACAAAAAAGGTATTAAGTAATTGGCCAATAACATCATAATATACCATAATATACAGGAAGCAATGTGTCCGGCAGGATGGCGCTGGCTGAGAACCTGGACAACTTTTCCTCTCTCTGCATTCTTTTTGCGCTTCCGAATTCATGTCTCATCCATGATCATGTGTGGAATCTGCGTGCTTTAGATATCGTAATATTATTTTTATTAGTTCCACTTTGGTATATCCAGGTGGACATAGCACAAGTTGGCACGGTATCGTGCACAGGTGGCACGACTACTATTCATCTCAGTCAATTAACCACAACACCTGAGCTTGTACCGTGACCTATTTCCAGCAAACATTTGATACTTGGGCGGCGCGGTGGCCCAGTGGTTAGCGCTGTCGCCTCACAGCAAGAAGGTCCCGGGTTCGAATCTCTCGGCTCGGGTGCCTTTCTGGGTGGAGTTTGCATGCTCTCCCCGTGTCCGCGTGGGTTTTCGCCGGGCACTCCGGTTTCCTCCCACAGTCCAAAAAGCATGCTGCTACATAGGTTGATTGGCTCGCAGGCTAAATTGCCCCGCAGTGCCCGGCGATGGACTGGCGTCCCATCGTCGGTATATCCTTGCCTTGCGCCCTGTGTCTGTCGGGATAGGCTCCGGCTTCACCGTGACCCTGTATAGGACTAAGCGGTTTCAGACAATGAGATGAGATGAGATTTGATACTTGACGTGACCTCAAGCGTACCTAGCTTGGCACATAACACTGTAGTGAAGTCACCCGCACTTAGCACGGGATGAGAGTTTCTGTGTCTCCATGAAGTCTTGTCTCCATAGTGATTAGGTGGGATTTCCACCCTGAAATTGAACAGGAATTGTCAGATATATTTTAAACAATATATAGCTGCTGCCTTTTGTAAAAAAAAAAAGCAAAATGGTCTCCAGTGTGCTCCGAAAAACATCCACTTTTATATACTCTGAATGCACATAATTGTGTAAGTTATAAATGCAAAGAAGGGCGGCACGGTGGCCCAGTGGGTAGCGCTGTCGCCTCACAGCAAGAAGATCCTGGGTTCGAATCTCGGCTCGGGTGCCTTTCTGTGTGACGTTTGCATATTCTCCCCGTTTTCGCCAGGCACTCCGGTTCTTCCCACAGTCAAAAACATGCTGCTGCATAGGTTAATTGTCTTGCATACTAAATTGCCCTCAGTGGCCGGGATGGACTGGCGTCCCATCGTGGGTGTATCCCTGCCTTGCGTCCTGTGTCTGCGGAATAGGCTTCGGCTCACCGTGATGAGATGAGATAAATGCAAAGAATTTTAACCTTTTTCCCTCAGGTCATACATTTAAAAGAGGGCTTAAAAGAGGGGAGCCCTTTGATTCTGCCCATATTTATACCTGTGCTAGTGAGCATCAGGGAGACACCCATATTTACAATATTTAAAGGACGCAGTTATAATTACTTCTCGCTACAGGTACCAACAACTCTCAGTTCACGAGGCAACTGTGTGTATGCAAATGTGAATGTGTTTATTTATGCATCACATTCAATGATGAGGGCACAGCATGTCAGTGAAGTAAACCAAATGTAACTTAAATGTGGAAGTTAGAGAAATGAATAATGGACATTCATTTTATGCTGCAACATAAGTACTGCATTGGCTATAAGGTATGTCCACATCAGCATTTTATGCACAATTGAGTCTACAAAAAAGGAACTGCAAGGTCAAACATAGGCCTGCATTTTCATTCATCCCTTCTCCAGAAAAGGCCTTCTATAGTAACAATAGTTACATTTTATGAGCTGATCACTAAGATTATAACCCATCACACCATTTAAACGTGATATGCATCCATTTTGCCTTAAATTATTTCACAACATTTTTTGTAATAAAACCTAGACCAATATCACATATCTGTTAGTCACAAGACAGCGAGCTGTTAATAAACCAACATCAAACGCTATTACATCTTGTGCTGGCTTTACAAATGGAGGCTAGCATTCTCTCCGTCACACGCTCTGTCAGAGATAAAAGCAATAAATGTTTTTTATTCACTCTTAATGGAATTTTAAGAATGTCAGATGGTTCAACAAGGATTACACGTGGCATTGAAGTCGCACTTAAACAGACCCTGTGACCTTAACAGTGAGAGCTTGTCCCTTGATTTACTTTTTCACTGCCACGTAAAGTCAATGCGATTCACGCGCACATAATATGCTTACATATGCTGTTTAACAAGTGCTGTTTCATCATCCACATACGTGTAATATTGCCTTGTTAAAAATAAAATATATTAAGCCTCTTCCCATATGGAGTCATTAAGACATTACCATAAATGCACTATCGGCCCAGAATTGTTTTACATCGTAAGCAGCTCTGTTACCACAGCTCATGTACAGCGTGTGACTAGATGTGTAAGCATTAGGATGTAAGGACAGTCATATACGCGCTCTTAAAGTGGGAGCTTAAACACGCAGCGCATACGCGACGTGGAGAGGGACCACACCGAGTTTATCATGAATTAAAATTCCCACTCACATTTGGCTCGATAACTACACCGCCTAAAAGCGATTGCTATTGACCTGCGCATGCTCAGGGAGCAACCGCAATAAATGAAGTATGGCAGCCCATCACCGGTTATCGGGGATTGTAAAGCTACGTTACCCTGCAAAGTGTGCCTTGCCATTTCTCCCCACACGTTTGCAATCGTATTGGCTGAAACAGCGATAGCGGCCTCTTATCGAATGCGATTAAAAATATATCAGCATGCGCTTATTGGGCATTTTCTCCGTCACATAAAGGTCTCAGTCAAACAAGCACCGTGCCCAGGCGTGCTTCTGGCTTCAGTCGATGCAAACGTGCAGGTGTGTGACCTTGCAAGCGGGATCACGCTCACCCATTGTGTACGCGCCGCACGTTAATGGCTTGGGGAGCGTACCCTACCCCGGTCGCTTTGAGCTATTGTGCCGGCTATGTTATGTGGCACATATGCGGTGTCTGCGCGAGTACTAATGTTTTTGGTTGGTGAGTGGTGGGAGACGCTGTCTCATTTCTGACAAATATACACTGATTTTTCAAGCCGTCTCTCAGTCTAGCCCAATGCATTAATTCAGATTTAGGATATCTAATCTCATTGTCAGAAACCGTTTAGTCCGGTTAGCCGGAGCCTATCCCGGCAGACACAGGGCGCAAGGCAGGGATAAACCCACGATGGGACGCCAGTCCATTACCGGGCACTGCAGGCAATTTAGTCTGCAAGCAAATTAACCTATGCAGCAGCATGTTTTTTGGACTGTTGGAGGAAACCGGAGTGTCCGGCGAAAACCCACGCAGACACGGGGAGAGAACTCGAAAACTCCACACAGAAAGGAATCCGAGCCGAGATTCGAACCCGCGACAGCGCTTCCCACCGGGCCACCAAGCCGCCCTAAGGATATGGTATATTGATAATAATAATTGTGGGCAGCGCGGTGGCCCAGTGGTTAGCGCGGACGCCTCACAGCAAGAAGGTCCCGGGTTCGAATCTCTCGGCTCGGGTGCCTTTCTGTGTGGAGTTTGCATGCTCTCCCCGTGTCCGCGTGGGTTTTCGCCGGGTACTCCGGTTTCCTCCCACAGTCCAAAAGCATGCTCCTGGATAGGTTGATTGGCTCGCAGACTAAAATTGTCCCGCAATGCCCGGCGATGGACTGGCGTCGCGTCGTCGGGTGTATTCCTGCCTTACGCCCTGTGTTTCCGGGATAGGCTCCGGCTCACCGTGACCCTATATAGGATTAAGCGATTTCAGATAATGAGATGAGATGAGATAATAATAATTGAAATTCTAGAGCGCTTTTCACACGAAGGCATTTAATCATGATTCTCACGGATAGATGTGCATGGAAACCAGCCTCTGTCACCAAACAGATAGATAGATAAACTTTATTGTCATTCCATCCTTATACAATTACAGTATATAGAGAACGATATTACGTTTCTCGTGATCCCGGTGCAAAAACAAAACAAGGCTGAAGCTACATTTCAACAGGGCAGGGTTAAACATGCAGACGATATAGACTACATATGTCACGTTAATGGAGAATATGCTTACAGTATATATTTGCCTGTCATTGTGAAACAATTCCCAAAATTATCATTGTGTTTTCAGAAAGGATTAAGAAGGATGAAGCTGACAGCCAGTCACCACTTTTATTATGACTACGGTCTGCAGCATTTATAAATGCAAAACACAGTCACTTATCCGCTGTACTTGACTGCATGGAAAACGTACTATTCTCGCAGAGTCTTCTCTTCTCTGTTGTAGCATCTGTTACTTCTGCCAAAAAAAATCTTTTTGATTGTCTACAATGTCTATAACATCTGTTTCAGTGTTTTAGACAAGACACCCCTTTTCGACAATTCCAGCTGCAATGAAAAAACGACTTGCAGCTGCTGGTTTTATTGCAGACCGTAAAAGCATACTGTGAAGGTTAGCTCTGTGCATGGCCTGAGATTTCAGGGTAATGGGCATAGGTATCAGTAGGTGTATGTTATGCTGTTCGTCATAGGTTAACAGGTACTCCTGCAGATCTTGGCAACATTACTTCCCTGATGAATGCTTTTGCCTCTAAAAGCCCTGTTCGAAACAGTAATTCAGTGTGTAGCATGAACAGATTAAAGTGTGCTTCCTGCATCAAAAAAGTCCCACACAGCTGCACAGGATGACTGGCTGGGGCATTGCGCTGTGTTCTACCTGATGTGGAGTTGGGAACACTGCAGGATACCCAACAAGGTAAAGATCACTTTGCCACAGCTGCAAATGACATTTTTCCTGGATGGGCTGTGCAAGAACAAACAAATGCCGGAGACGAAATGGAGATCTACGTACTGCTCAGTTGACATGCGCCAATCCAAATGTGTCCACAATGAAAAAATGAGAAACCATAAAATTAGATGAAAATCTCATCTCATTATCTGAAACCGCTTAATCCTATATAGGGTGACGGTGAAGCCGGAGCCTATCCCGGAAACACAGGGCGTAAGGCAGGAATACACCCGACAACGGGACGCCAGTCCATCGCCGGGCATTGCGGGACAATTTTAGTCTGCGAGCCAATCAACCTATCCAGGAGCATGCTTTTGGACTGTGGGAGGAAACCGGAGTACCCGGCGAAAACCCACGCGGACACGGGGAGAGCATGCAAACTCCACACAGAAAGGCACCCGAGCCGAGAGATTCGAACGCGGGACCTTCTTGCTGTGAGGCGTCAGCGCTAACCATTGGGCCACCGCGCCGCCCCTGAAAATTAATTGATTCGGAAATTAATTTATTCTTGAATGATATCGCAGCTATAAATCATAACAAACCTAAAAAAAAACACTGGGGGCATTGCATTATTATTAACCTACTACCAAAGAAACCATTGTATGCGTATATCGCCAGGAAAATTGGGCGTTTGCTCTATTTTAGTGTCACTGTGTATCTGTGTAAGTCGCACTGCATTTAGCGCCCATTGTTTGGATTGCACTCCTTGCACACGATTGGTATTTAATATTTTGAAGTTTGGATTGTGTTTCCCCAAAAATCAGGTTATCTTAAAATGAGAATGTGGTATTCTATTTAACTTTCTCTCTCCACACGTGATATGAAATATCGCAGTGCAGTGTATCACACCAAGCTAGAGAATGGCCTATCGAAGCTGGTATCACAGACTTGGTGTTGTTGTTGCCTATTCAAACGGCCCGTATTTAGGTTAACCCAGGTTAGCCAGTTGCCCTCCATTAGTGATGGTATGGGAACAAAATTTTAGAGTTGGATTCGCTTCCTGAGTGGCACGGTGACACAGTGGGTAGCACTGTCGCCTCAGAGCAAGAACATCCCCGGTTCAATTCCCAGCGAGGGTGCCTTTCTATGTAGAGTTTGCGTGTCCTGCCTGTGCCCACATAGGTTTTCGCTAGGTACTCCGTTTTCATCCCACTGTCCAAAGACATTCTGCTGCCTAGGTTAAATGGCCTACTGAGTAAATTGCTCCAAAACGTGTTCCCTGAGATGTACTGGCATCACATCCTGGGCATTCCCACGCGTTGTGCACTGTCAGCCAGCGGATAGGCTCCAGCCTCCCCCCCCCCCCACACAACCCTGTACAGGATTAAGCGGGTGTTGATAGTGAACTAATGCGTTTTCTGACACCAACCTCCTTTAGTCGGAGGGATGTCGAATCGTTATTTGGCTGGAACCTCCCATCAAACCTGTCCACTAAGGGAGACCCTATCAGAACCCTATCAGGACTCTAGGTGACATAGCTTCATGATTCAATTAAATACGCAAACTCCTCCACCACGATGAAATTATGATCCATTGGGGGGGGGAGGTGGGGGTATATCACAGACTTGCTGTACTTTTGAGATTTCTTCAAGTGACCTCTTAGTCACACTTCGAAGCAGCACTTTCCTTCTGCTATATTATATATACATTACTTAACTGTCAGATATTTTGTTTTTATTACGAACGCTAAATTACGAGTCAAATTAAGTGAAACATCAGAGTTGACATTGTGGGGAGTTTGCTATGCAGTCATTCGTGGCAGGGTGAACACAATCAGCTCACTACACTTGACATCCCCGTTTAATCACGGGCAGCTGAAACCTGCATTCAAACTCAAAATCTCTGCAGTAACGGCAAGCAATTTGACCTTTGAGACACGTAGATATCTTTGTCTTCTCGTGTGTGTGGGTGGTGTGAAGCATGGCAGGAGTTAGGACACCTCTGGATGCTGATATTGACTTAGCCTCAGAAAGAGTCCGTGCAGACCTGCCTGCAAGAATTATGATCAACTAACTATACATAGCTCTGTTAAAATATTGCTTTGAAATTGGTTTTAAATGGCCCCTCTTTACAGGAGATTTCTAAATTAACGAAGACACTGTATTAGCTTTTGGTAAGGTTAATTGTAATTAAATCCTAGATTGTATTTTATATATAAAGGTGCAGTATGGGTACAGTTTAGTCGGGCACATATTATGTCGGCCTAGATCAATAAACGTTGCCGTGAGAAATTGAAACTCCTGATCAAATTAAATGTCCATCCTCAAAAAAGCTATGTTATAAAATCAATGCAATATGTATTCAATGAAAAATCATCTCTATACCTAGAGGCTAAATTCCACTGCGATTGCTGTGCAACCTGAATCTATGTTCATGTTTATCACAGTTGCTTTCCCCTTCTTGACCTTTCTAAACCTATGTAAAATCTACTGTCGAATTGTGAAAGTAAGATGCCTCGGACAAAATGGAGAGCTTTGGCTTTCCGTAAGACAGGAGACTTAGCCTGCAATGATTCATAATCTTATTACCTGTCGTGTCACGTAATGTATATGGCTTTTGACAGGCAGCATGCTTTATGGTCCAGTTGTGTTACCATTTCCTTTGCATACATATACTGTGTATGAGTGTAAAATATGAGATAAAGGCTTAGGACATACAGTGCCCCTTATGCATTGGGAGTCTATTATACATAGTTTCTTATAGCCCTTAGGGGTTGTGTATAATAATACCTTTTAAAAGAACACCTCATTTATGACTGTGTATGCACAGGCTCATCCAGGGTTGATGAGACTGGGAAGGTTGAGGGCAGGGAACAATGTGATGATGGTTAGGAATGACGAGATATGAAATCACAGAACCAGGTTCATGTAGAGTGTGACAATCCACATTATTCAAAGAGCCAAATCTCATTTTCTTGAATACGTTGCGTGTAACAGCCAATCTCAATGTGTACTAGGGACATGGCAAATTGGCTGTTTCATGTTCCATGCACACTTCACAGACATCTAAAGCCTATTTTTCTGTTGAACTAACATGTTGGTGAAATAGTCAAGTAACTTACAAGGATTTAACAAAATACCCTTGATTTTCCACATATTTCCATGCTGCTAAAACGTTTTCGAGACACAATAGAGACAAAATATGTATAAATCGCTTTCTACTCGAGGGTTCCAAAGCGCTGCACAGAGCTCCAGCTGCCGTCGTGCAGCAAACACAACGCTGTTAACGCTATGGGTACTTTTTTTGCACGTAGACATATATAAGATTACCACAGGTTTCACCGTATCTGGCGATTATGCGGGTGTTAAGATCCCAAACACCAAAATAGACACATTTTTTTACAATGTGTCCAGTTTGCAAAAGCCACACATACTAGTGGCAAAGTATGCAAACAGGCAGCTTTGATAACCTATGCATTGTCCTTCAACTGACCGACCTTCACCTGGCAGTGGCTTCCTTTTAAGCCTATTTGCCGGTGTCAGTTCCTCAACAGGCACAGGTCAACAGCGTGCCATCATCCAAGTACACAATACTGAGCAGCAATCCGGCCGAAGGACTTCAAGGCCTTACAGAACAAGTGAGTCTTGAGACGGGATTTGAAGATACCCAGGTACTCAGATGACCAAATTTAAAATAGTCGGGAGTTCCAGAGTTTGGGAGCAGTGCACGAGGAGGCTGTAACCCATCGAAAGGAGGTGTGATATGGGTACTAGCAGCAAACCTGTATTGGAGGTTCGAAGTTGTACTGAGGAGGGTGCCTGAAATAGGTGCTGCTCCAACAGACATGTGAGCCTTGTAGGTGATAAGGAGGATCTTGAATTTGATGCTGTATTTAAATGTAACTGCTAGCCAGTAGACAGACGCTGGTACTGGGGATATGTGATCGTGGATGGGAGTGCAGACGAGGACTCTAGCAGCCGCATTCTGCACACGTCGGAGACGATTGATAAGATCGGCAGGGATGGCAGGATGTAGTTCAATAATCTGTTCCTGAAAAGATGAAGATGTGTATTATCTTCCAAGCGTCGGATGGCTACAGGATGTGGCGAAGTCTGGCTCTATTTCTGAGGTGGAAACAGGCTACCTTCGTCATATTATTGATGTGTTATAAGCAATAGCATCGCTTTGAAGGGGGTGTGGAGCTTCATTTCCATTGGCCTTCCACTCCATATATGTCTCTGTCTTCACATTTTGCATTCGACCATGACATACATTGACTCTTTTCCACCACCCGCTGACTTGGACTCTGCACTCCCTGTGAGTGACGTTACCACCTCACGTGGGATGCATAATAGCTCTAATTTGATTCGTTTGTCAACAGTTATTTTAAAGTTAATTTTAATAGTTACTGCCATTATTAAGTGGTTTCAATCGCCAGCTGCCAATTATTCAATTGGCGCTAATGTGAACTATTCACTTTGGCCGCCGAAGACAAGTGATGGATACAACGTGAGACGTGACCGTTGCCGTTGACTTGTGCTCCGTTAAACTTTACGTTTGTGTTTCACAAAACATGAAATTTCCAAATATTAATAAAATGTTATGAGTCATTTTAATTGAGGCGTGTAATAAATAATCTGGCGTTTCTGAGAAGCTGGATATAAATTCAGGTCGTAGCCAGCCATGGTTAAACTGTTCCCAATCATGATGCGTTTATGGTCTACTTCTGGTCACAGTGACAATGCAAATCCAGGACAGTAAATGTCTCATCTCATCTCATTGTCTGAAACCACCTAGTCCTATACAGGGTCACGGTGAAGCCAGAGCCTATCCCGGCAGACACAGGGCGCAAGGCAAGGATATACCGACGATGGGACGCCAGATCATCGCCGGGCACTGCGGGGCAATTTAGCCTGTGAGCCAATCAACCTATGTAGCAGCATGCTTTTTGGACTGTGGGAGGAAACCGGAGTGCCCGGCGAAAACCCACGCGGACACGGGGAGAGCATGCAAACTCCACACAGAAAGGCACCCGAGCCGAGAGATTCGAACCCGGGACCTTCTTGCTGTGAGGCGACAGCGCTAACCACTGGGCCACCGCGCCGCCCGACAGTAAATGTCATATTTTCTATTTCTTGTTTGTGTTGTTTGCATAAATGTTACGTTTGAAATTTAAAAAAGCTTTCCTAATTATTGTTCAATAATTGTATTACTTTAAATTGCACGTGCTTCTTCATATGTAGACTATATATATTATGAGTAGATAGTGTTATTATGACTGCATGAAAGTTTATATATTCATAGTGACATGATGACTTAAATCGTGCAAGAACATTTTATATGACAGTGTATCGGAGTGCTTTATATAGCTTATCTATAATGAAACACAGCATGAAAATGCGCCTCAAAAAGAATGTTTTATTTATCTGTGTCTCCTACCTGCTATAACACATTATTCAAATACAATAATCATAATACAATTGATAACGTGTGTAAATCCAATGCTTGATCAGGGGCGAGACACATATACCGAGGCGCCATCATTAACAAAACACTTGGAACAATCACTGAAAATTATGCAAAGAGGCGTGGAGAAATGAATGATTGTAATGATACAAAAAAATGAAAGCGATATACGCGAAATACAAAACATTCGCAGGTTTACTGTGTACGTCTCATTTCATCTCATTGTCAGAAAACCGCTTAGTCCTATACAGGGTCGTGGTGAGCCGCAGCCTATCGCGGCAGACACAGGGTGCAAGGCAGGGCTATACCCACGATGGGACGCCAGTCCATCACTGGGCACTGCGGGCAATTTAGTCTGCAAGCCAATTAACCTATGCAGCAGCATGTTTTTTGACTGTGGGAGGAAACCAGAGTGCCCGGCGAAAACCCACGCGGAGACAGGAAAAACATGCAAACTCCACACAGAACGGCACCCGAGCCGAAATTCGAACCCGGGACCTTCTTGCTGTGAGGCGACAGCGCTACCCACTGGGTCACCGTGCCGCCCACTGCAAGTCAAACTACGAAATTCAGAACAGTCAGTATGCTTGGGAAGGATGTTGTGAAAAACATAACTGAACCATTTTTTTACAACAATAGAGTGGCAGCCAATGAATGAAGCGAATCCAGGAGAACGTCAAGCAATGAGATGGAGCGATAATATCAGTTCACGTGCAGTGGTTAGCGCTGTCGCCTCACAGTAAGAAGGTCC
>JAZEWT010000003.1:36106977-36121959 GCA_036362905.1 Mordacia mordax | reverse complement strand
GGGACCTTCTTGCTGTGAGGCGTCAGCGCTAACCACTGGGCCACCGCGCCGCCCCATGGGTGCGATAATCCACGCCTATTGCTGAGGATATGAAAACGAATACCCTCACGGGCACACCCAGTTTCGATACTGAGCCGAGGTCGCTAAAGTTAATGATGTGCAAAAATAGTAAATATCATTACGTGGTAATACATTTAACAGATATAGTGCAAGTTTATGAATGAACGAGTGTATTTTCCCATAAAAAATGCCAAGGTGCAAGGATTGTGTTTTGATTATATATTTAAAAGGATAAAAAAAAATAGCATTCATACAAAACATATATTAAAGGCTTTATTTTGGAAATTCCTGGTTAGGTTTTTTTGGAGGACGCAAGAGTATTTACCATGAAATATTATCAGATTATGATCGGGCATCGTGTAAGTTGTCCAAATATCGATTCTCGGATTATTTACCAGAAGTTTCTGGAAATGTTCCAGTCTTCGGGGATCTTAATTCTCACTTAATAAAGATGATCCCGTCAATATTGCAACCATATTATTAAGCTTGTATAACAGCTGGTCATTCCCAAAGTTACATTGACTAAAACATTTTGGAATCATATTTTATGCTCGAAAAATGACCTGAGCCAATATCTAAGGACACATGGCCAAGAGGTTTTCACACTGGAGACATTCAAAGAGCTTTTCACACACACTTAACTTTGTCTATTATGGTAGGTTAAATTCATGATGAAAGATGGTATTAAATGTCTATATGAGGGGCGTTTCTCATTGTCTAGACTAGAGGAAAGCATGGTTGTGCAAGCTCAGTGGGGTGTGGTTCATAAGAGTTCTGTCACTATTATAGGTAGGTTTTAATAGGTCCTGGTTAACAAATAACCATAAGTTGGTATTATATTCACGTTTGTAAAAGGCAATAATATCATTATTAAACGGTAATAACTTAGTAGTATTTTGTTTTCAAATGTTAGAATTTAATTATCGGAACATGAATGGAGTGTTACGATATCAAAATCGTACCTGTATTTGAATAGGGATGCATTTGTTAAATGGTTATTGAATTGAAACATTGGGTTATACTTTCCAAGATTGCTGCCTGTCATTGTGGGTTTTTGGCGGGAATTGGGGAGCACCTCGAGATAATGAATGGTAGCCATCTTGGAGTATTGTTAATGCGATTTACGATTGCCATCTTGTATTGGGGCAATGTAGTTTATGCAGCTACCTTGTCTGGGGTTAACGTTTATTGCAGCCGTATTGGGTAAGTATTAATGCACGTTAACTCATTTTTGATTGAAATTAATTACGTTTTATGACTACAAACATATTTAAATATTACAGACTATTTACATGCTTAGCATTGTAATTTACAAATTTGTTAGATTGTATTAAGGTGTTATATGATGATTAATGTATTATATATGTGAAGCAGTTGTTCTGATACCGGGGCCAAGGAAGACAGGGTTATTTGTCACCATTACCACAATAAAATAGTCCTATTAAAGACCACCCGTTGAAACAAAGTGTTAATGTTGCTGTGTACATGCAAGTCTCCGATTGGGTGAAAAAGTTCTTATCAAATGACCAGCTAGCTTTTCAATGTGTGAATATTAAAATAGACAATGCAGAGGTTTATCATCAAAATCCTCGAAATGTATTCAATAGAGTTATTATTTAATCAGTCCCATTCATTTGTTAACCTCGGCATGGGCTCTCATTACAATCTCGGGGGCCAGAGAGGACAGGCTCGTGGTGGTTACATGCTGGAATGCAGGTGGCTTTATTTCTCATCTTAATTGATGTGGTGTCATATTTGTACAATACAATTAGGGAAAGACTCTTCATATAGCATGCCCGCATCTTGTTAGACATGTAACATTACATTTTCATTACTTCCTGAAGGATAACAAATCCAACAATGCATATGTGCAGACTGGGAGATGGCGTTGGAACTTGACTTGTTTATTAAAAGAATGTTAAGGAACACCATATGTTAGAGTAACTTTTTAAGGGCTTAATACCAGGGGTATCACAACTGGTATGGTAACTGGGGTTATAACGTGGGCTATCACTGTGACATGTTATGTTCTTTCGACATGAGGTCTTATCCACTGCCAGACGCTATCACCAGCTGGCCGAAGTGATCCAGACGGATTTATCACCAAAAGGCCCAGCCTCCCGTCTGGCCTTTTCTTAAATAGACCCCCCAGGTCTCGTCCCTGGGTTCTCCCCTATCCCTGCCATTGGGCCATCTGACGTTGGCCTTGGCCAATCGTGATCCCTTCCTCTGCATGCATTGCGACCAATAACCTTGCAAGAGGCGAATTTGAAAGAGGTGGGAAAATTGGGGGGCAGATTTAAAGGGGTGGTAAAACTGGGAGACTAACCGAGTCTCAACAGACCTCTACCAGGACCCCTGTTTGAAAGTCGTTTTACATACTGTACTGAGCATGAAAAACCAAAGAAGATTGTTGTTGGCAATACGTTTTACTGCTATATACTAGAGTTTCTAACACACTGTACATTTCTTACAACTATTTGCTCACAAACCACCATGTTATGGTTTTGAGCTATACATATTTTAAGCAACATTAGATTATATTGACATTTGTCAATACTGGAAGTTTCGCAATGTGTGCAAGTATCTGACCCTACTCGTCAGGTGATTGAGGGCCTGATACCAGGAAAAGTACCGGGGAAAGAATTTCTCTCAAGTGAAATGCTGAAGGAAGGTTATATTTGTCTGCAGACTGCCCTCGATGAAATCATCACAACTGTCTGGAGGACAGGATCGGTTCCACAAGATTGGAAGGATTCCCTAGTGGCCCCCCTGTTTAAGAAAGGGAAATACACCGATTATAATAACTATAGGGGCATCTCGCTCCTCAGTGTGCCAGGAAAGGTCCTGGCAAGGATTATTCAACATCGGCTTGCCAGACACGCTGAGCAGAGGCTTGCAGAATCCCAATGTTGTTTTAGGCAAGGGCGGCCCTCTACAGACGCCAATCGGCCAGAGCTGTGGGTTGTTCTTCAAGCTTTTGGGGTTCTTAACTATCTGCTCACAATCATTAAAAACCTTCATGAGGGTGGGCAAGCCCGGCTAAATCTACGTGGTCGGGAGTCAGAGCCATTCCCTGTTCACCTTGGGGTGCGACAGGGATGTCCTCTGGCTCCTACATTATTAAACATCTTGTTTGACCACATAGTGCGACAGGCTTTCCATAGATGCACCAGTGGAATTTACATCTGGTACAAGTACAATGGGAGACTGACAGATGCGCGGGTGCAGTCGATGAATGGCTCTCTACTAGCCAACTATGTTATGTATGTAGATGATTTAGTGATTGAGGAGGAATTGGGGACTCTGCTGTTGAGCATGCCACAAAGAGTTGGTATTTTACCACCTCACAAAAACCAAGCACCTGCCTGGGTATTTTGTGACACCAAACACTCCACTCCCTCAACTCTACATGAGTGATGAGACAGGTGTCGAAAGAGTGGAGAAGTTTTCATAGCTAGGCAGTGTGCTTATGGCTGGCTCCGGTTTGGCAGTGGGTGCTTCGCTCCCAATCAGTAGCGCAGCGTCATCTGTTTATCTGCTGCGTAATGTTGAGTTGAAGCTGCCTGGCTTGTCGCTCCACACGAAGCTTCAGGTCTTTGCCGCTGCAATCATAACCTCTTTTCTCGACGCTTGGAAAATGTGGAGCCCCCTGGCGGAATATCTGCACCGATTTGAAACTTTCTGGCTGACCAGTTTATGATCCATCCTAGGTTTGACCAGATTAGAATGTGTGAGGAGCTCACAAATTCTCGAAAAATATGGACATGTTCCATAGGTGAATTCCTCTGGCTGGAGAGGCTGCAGGGCGGGGTCATGTAATCTACATGCCCTGTCACCACATACCTAATCAGCTTCTGTTTGGGTGGATAGAGGAGGCTAAACTGACACGGACTCGAGAAAACATGGACTGAAATGGCACAGAAAAACCTGGAGTTGAGTGGACTTACTGAAGATTTGAACTAACAGTGTCAAGATGTCGTAAAGGATGCTACGGGGCAGTTAAAAGTAGTCGCCCTCCGACGACAGGAGAAGGCAAAAGAGCATCACCTATAACGAATGGAGCGCTGGGCAGCTAAAATATATCAAATTGGCACAGTAGGGACCACAGGTGTGTATCAGTCAGTCATCTCAGCGAGGCAGCCTTCGACACTTCACCATGGTCAAGGTGCACCTAGTGTAACCGACGCCACTCGTCTCGTCTCCCTTTCCTTTCACTTTCAGCCGCGTGATCGTACGAGAGACACCAGACCGGCGCGACAGTTAACCAAAATACTAGAGATGACCAGCTGAACAATGCACGTGCGCGTGAACACACGAGAGGCTATTCAGATGGCAAGATTCTGCTTTGTATAATTATTTTATGTGAATCCCCTTTGTGCTCTGCAATCGCCGCTTGTCTGCTGCGATGCGCCTCTCTTCTGCCACCACAAACTTGCACCACCCACGCCAGCGTGTATCTTCTTTTATATAAACAACTTCATTAACTTGCTCGACCACCACCTGCACCAACTTCACAAACAATACCAACGCACCAATGCACAGAGCCACATTAATCTCCTTTGCACCCCCCTCCGAGTCTACCCTTCACTGAAGCGTGTCTGCACGGACGAGCGTGGCACTCTGTATGTGGGGGCATGTCCATGCCGATACATCAGCACTTTAATATATGTGCGACCATGCATATGTACAACTCTACATATCAGTAGCCATTGTCTACACTAGCCTGACACAAATACCGCAGTGACGTCACTGCCACTTAGTGGCAAATTACGGTTGTTCTTGTCGTTTACCATCCAGTGTGTTAAGGATTTACAGAGGTCTCTGTTTGTGGGGAACACTACTAACCCGGCGACCTGAGTTCATTTCGTACTCACCACCAATACTGGTGGAGAACATTTGAACCGGTCCTGGGCTTCTCCTAGTTCGACTCCGCTTCGAATGAGTACCTGGTGCGGTGTGTAAACATCGCTTCTAGGGAAACAAAGGCGGCCTTGCGTGTTGCTAACCACCCACCCTCTCTTTAGCTGTGTTGGAATTTATAGGTGCTCGCTAATAGCGCTAGATTTTGCTTTCTATTGTGCCTGTCTTTGTATTTTAAGTCGAAGAGCAGTGTTCAAACATCGCCACCAGGAAGAAATGGTGGCCGTGCGTGGTACTGGCTACCCACCCTTTGGTGTGCTTACAGCACTTGCACCATCAATGCTCTAAAGGGGGGGTATTTTGTATTTGTCTTTGAGCGTTTGTGAACGTGAGACAGCGAGTTTCATCCCAGTTTATCAATTTATTTTTTAAATCTGTATTTTAATATGGATATGCTGTCACCTGTTGTGCTAAATACATATGCGCATTACACATAGTGTCCTTGCATACATACATAAATGCATACTATATTATTTATACAGTACGAATAGATGAATAGCATATATGTACACGTGTAGCCCGTTGTACACTAATGGATGCAGGCCGTCTCACTCCACGTGGGTTGTGGGTGTTATTTAACCATACTTCACGAGGCTGATAAATGTAGGTTGGTGAAGGTAGAGGGAGCGTTGATGTGAAAACCAAAGAGTGAAATACAATTAATTTTTCTTCAATGCCCAATAATGCACACTAGTCCTTTAGCCTACAACAACTTGTTTGTGAATGTTGGTCCCTCATCCAGCACTCTTGAGGTTGAGTCCATCCCAAATCATCTGGTAATGTGGTCCACTATGAATGTAGCTACCACAATGTTGATGAATGCTTCCAAAAACGGCTCTTTGGGGATAGCCGTGTCGAATGCTCTCACTCTCTCCACACGGCTATGCAGAAAGAGTAGCTTTTAGAATCAATCATCATACATTGAGCCGTGACAACCTACAGCATTAATAACAATGTTGTCACTCCGCTTCTGGATGAAGGTCTCACCAGGCCCTGTCAGCTGTGAGAGTTCTTTGACCATACTTCACCATACTAGTAAGGATTAGTGTGCAGGACGGGTTCAACAATCCCTGCAATTTATTTCAGTTAGCCCGGCGATGGACTGGCGTCCCGTCGTCGGGTGTATTCCTGCCTTACGCTGTGTTTCCGGGATAGGCTCCGGCTCACCGTGACCCTATATAGAATTAAGCGGTTTCAAACAATGAGATGAGATTTTAGTTATGGATGGAAATCAAACTACGGTTGTATTTTCATTACTTTGCCTTTAGCACATACAATACCCGTATATATTGTGTGTCTAAAATGCATAAACGTGTCGTTACGCAATTTGCATCAAAAAGTATCGCTATATACTAGCCTTGCATAAAATTCAATAATTCTGCAGAGAATACATTTCTATCCAATCCAACCAAGCCTGTGCTTTACCGGCTCTATTTATTTTA
Organism: Mordacia mordax; assembly: GCA_036362905.1. Lineage (NCBI taxonomy): Eukaryota > Metazoa > Chordata > Hyperoartia > Petromyzontiformes > Petromyzontidae > Mordacia > Mordacia mordax. Next base: position 36,115,534 of record JAZEWT010000003.1, on the reverse strand, counting down.
TGACCGCATCTTTTAGACTTTAATCTAAAGACATACTCATTTATTAACAACGATATTAACGCCATCAATCATTTACAATTGATAATTGTACAATAAATCATTGTGCAACAGCGTTAAAACGATTTTACGCAGTTACATTCTACTTGAAATGTTAAATATTGTCTGTTAGAACATATCCAGGTAGAAGGTGGCTTTGATGCTTTGGTAAAATCATGTATCTCCTGGAAGAGAGACATTTCAACCAGAGCCTTGGGAAAATTACTCCATACAGCCAACAAACAGGTAAACAACAAAAAGGTCATATGCTCTGCCAAAATAACAATTTTACGTACACCGTAATTCAATGTGGCCTTTTGTTACATATGTTTTTCAAGAGTAGCCATGATTTTGGGTTGAGTAAGAGTGTTACAACGTGACAAAAGCATACACATAAATTGAAAAATACCGATGTAGATTGTCACGGCTAAAATTGCTTTCCATAGTTGTTCTTTCAGGATAGCCGTGTCGAGTGTTCCGTTTCTCTCCTTCGTAACGTTTAGCCTCCCAAGTAGGGGAGGTATGCTGATTTCCCGAATGAACGACTATGGAGAGCAATTCTTATATTGAAATGTAGAAAAAACATTTTTGAGGTCTGGCATTTGAAATGCTTAAAGTTATACTTTTACCGTAGTCATGTGTTGAATTAATACTTTATTTTCATTTGGTTGAGGCTGTTCAAATTAAAAAGACAAGCTTGCATTTGTGAAGCAGAGGGAATCTTACGTATATTTCTTTCATTGTGACTTGCTTTGGGTACGAGTTATAAACATTAACGACGTTTATTCATCGGCGTTCTTCAAAATCCACACTAAAGCACTACAATGAGACAAGTGTGTGAGTTGTACGGAGCGCCCAAAAAGCAAACCAATGTTACGCGCATGTTGTGTCATTAATATTGATTGCTGTTGTGCAAACTGGTTCATTGGGGGGATTTTAGGAAACACTTGGAAGACAGGCATTCTAGTTGAACGGTGTGAGCAGCTTGCCCATCACTCCGTGTCCCGTCTCTGAGAATCCCCCGTAGTTTAAAACCAAATGGCAAGTGCAATAATTTACCACCAGACATTCATCATATATCTGTCGCTTCTCCATGCATTGCAAAATTGCAGCCATAAATGAGACACTATTTATGTGCAGATGTACAGCAATCAAACACTGTACACTGCTAGGCATTCTGGAAAATGCATGTGAACAATTTATCCAATCATTAAAGTCAATCTTGTTATGAATAGTATTGCATATGAGCAGTATTTAAACTTATGGATATATAACCTGTTAGGCATACTGGCTGTTTGTGATGTCCATGTATGTTTTTGAAAAACGTTAACCTCTGGCGAAGTACATAGGATTTTGAAATGGATTTTTAAAAACAATTAACTTTTCAATGACCTTGGAGATTATTTTATGTAGAGAAAGAAATAAAGCAATTGAATGTTATAGCGGTCAATATTTGTTAAGCAATATTTAAGGATCTTGGCCATAGCCGCAGGCAGTGCAGCATTTAAACGCCCACATTATAAAAGTCAAGTAACATTCATTTGCTGAAAGAAAATGAAATGTATTCTACCACACCAGCAGTACAATAATGAAACACAGCCACCATTATACACTGCATATGTACAGTACACATTACCCAATTTATGTATTTTATACTCCACTCGTGCTCCCTATGTCGCTGTTGTTTTATCATCGCTCTGCTAATGGCCTTTCCCAGTGTGCGTTTAAACACATGCACATTAATGCACCAGGAATGCCCAATCCTCTGCCATTCCCAAGTACTCTCGCGTCAAAGGTGCTCGTGGCATATAGGACGTGGGATTGCTCTCACTCCATGATGAAGTTGAATTGAATACTAAACAGGATACTCTTACCTTCAGCTCAGAGCAGATTTATCTTCCCAGTAATGGTATTAGAAGATTTGAAGAGCGAGACAACTGTCTATATTGCTGCACCAATAATGTGTGAGTGCATGCAAATCCATGGCCAACCATGCATATGGCGAGCCAAACAGCCCGAATGGTTGAAAAATCAGCCTCCACAATATTATGCCAGCCTGAGTGCAAGTCATTTTTGGTGGAGATATAAAGTTTGCAATTTATACCGTTGACTGTTCTAAGTCATTTCAAACTAGCCAGAAAGACAGCTGCTTGTTCAGTCTCTATTCATCCGGTCAGCATGTATGGCAGTGAGCGGGCCAGACTCTCATCCATCCAGTCACCTCGCTATTTGTACACAAATTCCATAAATTCAGTTGGACAGCAACTGAGCAAAAGCGTTAGCCACCAATCCGTCATTCCGTCCACATGTCGATTTAAGCTGTCTGGTAACCATGTAATTCATCCAGCCTTTGGATGGGCTGGAGAACTAGCCACCCTTTAATCCATTCTCCCAGCCACCCTTTCATCCAATTTGACAGTAATCCCACCATCTAGCCAGTCTATGTTCATATGACCATTAGACGACCTGGAGATGCATTAATCCATCCACCTTTTAATTCATACGTTCACCGATTATTTCATCCAGCCTGCCAACCAGTTGGGTCAGTCTATATTAATGCATCCAGCCAGCAGGCGAGCCAGTGAGCCGCGTGTACGTGCGTTGGTGTGCGCGTGTGCGTTGTGAGGTGGTGGGTGGGTGGTTCGAGGTGGGTTGGTGGTGGTTGGAGGAGGGAAGGAGGGGGGGCGAGGGCAGTGGAGGGGGAGGCGAAGGGAGGGAGCGAAGGGAGGAGGCGAAAGGATGAGGCGAAAGGAGGGGGCGTTGGATTTACCACGGTGCTTCGGGGAGGAGTCCCGCAAGGAGCACTCGGGCTCCATGTAGCAGCAGCGGGGAGGAATAGGAAGAGGAGGTGCGCTATCTGCCGACGAAGGCACGGGGAGCATGGGCCCTGTGCGCCGCCTGCGTGCGCTTTGGTGGCCGCTGCTCGCGCTGGCACTGCGCTCGGCCCCCGCGGAGTCTCACCCGGCCGCCGCGTCCCCGCCGGCATCCGATTCCACTCAGCCGGCTCCTCCGGACTACGTGCTCGAGGACTACCGCGGAAAAGGCTGTCTGGACGAGACGGGCTACGTGTATAAGCTGGGCGAGGAGTTCTCGCCGGGACACTCGTCGTGCCCGTGCCGCTGTACGGTGGACGGGCCCGTGTGCCCCAAGCCCGAGTGCCCACGCTTCTCGGCATCGCGTTGCGCTCGTGTGGAGCACAACGGCTGCTGCCCCGAATGCAAGGAGGCGCGCAGCGAGTGCGAGTACCGAGGGATCGCCTACGCGCTCCTGCAGGAGTTCAAGGTACGGTGTCTCCCCACCGAACCCAAGAGCTGCCTGTCTTCCAAAGCTAAGTCCAGCGCTGGGACAGTAACTTAGCTAAGTTAGGATCGTGTGGGAGTTATGGTGGTGGGCAGTGTGGCGATTTATAACGGGATTTGATCGTATGGCAAAACAGACGTTCCAATCTTGAAGAATGGGGTTCAAACTTAGGATGCCGCGAAAGTCGAACGTAGGGATTAAAACTATCCGACACGTACTCCGGGTGAAAATCCGGCATTCAACGACTAGTAGAAACTGATTTCAACTCAATTGAGAGCCCATTTAAAACGTGCCAAGCCTATTCTATAACCTATGGGTACTTTTTTGCCAGTATACATATATAAAATTAGAAAGGTTTTACCGTGTCTGGCGATTATGCAGGTGTTAAGATTATGCAGGTGTTAAGATCTTAACACCTGCATAATCGCCAGATACGGTAAAACCTTTCTAATCTCTATTCTGTAACCGTTGTTCGATTCTCATGCCCATAAGATAATTAGTGTGAGGCATTGTTTTAACACCTGACCATTTGACGCATCGTGGATACAAACTCTATTTAATTACTGTATGCTATAAATTGACCCTATTGTCTATAAAATAGTAAGTAAATCCCAGTAGACTCTCATATGATGATATAAAAATGACGATGTAAGTACATTATTCCATCAAAACGCATTGTCACACCACGCACAATGAAAGGAAAGGGTACTGGTTGGACCCTTGAACGATGACGTCCTGTGTTGTTAGTTGTATACATAAAGAGAAGTAACGTTATTATACTAAAACAGGTGGTAGTGCTATACGATTATTTTGCATTTCCAAAAAAAGGCGAAAGCTTTTATTGCTCAGTGTTTTTTGACGGCTTGGCGATCGTGTGTACTAGTGCACGTGGGGAGCAGCAATGCTGTGGTTAGCGCACTGCACTGCTAACCCAGTGACCCTAATTCAATTCCTCCTTACTGTCGAAACCAGTGACGAATATCCGAAACGGTCCTGGATCGCCGACGCAGCCTTAAAATTGTACCTTGTGCATCTGTGTAACAAGCAATAACACTGGGAAGACAAAGGCGGCCGGCAGCGGTATTGGCCATCCTCCCCCATCGTATGCTGTACCAACCGTAATCGGTGATCGCTAACAGCACTTACCCCAACAGCTCGTAGAGGTTGAATGGGAGGATCTTTGTCTGTATTTATCCGCATTAATTCAACATGAGACCGGTGACACTTTCCATTTGACACGGATGCCAAGGGTGGCCGCATTTCCAACAAAAAAACCTCACTCCACTGCAAGCACTCGATATGTGTGTGTACATTAAACGCTGCTTCTAGCAGTGTGCAGCGACCACTGTCAACTCGCACAAGGAGAAATTGGATACGCTCACGACACTGCTTACAGTGACGGGGATTCAACATACAAAATGTACGGGAAATCAATAACTATGTGTTTTTTCCCTCTCTTCTAAACCAAGCGCCATGGGTCAATCGGCGTAGAATGGGGACGCTTGTCACTGTATCAGCACCACGGACAGCGCCCCGTTAATTGTGGCGATGGTGGTGGTGTGCCATCTTCTTTGTATCATAACAGCTCCTCCCGTCTCAGTAACTGCGTTGATAGATGACCATTGTTAACGTGTCGCTTATAAAATCGACACCCCCACGGAGCATTGCGTCCCATTATGAAATCATAGTTAAACTAAGGCAGTCGGTAGACGCATTACATCAATGGAACTTCTTTCTAGTTGGAATGTTGTTTCAACGTCTGCGGGAAATGGGAATAGTTTATTTTATAAAACTATTAATGGAGTTGGATGAACACTATCGTTTTCATTTATTGAGAAAAAATGGTGATACTGAAAATGATTAAATATTGTTGTTGTCAAAATAAACATCAAATATTTGAACATTCAGTAAAAAATTCCACTAATAAGCCTTATTTAATTAATACATTCTATCAAGAATATTGTATTTTTCTATTGCTAGAAATAATATTATAAATCAAAGAATCCTGGGTGCAATCAATATTTCACCTAATTTGCCAGAACCATTTTTAAAAATGTGCCCTAACATTGTCAGCAAATATTTCAAAGTACGAATAAGCTGCCTGCAATTCATCGCACATTCAAGTGTTTAATGTGTCTGCTGGTGACACAGGTACACATTTATATTGATCCTTCTTTCCTTTGAAATCCTGGAGTTTGATGATTTCCCAAAAAAATAATGATTGGATTTGAATTCACAGTTGTCAACGTTTCTTAAAATGAAGAGCTTTTTAACATTATTTGTTGAAAACAAAGAGCACATGCTCAATTCACTAATGCTACATTTTTAATAAACTTAACGCACAACGTAATCAGCAATGGTGTAGAGATCAATTGTGTTCGTCTGTTGAAATACCGTATACGCCATACCAAAGCTGCCACTGAACATATTTAGCCTCTCTGCCTGTGATATACACAGGCTGTCAGTGGCAGTGCAATTTATTTGTTCTGCAATAAATTTCTCTGCAAATAAAGTGGATTTTTAAAAAAGGAATATAAATATTTTATAAAGCGATGATATTTAACCAATGAGGTTATAATTTAATTTTAAAGGTTCACAACATTTTTGACTATCATGACATTCACCAGACTAATACGGGGTTTTTTTCATTATTACTTCTACAACGTATAAGAGATCTCATCTCATCTCATTATCTGAAACCGCTTAATCCTATATAGGGTCACGGTGAAGCCGGAGCCTATCCCGGAAACACAGGGCGCAAGGCAGGAATACACCCGACGACGGGACGCCGGTCCATCGCCACGTATAAGAGATGTGACCCTAATCTCCAAGGTGGCGTTTGCGTGGGCTGTGCGGTTTGTGTGTGGATGACCGGCGCAGCCTTCTCCGTGCGAGCGCTGCCGCTGTGAAGCTAACGGGGAGGTGTCCTGCGTCGTGGCTGATTGCGCTGTCCCCGAGTGCGTGAACCCCGTCTACGAGCCAGAGCAGTGCTGCCCGATCTGCAAGCATGGTACGGTACGATACGCCATGCCACAAGCCCGCACCGTACTGCGTAATCCTAAAGCCAGTTCACGACACATTATACAGGGTCAGTGTAATAGCTGTTATATAAACGGAGCAATGTCACTGTGCTCTCGGCATTCCCAATACATATGAGGAGTTGCAGTGCATCCTTACGAATCGACGAAATCGCAATTAAAAAATTGCCGACCTCTACCTTTTCTCTCCGTTTCTGTCTGCACGTATACATTCCCATGTTTCGAGTTTATATTTTTACATTTCACATTTGCCTACGTACTGAAACTTTCTCTTGTCCGATGTATATGTCAATATGACATCGCTCACTTACATAAGGCTTCATTTGCATACTGGAGAAATCTTTTAAATGTTAAAATACACCTTTGATTTTAAATAATGTGGCATTAAAACCTTCACATTTAATGAAACGCGCAAAATAGTGTGCAGAGCTGAGAATGTTTATAGTTACACAGAAGCACTTCAGATTCATCTTGACATACTGTAGCGATATGATAACGAAACGGTGCTGAGATTTGCGAGCTCAGGCTCCGTTATCTATATAAGCACTGTGATTTAATCACTGATGAACACTACAGCTTAGTTCATAGAAACATTGCAATGCAAGGCAATGCAATATTAAAATTTGCAATAAAATCAATGATTAACTGTTTCAAAACTTTAAGAAATAAGTCTTAACATTTTCTGGCTCAGTGCTAAGTTTTGGTGAAGATGAGAGCTAATTTAGCAAATCTCTGCCATATTAATCCTCATTGAGTGAATGAATAAACAGGTTATTTTTTTTACTAAGCTACTCTTCCTCTACAGTTCACATTCAACTGTACAATTGTAAATGCAGTTAACACACACAAATGCAATAGATATTAGGCCTCCATACAGCCTGAATTTATATATTATTTTCTTTTTATTATACATAAATCTGCGGCGATGGACTGGCGTCCCATCGTCGGTATATCCTTGCCTTACGCCCTGTGTCTGCCGGGATAGGCTCCGGCTTCACCGTGACCCTGTATAAGACTAAGCGGTTTCAGACAATGAGATGAGATGAGATACATAAATCTACTGTTATAGCAAGTGATTCTTACTATTATATCCCTCACTATTCCATCTAACCTGTTGCCATCATGTCCTTTGAAATCAATCGTGCAAGTAAATGAGAACCGTGCTACAGGCTGAGCTGCCATTGCGGGGAGAGATACGTGGGCATAAGATCTGTAGAAATATAAAGGACCAAGGTGGACAAGATGCCAGCTTGAGATGTCAAGCAAATTAGTCACTCTTAGCCGACTCCGGGCAACTTGAGCATTAGCCAAGCACACCGTTTTCAAGTAATGATGCCGGATGAGGTTGCGTTTACCTGTAGAAAGTTAGCCTGAACACAGTGGATTGTTTATTCTTGGAGAGACACAAATTAAAAGCACAATTGATTAAGTAAATCTCGAACAGCTATTAAAGGCGGACTGGGATAATGAAGAGGGAAGGTTGTTGTGCTTTAGAAAATCTGCATCGAGCAATAAAAAAGCAACAAGCCAATGTGCCTTCAGTAGCAGGTTTAAAATAAATATATAGTATTCCGTGCTATGACATGGCAGAAATATGGGCATTTATAAATAAAATGGAATAAAAGCACAACATTGCACAAAGAAGTGAGGAGATTGGCACGTGGATTAAATAGCGTGCACGTTTTAGAAACTTTGTGTCAATTCCAGAGATACGTTAGTAATGCTTGGGTAGGACACGTCACTAGAATGATGGCCGGAAGTCGAGACTCAGAAGGAAGTAAAAGCCAAAGGAGACAACTAACCTTAGAGATCGTCCACTGCAGAGACGGAGTAATGATATCAGCCTCTATGCCAGTGCTAGACATATCGCTGCATCACAGAAATATGAGATATATGTTGATTGCTTTGGTAGGCCTACAGCTAGCAGTGTGTAGATGATATATCATATATAATGAAAAATACAGTTAATAACACGCGGCTCATATTCATTCAATTTCGAAGCCATGCACTCGACGTGAGAACCACTCAGAGGCGCGGAGAAACCGCAGAGAGGCAGGAAGGAAGATACATGGTTAGCCGGTGCCAACATTTGCCAGACACTGTGTCCAGCATATTATCTCATTGTCGGCCAATTCATGAGTATGTTTTAATATGTGGAGAAAACCAGTGAACCTGGAGGAAAC
>JAZEWT010000003.1:36096063-36106848 GCA_036362905.1 Mordacia mordax | reverse complement strand
AGCATCGCGGGGCCCGCACGTGGCCTGGCAAACCGTGCAGTCGGTCGCCTCGGCGACCACAGCCATGAAAACCCCACTAGGGGTCGACGTTGACACCATGTCGACGTCGGCAAAAAAGAAGACGATCGCTTTTAAGGCAACAAATTGTGTTTTTGGTTTTCTGATTTACAGCACGAAGTGACTTGTTGCATTGCATCAATCATCGGAGTTCGCCACCCACCCAAAGTCCACAAATTTCAAATGAATGTCAAGCAATATTACATGGTCCACGATTACATTTGAATGCCCCGTACTGTGTACAACATACGTAGCAGTAGCTAAACAAACGTAACATTTTCATTAAAAACCCCACTTCTGTGTGTGAGCACACCTGCTTATACATTGATTTGTTTGAAAATTAAGCAATAATTTTATCTGTATATATATCGTTTAAATATATACTGTGTATGTGGAGTACTTATCTAATGTAGCATTTAGTTTACATGGATAAACACTTTATTGGATGGCAGGATGAAATCTTTTTTTTTATGTTCTATTTTCAAAAGAACATGAGCAAATGTTTTTAAGTTTTCTCGCGTTTCCAAATAAATCATTTAGCTCCTCCCTGATCAAACGAAAAATCATTGCGTCCCTCAATTTTGTTATGTTGCTATTGCAGTGTTTTATTACTACGACTGGATTAGCAACCTACAGCCATTGCCAACCGTAATTAAAGTGGAAACACTGGCTTCCCAGAGAATGTAGGCACAGTGAGGGATGTTTAAACAATCAATGACGACTTTTAAGGAAACAGAGAAGCTCTGATCGTTGCAATACAGCAGTGAACAATTAATTGAATCCCATAAAAATGTTTCCAAGGTTTCCAATCATATTCAGCTTGTTTTGAATCAATTTTGCTGAAATTCGCCTCTGCCAGAAGGGTGTATAGCTGATGGCTGTGTAAAATAATCTGAAAATGTTTATGTGGTGAGACTTAAGAAGATGGGGCGGCGCGGTGGCGCAGTGGTTAGCGCTGACGCCTCACAGCAAGAAGGTCCCGGGTTCGAGTCTCTCGGCTCCGGTGCCTTTCTGTGTGGAGTTTGCATGCTCTCCCCGTGTCCGCGTGGGTTTTCGCCGGGTACTCCGGTTTCCTCCCACAGTCCAAAAGCATGCTCCTGGATAGGTTGATTGGCTCGCAGACTAAAATTGTCCCGCAATGCCCGGCGATGGACCGGCGTCCCGTCGTCGGGTGTATTCCTGCCTTACGCCCTGTGTTTCCGGGATAGGCTCCGGCTTCACCGTGACCCTATATAGGATTAAGCGGTTTCAGATAATGAGAGAGACTTAAGAAGATGTATTGACTGCTTATCACCTTTGCCCCTTGTATTCTCCACAATGATCTAGTTTTTCTTTTTTTGTTGTGCTAAAATTATACATAGGCATTCTTTCTCAAGCATTTCAACAATTGTATTATAGCAATACAATGCTATAAAAGAATGCAACATTTGAGCTACATTTCCATTGACGTTAAAGCTGACTGAAGTATGTTTTAAGTTACGATTGGTTGACAGCTCTTTAAAAGACGGTAATCAAATATTCTGTGGATAGTACATTGACTCTGCATCAACTCTACCCGTGCTCAAATTAACCCAGACCACTAATAACAACATAAGACGCACAGAACGTAAAATGTACAAAAATCTCGATACACAGAAAAATACATAAAGAAAACAAAATTCACGCAATAAATAATACAATGAAGCAGCATATGTATACAGTAGTGCAAACCACACTGGGTGAATATACGGTAGTATATAGGTAGAAATATAAGTCCAGCGAAAATCACACCAGACACAATCCCCTTAATACCCTCCTCTCTTTTCCTCCACCTTCCAAACCTCATTTAATGCAAAGGCATGAAACCCGTGATTTTAAAACAGTAATACTAACAGTAATGTTTAATGCTGCATTTTTCCTGGGAAAACATAATTAATAGAGCCCTCTACATTAGCCCTGTGGGTGTCTAGATCTTAGCAAGCCATGAGATCACTATCATGACATCCCCTCCTCCAACCTCAGACTAGAACAGCAAGAGCAATCGTCTCTGAGATGGATGTGAAGTGTGTGTGTGAGTTTGTTTACCAATGGGCAAATAAACAGCGCAAAGCTCTCATTATCAAAATGCAAAATGAAGAAAAGAAATATGAGTGAGTTCGGGTTAGAGTGCTTTTGGGCACATTGAATGTGGTCATGAATAGTAATAGAACATTGTTCCTGAGATAGAAAGTGTGCAATGTACTGATGTAGGCTTTCACGGCTCGATGCATGTGAATTGCTTTCCAAAACGGTTCTGTCTGGATCACCATTTCGAGGGTTCATTTTCTCTCCTTCACGACGTCTCGCCTATCACGCTGGAGGCATCCTCAGGTGTAGAGATGTTTTCCCTCTCCAGTTTGGCAGGCAAGGCGTCACGAAGGAGTGAGAAGAAACAGTCGCTATGCCGAAAGAATAGCTATGAAATGTTTTCAATAATTGCACATGATCTACTATGACGGATCATAAACGTGGAACCTGGCGACTGGCACAGAATAGAGGTGTAAAAGTGTACAGGTAAGCACCCAGAGATGTGTGCCTAGAATTACTCTAAAAAAACACTCGAGGAATCTGCGAGGTAGTGATATCATATTCACTGTTTATAAAGGTAAGTGGGTTTGGTAACCACACATCATTGAAAAGGATGATGGCCTTTGGTGAAGCCTGACAACGGGGCGTGAGCTGATAAAGAGACTCCGCCCTGCAGAATGAGCTCCGCGATAACGGGCCAATTAGATAAACGCCTGTGCATAATAATAATTACACTTCGAGAGCGCTTTTCACCCGAGCGTCACAAAGCGCTGCACAGAGCTGTGGAGAGAACGGCATGTCATCAACAACGACAAAAGAACAGCAAATCAGCTGTTGGATTCATCATGAGACCGCGGCAGGGTGGTGCAGTGATAACATCTGCGCCTCACAGAAGGAATTGTCTTGCCCGAGCAGTTTCAAGCCTGTCTTGGGCACCTTTCTGTGTGAAGTTTGTGGTTCTCTCCCTGTGCTTCGTGGATTTTCTCCGGGCTCTCCGTTTTCCTCCCACAACTAAAAAAAAATACCCATTCATTAATTGACCGACGACATCCTAATATACAGGATGCAGTGTGTGGCAATGTGGCGCCGGCAAACCGCCTGGCTGCCTCCTCCGCCTCTCTGTGCTTTCCCCGCGCCTCTGAGTCGTTCTCTGTCGAATGAATACCTTCGACAGTGTGCGCATTATAAATGTAAAATTATTATTATTATTATTATTACGAGGAATGATGACGACTTGCGAGAACTTCATCCAGCATTAAATAAAGTATGGCAAATGATGATATTTCCAGAGTACATTTTGTTCACTTTTATCTCAGAGTATAAGATACGATATCCTAATCACAACAGCAAGAGTATTTTCCAATGATGAGCAATGCAGGTTTGGATATTTGTCAATCTGTCAGCTTGCTGTCATGGGGAGTAATATGAGCCACACAGGTTATCGTTTGAATATTACTCCATAAAATGGTTTTGATACAGCCCTTAGGCCACTTGGGTTCGACTCCTAATACATCTAAACTTCTGCCTTTACCAACATAATTAAGCATTGCTCTGAAATGTGTATGAGATACTGTTGCTTTCTCACCCTTGTATGGTTTGACGACTTCTATGACTTTGGGGATTTTCCACTCAGAAATTTGACGGACAGTGCATTACCTTCATTGAATTTTACATAGAGTATTATCGCTTCTGACCTCATTATTTCATACATATCACTGATAGACCATCATGCCTAAATAACGGAGTACACGCACGAGCACGAATGTACACGAACGCCATTTAGAGGGTTAACAGCAGATGTTCATTTTACAACAGTAATAGCAAAACACATTCGTCATGAATAATAATTTCATGTCACGGGAGTTTTTTGTAAATAACAAAACAATAGATATGTTAACAAGTTCGTCAATAACACTGCCATAAAATTGGGGGCATGTGGAATGCTATTGTTTGTAGTACTGGCGATGCTGTTCACCCAGTAAGTCGTGTCTGTGGGTAATTACGCGTATTAAAACATATGGGCGCAGTACTGATGTCGGGTTTCATGGCTCGATGTATGAGAATTGCTCTCGATAATGTTTTTTTTTCGGGATAGGCGTATCGAGTGTTCCGTCTCTTTACTTCACGACGTTTCGCCTACCACGTTGGAGACATCATCGGGCATTTCTGAATGAGGCGAAACACTTCATTCAGAAATGCTGTTCTCAAACATATGCCTTTCAATGCGGTCTACTGAGTTCTTTAACGATAAAATCATAGTCCGTGTCTTTTTGTAACTGATTTGTATGGCTCATCACGCCTTGGCACCAGTTCTGTGTCATTTTCTAAAAAATACTTTCCCTTTTTATCATTGTTAGTCAGTCCTTTCGCACATATCCTGATCATTTACTGTTCATGGCCACTATGTAAAGGTTATTTTTCACGACGTAATAAAATGCATTGATTAATAACAATATGAAGCCCATCGTCCATTATGATTGCCACTTGTCCTGTTATCCCAGAATTAAACTCCTTTTTGAAGCAGATGTCCTGGGAAATTTGTAAGCTTTTCATCGAACAAGTTACTCGAAGTCTGCATTTTTTAGACACATAGCCCTCGCTCTGTTATTCTGTTTAACTCCGCGCTATGTTCTGTTTCTTGTACCTACCTGGTGGCAACTCTGTTGTCAATCCACTAGTGGATGAAGGTCTCTTAGGGTTTGTTTGACCATACTTCACCACGCTGATAAGAACAAGTTTGGTGAAGGGGCTGGTAGAGCAGGAAGTGCATCAGATATTATCGCTGGTGTTAGCCGTGGGCAGGAATTAAACTCAGATTCGCTAGGTTCGTAGTGCAACCAGCTAGGCACTACTCAACTCCTCTCGCTTAATAAAATGGTTTACTCACAAGGCACAGACGTATGTAATGTTCTGGAAGGCATCTGTCAAAATATGACATCTATACATTTTGACGTTCTATTGCAAGCTATTGTAATACTAAAGGTCAAACAAAAAATATCTGAATATGCACTGAGTATACACCAGACATGGGACATCAAATACAGATAGTAAAGCAACCCATAAGCTGAGTGCGTGGTCCGCACAAATGAGCCCTTGTATAACCCTGCATAGAGCAATGTGCTTATTCGAGCATGAGAGAGCATATTATTTAGTTTACCATGACGCAAAGTGTTTTGCCTTTTAGTATACAAAGCAAATTATTTTATTGCTTCCTATTGTGCCTTCCCGTTTGTAGTGTCGCAAGAAACTCACATCCAGAGCTTGCAAGCTCATTGGGTACTTTCCGCTATAATAATATGCAACTATCTTTTTTCCGGATCATATCCCACAGCCACCTATTGGGCTCATTTTTGGCGTTTGCATGCCTCACTGCTTGACAAATACGTACAAAACATGAAGTTAAAGATTTTCAACAACATCCTGACATATGAGCAAACCTATCGTGCTTTCTTTGATCGAGGTGACAATAAGGTCCTTCAATGAGATATTCCGTATCCCTACACGATTACATATCCCCTGTTTAATATCTCTGCACAGTACTACATTTCACTACCATGAGCTTGTTCCTAGAACCTTTTGATCAAACCTTATATACATACAAACACTCTTTTAACTATAGAGAGTTGCTCCATATTGATGAAATCATAAAAGCAATAGGAAAGGGGGGGGGGGGGTTCCGAATGCCTTCAGAAGTTTGCTCCACCACTCCTCGGACCCCATTGAGTCGATTTAGTTAATCTGTTCAAACTGCTCAAACATTTAGTTGATCTGCTCAAACTGTATGTCAGTGCATTTGCACTGACATACAGTTCATAGGTACGCTGGTTTTGAAGCGATTTATTTCGTTGTTCTCTTATACTAATTTGCCCACGGTCCCGTGCTTGGACCTGGCATCCCAATCCTACATATAGCGCTGACTTGCACCCTGTTTCTGCCGGGATAGGTTCTGGCTTCACCGAAACCCTCTACACGATTAAGCGGGCACTGATGATGAAAGAATGATGAGCACACATTAAAATACAGATACAGTGCACAACTTATTTGTATATATGTTGACTTCTTGAAAACCATATGGAATTGACCAATCCACGGTGCAATAGATGGTGCAGGCTTTGTCTTCATGGTCCCATGTTAAACTGCTTGCTTTTGAGGATAATAGCACAACAATATACAGCTGGGCTCTAATAACAATAGCATAACTTATACTAAGTGTGGTGGCACCTTAGACGCTTATATTACTGAGAAGAACCTTATTTCTGCAGTTTCATAGAATGCACAATGCACTGATTTGACCCAGAGCACAGTGCTGATGGACATAAGCTGCGGATCTCTGTCAAAATTTCTCCCATCCATCCATTGATCCTGAACAGGGTTGCGATCAGACAGAGCCTATACCCGAGTTAGGAAGCCAGTGCATGGCAGGGCACCAGAGGCAATTTAGTCAGCAATCTAGGCCGCAGCAGCAGCGTGTATTTGAACTGTGGGAGGAAACTGGAGTACCCGGGGAAAACTCAAGTCGACACAGAGAGAACGTGCTCCACTCAGAAAGGCACCAGAGCTGGAAACCGAACCTAGGCCCTTCTTGCTGTGAGACAGCAGCGCTTCTCACTGCATCACTGTGCCACTCTAACAGCTGCTCCCGAGTGATAGCATAGTGTAGACTATAGCATAGACAACCATGTAAGTCAGCAGTCATCCACGAAAAGGGACCCAGTAAAGATTTTTTTTCTTCTGTTGACCATACACTATTAATTTCTGTAGCTCACTAATTATCTTAATACACTAAATTCTCATCATGCGCGTCTGGTCTGAATGTGTTATCACAGCATATTTGCTATGCTACCGCACTGCTCGAGTATTATAGACAAAATCTCGTGCTCAGGTCTGTAATTCACACCTCCTGGTCGAGAGACGGCACTCAGAGTTCACTTTGGGGGTGGTCACAGAGCGTGGGATGATCCGCAAATTTCAGGGCTTTGTAGATTTCCAGAGCTGCTATGTTTCCTTGAAGTCACAAATCCCCCCAACTGTCGTCTTCTTAGGCGCTCACTAAGACAGCGCACGATTTTATGGAAAAGGTGAAGGACCTGTAAAATTTCCATTCCATTAGCGCTTCAGAAACTCTGCAACATCGTTTATGGATCATCATCATTATCAATACCCGCATGATCGTGTACAGGGTCGCTAGGGGCTAAGCCTATCCTGGCAGACAGAGGGTGCAAGGCGGGGCTATACCCAGGATGTGACGGCAGTACATCGCAGGGCACTGAGGACAACTTACTCAGCAGGCAAATTAACCTAGGTAGCAGTATCTCTTTGGACGGTGGGAGGAAATCGGGGTATCCAGTGAAAACCCACGTGCTTGTATATGGGCAAACGAATTCCCACTTGCATCTCGATTCCAAGCCACTGTGGTCTTTAAAATGTGCAAAAACACCGTTTGCAGCATTTGGCAATTCAAGGTTGCTAAGGAATGGATTTATTCAATTGACTTCAAATAAAGCGCTATCTTTGTGTGAAATTTGATCTCACATCCAGACAGGTTGGTTTGTAATGCCTGTAACATATCGCAGTGCCCTACCATTATGAAGACCCAACTGAAAATAGCACAAGGTGCAACTTATGTTACCGAAGAATTTTTTTTTTAAATACCGTCATGGACACTCTGTACCAATCAAGCGCTATTATTGAAAACTAACCTGATCCGGGACATATTTCTTTAAAGGCAAGATTCCTAATTGTGGACTTCCTACTCTGTCCCCAATTGTCAAAAAAGGAGAGGCCAATACCCCTGGACGTCAAAACATTCAGTAGAATTCTCAAATACAACAGTATTTTTCTCATCCCTTGCCAGCATTGCAATTGTTGCTTTCCATTTGAGTATTTGCTCTTACAAAGTTATAAAGTTATTTAATACTCCTTTAATACATATATGTACATGTCATTTGAAGCATCGGATAGAAGAAGACTTCCTACAACCTCAAAGGAATCAACCTCAAGGGAATGAGTTATACAGTAACGAAAGAATACTTGACAGCATTGTGTACAGTGTGGAGGGATACTTGTCAATTCAAGGAAAAACTGAATTGCCACCCCAAAGCTACACACTGCTGGGAATGCGTTTTCAAAAAAAAATAATTTTAGAATTCTGACTGGATGAAGGAAATAAAATAAAGACCCCCCCCCCCGCATGAAATGCCATTACCATACACTTTTCTGCTTCACGGCACATGTGAAAGACCAGTGCCTTTGGGCTAAAGTATAAAATTGTTGTGAATCAACTTGATCAGTGGTGTGATGCAGGAGACATTGACAATATCACATGTGGTAAAAAAATTGAGCTGTTGATATTTATTTCTCATGTGTTTATAGAAAACAGTGGTTTGGTCTGGTAGCTGGAAACCAGACAGAAGTCTGATCAATGCATCTGCACCTCCATGGAGAACACCTGTGCGATACCGTATTACACTTTAGCATAGGGCCCAGCGATGGACTGGCGTCCCATCGTCGGCGTATCCTTGCCTTGCGCCCTGTGTCTGCCGGGATAGGCTCCGGCTTCACCGCGACCCTGTATAGGACTAAGCGGTTTCAGACAATGAGATGAGACTTTAGCATAGGTTCTTTGAGACATCCCTCAAGGCAGAACAAAACCTGTTCACACTATTCCACTCAACCAACCTCCTAGTGTGTCAATGTCACTATTCGAATGGCGTGGAGGCCTCGGCAATGCCAGTACCGAGTAAGGTGATTTAAACCCATCGCAGCCATGCACGCTGTCCCACACATACACGTAAAGCCAGAACCACGCTAAGCGTAAATGTGAATCATAAAGTGCGATGGGAACGCCCTCTTCACCTCCTGATTTTTCCCTGACAGCAACTTCAGATGTAATTACATTTAGATACGTTATACATCCAGGATGTATTATAACATTAAAGGAACGTTCATCCCCTCTGCAGATTGAAAGCTACAGGAGACTAAATGTTGCGTTGCAGTGTGATCAGAGTAGGAGAGCTAGCAGGTAAAATGAAACGTGATTTTATGCATTTCATATAGGAAACACTTTTTCATGAATATCGCTGTTGCTCAGGGCAAGTGAGGAACAGCACCTAAATGACGTTAACATGTTATTTTAAACTGTGTCTATGAACATATTTCTGGTTAATCTTTCATCTTATATGTATTATAATTTTATATTTTTAACGTACCAGACTGAGGTTGCATTCCTCACATTGTGGTTGTGGATATTGTTTCTTTATTTATCAGCATGACTAGCACAGACACATGATTCAATTGTGCCGTGTCATTCGCTAAAAATAGCTTATCTACTGGTGATATCACTCGAAATCTAATTTGTATGAATCTGTAAAAGTGGGTTTAAAGCCATTTTACTGAAACCGAGTGTCAAGACGTTGATCTTGAAAAAGCTGGTTTGTTGTGCGATAGCATAAGTAATCTAAAACTATTTAATGTAAGTCACGGCAGTTAAATGTCTCAATTTAATGTAAATATGGTAACATCTGAACCTCACAGAAAGAGAGTCCTGCCTGAGGCAGTTCGATTTCCACCTCGGGTGCCTTACTGGTGGCGTTTGTGTGCTCTCCCTCTATTATCTGTGAGTTTTCTCTACGTTCTCCAGTTTGCTCTCACACATAACAAAAACACACGTGTTAATTAATTGGCCGATAACATAATTATATCGTGGACACAGTGTCTGACGATTGTTGGCACCCGCTGGCTGCACGGTTGCCTTCCCCTCCACTTTTTTGTGGTTTTCATGTCATATCCATGACCAGGCATGGAATTTGTGCACATTATACATTTTATTATTATTGTTATTCTTATTTACATGTACACCAGATTGTGCCAAGACCTTTTCAATGAGTCTCAAGTTTTTTTTTTTCAGGAGTCCTACACAGAGATGTTTCACCAACCTCACAATGGATTACTTGGCACGTGGCAGAGATGTGGAGGTTTCGTTGTCAGTTTAAATTTTTAAACGGTCTTTTTCCAGATTGGCCTGGGTTGGTCGGTTACCCTCAGTGATAGGCACATTGGAGCATTATTTTATCGTCAAGTGCCCGTTGTGGCACCAACCTCCTTTAACCCGAAAATCTTTGGGTCGCTATTTGTCTGGAACATCCCCCCGGACGTATTCACCAACGGAGATCCTAGTAGGAGAACTAGACTCTGGATAACATAGCTCGAGGATACAGTGGAACACGCAAATCCCTCCAACACCATAAGGTTACGATCCATGGGCGGGAATCCATGGAGCAAATTCACATATACGAGAGATGCCACTCAGCATTACCATATCCTGAGTACCTTACAGTCCCACACATACAGCACCTGACAAGCCCGAGGGGACACCCATACCTGCTGAGCTTTTGATCTCACGCAATGTTAATAATAATAATAATTGCACTTCTAGAGTGCTTTTCACCCAAAAATCACAAAGCATCTCACAGAACTGTGGAAAGGTCAGCAACAACAACAACGACATATGAACGAAAAATCAACAACAATAAAACACTTAAATAACATTTTCGTGTTTTAGGCAGAGTTTAGTGGGATTTGGTAACATCCATCCATCCATCCATCTTCTTCCGCTTATCCGGTGCCGGGTCGCGGGGGCAGCAGTCTAAGCAGCGATGCCCAAACTTCCCTCACCCCAGACAC
>JAZEWT010000003.1:36019254-36051449 GCA_036362905.1 Mordacia mordax | reverse complement strand
GCGCCGCTCGCTGAGCTCTCACCGCCCCCCCCCCCCGAGTTCGAGTCGGACGCGGCCGTGGCGGCGTCGGCATTAGTTCCCTTGCACTCGCACCTCACTGCACTCCCTCCACACACTGCGGCATTGATGGTAATGTATACGAGGAAACAGCCGAGGCTCAATGATGGGTAAAAACATTCTTCCCATTCTTACCGGACGCCATGTTTTGTGTTTGCCCTCAATCAAAATATTCGCGAGGCTCTCGTCTCGTCGTTCTCACAACCGAGCCTCGCGTCGCCGCTCTGCCGTCGTTCCGTCGTCGTCGACGACTCTCGGTCTCCGCTCGCTTTGTCGTTTGACGCGTTTTGCGATTCGTTGCATCGCGCACAACCCCCCCCCGCTCCGCTCTCGGCTCGATGGCCGCTGATACGAGCGCCGCCGCCGTCTTGTGTTGCAGGTATCATGAAAGAAGACAATCCCACCCGCATCAGGTATAAAGTGACGCCTCCCACCACCCAAAGAGGAGACGTCGCTAGGGGGGGGGTTGGTGTGCGGGGCACAGCACCTATCTCCTTTCGATGCCCGCGTTAATGGACACCGCGCGTTCGGTTCGAGTCGCGTAGCGGCCTGCGTAGACTCGCGCGCACTTGGCCACCGGCTGCTCGGCGGCGTTACTGCGCGTGTAAATAACGCACGGTGCACCGCATCGGAAGTCGTTAGTGGACACGGTTATGTGTACGTTTATTTTAAGTACCCATCGTAAAAATGTGGAATAACCACATATGGCTCCGTTGACTGGCATGCACGACCTTCTCAGCCGGCTTGAGCCAGACACTGCAGTTTTCTTTTCAACCCTGTGTTTAGTGGAGGTTTTTTTTATATTATCAAACAATGAAGTCATTAAAGTTCAAACCTCATTTTTAGACATTTCGGTTTTCATTTGAGCGTACGTGCAGGAATTCGCAGTTGATTATCCGCACCATGGTTCTGATCCTTTCCATGAGACTGATTCACTATGTAGCTACTAAACCGCTAAGGAGCCACAGCGGTCGGACCGGGACCCAACCTTAAGGTTCTGGAATCACCACGCAGTGACTAAGCACGAAGAAGTTATTAGTGTGTATTTGTCGTATCGGCTGACCTGACAGAGGAAAATCTAATTTATAAACCCATAAGAGTCGTGGAGTGAAAGCCATATTTATAAGAGCAAGTGTTTACACTTGCAAGTCTAAACACTTGCAAGTGTAAACACCCATAAGAGTGATGATAACACGTGAACAGTTGAAGCGTTTATGGTATATTGACTACTATTCACGCTTACCACATGCTTATCTTAATGCGTCACTTTCCTTGGCCTGCATGCGCAATTTTACACCTGTACAATATTTGTTATACATTTCCTCAACTTATCACTGTGCCCAGGTATCAAAGTTAACCATATCAATGTGCTTTTAATTTTTACTTCTGCACTACGTTATTTTATTGACTAATTCCATCCCTTTGTCACATGCTGCCATGCAATTAATTTGGCATTAACCGGTGCTTCATTGCAGAGTGTCAATAAGTATCCAGCAAAGACTGAAGGTGGCAGTGACAATCGTAATCAGAAAATGCGAGACTCAAGAGATTCATCTCCAGCAAGCAAGATTCCTCGCAGGTCAAGCAGTCCTGATATCCGGGAGCAGAAGACCAATTCCCTGCAGTCAAAGCCCAAAGACAAGTGCAGAGGTGTGCCAACTTCACTGCTTGGTTTGTTACTAATATCTAATCAAAAACTTCCTTCATGGTCATTGCAGTAACTTAACCAAACAGTGATGCATGCTGTAGCCTAGCACTCGAGAGGTGGGTTTGGTGAACCATGCATAGTTTGGTGGACCACAGTTGTGTGAGACCCTCTACCTTGAATCTTACCCCATGTGAAAATATTTTTTTAAAGTACTAGAGTTTACCTAAGATCCCAAAGAAAGGCCCTCTTCGAAGTGTTCGTTCAGGGGGCAAATATGCCACCAACTACTTTGTCAGTACATTATGTTGGGGTTTTTTTTATCAAACACCACAGATTTTCTGTCAAGTGTTCAGCTGGATTGCATGTCGAAGATATGGCTGACTCATTCCTAACTGTCCACATTAGACATTGAGTTTAGGAAAATGTATATGTATGGTCATATCTCATACATATGTTTTTATATGTTAACAAAAGTCTTGTTGGTTGAACAGCTTAAACATTGTTTTTTTTTATTAGCAGTGTATTTGAAACTATTTTACTGTCCATTTAAACACAATCACAGAAGGTGACTACTGTCCCTAGCAGGGGCAGGGATAGAAACGGGGCTTGGCACTGTTTTCAGCAGCAGTTGTATCCAATCCTAGACCTTGTTTGCGTTCTTCACAGACTTTGGGTTTCAGTTGACATGAGAGAATGCTTTTTCTTCAGGTAGTTCCAAAGAGTTATTTTGGGGTCATGATTTTAGTTATGAACAGGAGCACTCATGTACAAATAGTGCTTAAATTAACTTTCGTTAATCTGTAATTGCCATGTCAGTAGTCCCAACCTGCATCTATGGCCTATTGCATTTACAGCTATAGCACCTGATAATCAGAAGAAAAGTTACTTTACGTACATTAAAATCTGTAATATTTTTATGTTTATGCCCTTGAAGTTTACTACATGTTGTTAAGTGTAGTGTAACATATTACTTTACTTTCAAGAAGGGATATGCTGTGCCATAGAAGTTTTAGCTTTTTTATATAATGAGTTCTACTGACTGGAACAAATGTTAGATCACTATTCACAATTTCTAATGCCCATGTTGTTACTGTGTTGTGCTACTCGCATCTGGTGATGCAGTTGATGGAAGCTCTCAAAATCATTCTTCTCGTCCTATATCAAATTCACATGCTCCTGAACAGTATAAGAACCCAGCAACACAAGTAAGTATTAACTTGTCACTGTCAGACCTAGGAACAACCTACCAAATATTTTATTAGATTGAAAATTGCAACTGTTTACATTAAAGTCACTGACACTTGAGGCCATTCACTTTCAGTAATCAATTCCATCACAACGTAACAATACACGCTTACAGTTGCATTCGATTATCATAAGTTTTGATTATAAATAGACCTTTTTTTGGAGTAGTCTAAATTACTTGCCATATGCACTGTTCATATAAGTAATCATAAGGCACTTGAAAATGGGCAGTAACTAACAGCAATGGTGATTGAGGAAATTAATGCATATTTACATACAGCCACTGAATTTTTGTTGTGATTATTGCAATCCCTTGTCTTGCAGCCACATGACCCTGCAGATGATTGGTCAGAACACATTAGTTCTTCTGGGAAGAAGTACTATTACAACTGCAGAACAGAGGTGTCTCAGTGGGAGAAACCCAAAGAATGGATGGAAAGGTGAGTGACGATTCGCACTTAATATTAACATTGTGTTAAGATAATAATATGGAGTATTATTGGTTATTTGTAGTAATTTACAAATGAATAATTTTATCAGCAGGACAAATCTTGCTTCATTAAATGAATTAGTTGAAAAAATATATGTAACCAGATTCATCACTTGTTTTTCTTAATGATAACAGTGTGAAGCGATGCATTGACATTTCTAACCGCATATGTGGCTGTGGTGTGCAGAGAACAACGGCAACGGGAGGCTGCAAACAGAATGGTTGCAAACAGTTTCCCTAAAGATAGGGACTACAGGAGGGAAGCCATGCAGTCGGCAGTACAGAGCAATTCCTCCAACCGCATTACAGGTTAGCATTCCTTGCGGTGTTCATCTGAAATGAACTACTTTAATGTTGCATGTGTTGCAAATATTCTGGTGACTAATTACTGCGCAAATTTAAATTTTGAGCGTCAGTACTCACCACTGCTTTTACTATATGAAGTTTTGTTACCATCTGTTTTTTTTTATTTTGTATTCAGTTCTAACAGGTACCTGCAAGTATGTATTTTATTTCAACCATTTTCCAACCTTGGTAATTCGAAAATGTCACGTGTTTTAGCCTGCCCGATGTACGCATCTGGGACGTAACATTCATGCAGCTCACAATGGACAGACAAGACTGTACAGCCCAATATTCACACTGTCAATTATTTATTACGATCCTCCCATATCTAGTACAGTTTTAACGTGGACTATTCTTTGGCGTCTGCGTGCCAGTTGAATGAAAGATCTATATGCAGCTATTAGGAGTTTTCACACATTAAGCATATCATGATTAAAACAAAAGTCAAACTATTAGCACAAATTATTTGGTCTAATCTATGCAGTGTCGCTCTGTATTCTTAAATCCATAACTAGGTTAGGGGAAGACACCTGTCTAAAATTAATAACCTACATAACATACAATGATGTCTTTTACATATGCAGTTAGCTTTTTAGATTAGCATTTATCTGTAATACACTTGTTGAAGTTAATATAATTGCCTTTCTCCCATGGTTATATTTTTATTGGGTAATGTGTTGTGACCCGGTGGTGAAATTTCATTCAGAGCTTTGTGATCACAGCACTATTATCAGAGTATTGTCCCTGCAGATGTTTCACAGAAATA
Source organism: Mordacia mordax (assembly GCA_036362905.1). Classification (NCBI taxonomy): domain Eukaryota; kingdom Metazoa; phylum Chordata; class Hyperoartia; order Petromyzontiformes; family Petromyzontidae; genus Mordacia; species Mordacia mordax. The sequence continues at coordinate 36,046,898 of JAZEWT010000003.1, read as the reverse complement.
CTTCTCAATGAAGCACCTGCTAAGCTTTTTAAATCCACACTAGGTGCATACTTAATTTTATTCCACTTAATCACATTGTGACCCTCGAATTAAAGGCACTTTAGAAATACAAATATTATACTGATTATACCTCATTTTCTCTCCAACACAAAAGCCACGTTTCATTAAACCTAACGTGAAAATACTCTACCTTGCTACAATTGAGAACCTAATTTAATGATAGATAACTGACTAAATTAAAACTCGTAATCTCTGCGGTACCAGCTGAGTGGTCTGACATGACAACCCCTGGGCTAACCTCCCACCTCGAAAACGAGATGAACGTTTTATTAAAAACATTTTGTACAATGTGCTGGTATTGAATTAACGCAAAATATCTCAAATTATTAAATCACCATTGTGCCTGTTACTATAAATAGTGCATATTTTTTGGGAATATGGAATGTTTAATGCTCTGTTTTATTTATGAAACGGCATGAATGCAGTTAATTTCGATGTAATTTAATGTTGCGTCAAGTATTTTAGAATAATCTGATTTCCTCAGGAGGATTTTGACCAAAAAACGAGCACGATACACAACAATAAAAGTGTGGAAGGGCAAGTGGTATCACATGGCCAGTCGAGTTCACAGCGATTTTAAAGCACTGAATCACTTCTGAGATCTTTAATTGATCCTCTGTTGACGAGTGCATGAATCGGCTCAATCTTCTCTTGGCAAGATTTCTCTCTTAATGTGCCTGTGAAATGCTGCTCTTGGAACGTTCTAAATATATTTTCTTTACTGGAGATTATGTGCAAAATAACCATGATCAATACTACCGCATTTATTGGTAAGGAAAAGGTCTATATAACACCACTTATAACAGTGACATCACAACGCTGTAATTTGTTTATTTTACAGTAAATCGATAACTGGTGACATGGAACATTTGATAGACATTTGGTATTTTGATGTGTTATCACTCTTAGCTCCTTCCTGAGGTCAGGTTATTAAAGGAAACTATATATTTAATAAAGGATTGTACAAAAGAATAAGTGGAGGGAATTGATTATCCATCTCAGTTTTGATGATGACTTATAAGAATGAAATTTACAGGAAAGTTTAACTTTTAAACAAAGGTTGTCAACCACATGAGCAAAACCAAATTGAAATTCTACAAGTGACAATGTTGGAGGACAACTTGAGAATATCAAAATATGTATCCCTATGTAACAATCTTTTATTGTGTAGGGTTGATAAGTTATTTAGAGAGTACCATATGTTTTGTTAGAAGTTAACTAGGATGTGACCGTACAGTACAGAGAGGGGATTTGGGCCTTTTTGAAATGTCTAGTATTTTACTACAGGTACTGTGGTTTCCTGCTACGTCAACTGGTTAGCGCAGGACTTTTCTGAAAGTGTTGAGGCTGATTGAGGCTTCCTGGGTACTAATACTTGAGTGTGATAGACAATTTGTGAAGCAGCATTGAAATTTTTGAAGACAAAGGTACTGGTGTCCAGAATTGGTCATTCCTTCCGCTCACAATCACTCATGCTAAATGTTCTCTGGAACTCTATTCGCAGAAGACAAGCATTCAAGTGAGGTGGGCAGCGTGCTCACACAAACCGTCTTGTCACAGACGAGCAAACACAACGACAGGGACTACAGGCTGCCCCGTACCGAAGCGCCGAGCAGTGGAACGTCAACCAGCACTCCGCTCCAACAGCAGGCATCCTTCGGCATCAAGCCAGGCTCGTCACTCTCCAATAGCACGCCGAGCCCTGTGCCGAGCAGCCCATTCAACCTCCTGCCTGAACACCAGCAGCATCACAAGAAGCAGAATGATTCTAATGGAGCCAACATGCTCACCAAGCCACATCATGGTGGCTCATCGACAGGCCAGAGGCCAGAAAAAAAGGGTATTCTGCACTTCACATTTGAAAAATAAAACCTGCATTACCTAACGTGTTGTAATTTATCATCTTAGCATGGTTAACTTCTGTTTTTGTAATCAAAGTATGGCTAATGACATTAAATACGCCTAATAAATGACTGCCAAAGATTAACTCCAAAGCATTATTATAGGCGAGCACTAAACAAAATCACAATTATGTTGATGTACTTATATGACCGCAGTACTGTTTAGTACAGTGCTGTAATATAGGACCAATTGTAAAAGCACTTACAGTAGGTAATAAATAGAACAGGTTTTTTACCGTTTCTGGCAATTATGCAGGTGTTAAAATCTTAAAACACCAAAATAGACACATTTCACAATGTGTCTAGTTTGCAAAAGCCACACATACTTGTGTACATATGTACACTGGCAAAAAGTACCCATAGCGTAAACAGCTCCACTTACAGTAGGTTTATTTTCACGTAGAATAATTACATCATAGCTTGAGGAAATCTATGCTGTTTTTTTTGTTATATTTGTGTGCAATTTATGAGACTGTTAGGAATTGGATGATTTTATATTTAACTTTGGGATCAAAGTGAAATTGTTGAACTTAGACAAATTTGAGAATCATAAATTATTACATTGCACTCCATATTTACAACATGGAACTTTTTGTCTTGGAAAGAGTTGACTAGTTCTGGGAAATTTGTGCATGACGCAGGGAACAGTCCTAACTCTCGTTCTGTTAATCCCATACACGACATGTCCTGGTTTTTCAAGCCTCCCAAGGTGGTAACTCCAGGCCAGATTTACGGAGGGGAACCCAGGGTCAGAACACGTCGCGTTGTGGCAGGACTACCTCTTCCAGTGGACCAAAGGCAGATTTCCCAAGTCAAACCAACGTCTCAAAACTATAGTTCGAAGGCTTTCGTGACCAATATTATTAATGAAATCCATTCTTCTGTTAGGTCACGCAAAAAATATGTCGTTTAACCCTCCACCACCTGACACGGCAAAATAGTAAGGTTTGTCACGTGACCAGAATGTGCCAATTCCTTTACTATCTCAGCATACCGGTGTGTGGGAGAGCGAACCCACATTATTTCATGATTAAATACAACGTTTCGCTGATAATTGAAATCAGCATCATAAGGTACCTGCGCCAAACCTGGGCGAGCAACTCGGAAAACTAGTCCGGTTCTGGGTTCATTTATATAGGGAGGTTGTGATGTCATTACTCACGTGTTCAAGGGTGCCGGGACATAATGGAGGGCCGGGGGGCAGGGCAACATTACATAGGTGTTTACAATATAGGTTAATCAGATTCAGTCCGCTGTTTATAATTTACCGAGTTATTTGGACAAAGGGCCAACAATGTTAGATTACCTTCATCATGAAGTGTTATGCACGGGGTGTGTTTAGCGTTAATATGTGTAGCTGGTACGTTTATTGTTTGAGAATGCATTTCCAAGCCGCACTTTACAGCTATCGGAACGATTGAAATTATCGTTATTTTTGTCAATTTCAATAGACTGTCAGATTCGTCTCGGCCAATGATGGTTTGGTTTACATAAAATGTCGACGTTGTCAAAATCAATTGTTGTGACCCTTCTGGCAAGCGTGTTCTGCGACTGCCGACAGTTGGGATTTGGAGTTTTTGATATTCCTTTGATGTTCTCTTAGACGTCTGCCAATGTTTCTACTCCTCTGACCAACATAACATTGTCCACTTTTCATTATAAAATACTGTGGGTTCGCTCTCCCACACACCGGTGTGCTGAGATATTGAAAGAATTGGCACGTTCTGTTCACGTGACATACCTTACTAATGGCCGTGTCGGGTTGTTGGAGGGTTAAACGACACTATTTTTTGTGTGACCTGACCCAGAAAAATGTATTTCGTCTCAAAACTAATTTGCAAACTCAGCACTGCGATAATTTAAGCACTATACCGGGTGGTTCAAATGGCACCCATTTGCTCATTCATCGAACTAACCGATATTTATTTCAGACTGCTGATATGTGTTTGCATGCTCCGTGTTTCTATTGCGTACGTTACACACCAACTATTAAACAGTAAATACCGTCTGCTTGGTGGGATGCGTTCCATAAAGGGGTGCAAAAAATCTCGAATACCATATTTCCGTTTTACTACATGTACTAGCGCTCGCTCTTTCGGGGCTGTTTTAGGGGCTGCACGATTGCGATTCGTACGGTCGAGAATGTGATGCGAACAGTGACTGGTGATAAATGCTGTGCGCGGGTGGTGGTAAATACAGGATGTGTGTGGTGGTCGATACAGCAATGTCTCCAGTTACTGTTATTTACAAAAATGTATTTCCTAACGTTTACGTTAAACCCCCCCCCCCCCCAAAAAAAAAGGTATTGTTGCTGATTTGCCATTCTGATGTCGTTTTTGACGTGCTGTTCTCTGCGCAGCTCTGTGCAGCGCTTTGTGACTCGGGTAAAGAGCACTCTAGAAATGCAATTATTATTGGTTATAGAATGGGATTTTACTCCTATTTTACATCAAACCGTTTATGGCTTCAAAAGAACATTGAATACAATTGCCACCAAATGTAAGGGTGTCTGCTGAATAATAATAATTAAGAAGCTATCCTATGCAATTTGAAGACCATTAAAGCATGCTCAAATAATGAGCTATGAAGATATACAAATAGATTGTATGAAGAAATCAATCTCAATGAGAACGGAACATTAACATTGGGTAACTAACACAAACGTATGTAGAAGGAGCAGACAAGGATGACTGGCAATTTCAGCCACTTAATGAAAAGTCTGACAATGAACATCTATACAAATCCACCATGGACATGAAGATTAGGAACAGCAATTATACCAAAGAATGACTATAGGAAGTTGAGACCAGTGGTTAAATAATTGCAGCTGCTAATGAGGAAAAGACATTTCAGGTTTACATCTCATTTTAAATGCATACTTTGCAAGTTGAAAGGGAGGTTCTCAAGTTAAAACAATTCAAAACTGCAGTACTTTACAAATTAATCTACTCTTTCTTGGATTTCACATCTAAAATATGCAGTTTGCGATTAGCATGTTATAAGCTAATTTCCTATTCATAAGTTAACACTCCCTGCATTTTTTATAAGTCAGTAACAAGTAACTTTGTGTGCTGTTTGCATTGGTTGTTATCTGCATACAATCACTCTTGTGGCAATGTAGAATTTTCATCACTGGGTTAGAACAGTTGACAAGGAAATGAGCACTCAACCACATGAGCAGTAAATTATTTTGTCTTTGATTGCTTTGGTTACAATTTTTATTTTACATTTTGGTTAGTGTAACCATTGTTTTAGTTACTGGTAATAGTTCAATTTTGCGTGCAAGAAACACAACCAGCAAGTGGAATGATGCGGGGCCTTTTATTAGAAAGTCTGGTGTGATCTTATCCTCTTATCTTTTTTTCCCTTGGTGACCTGCCATGTAGGTGCGGATGCTCCCACAGACAGGGCCTCAACAGCCAGCACCACCCCCTCCCCATCCTCCACCTCACGGTTGACACCTGTCACTCCTACATCATCCACGATGCCCACCCTGCCAAACCAGGACTCTACGGTGCTCCGACAGATCCTGCACACCTCTCCCCAGATCAACCCGAGCCTTGAGCGCCTCCAAGAAGGTATCTGAAGTGTATAGAAAGCCTGACATAACATCTTTGACATCCATTAGTGCTACGAAGTGCCCTCAGTGGTCTTGTGGACAATATCCAATCTCACTGCACTGTGAATATCCTGAGTTTTTCAATGCTTTTAATTTGCTCATGTTTAAGTAGGAGACTACAGAATTAGTCCTTGCTCTGAATAGTTTGAGTAGTTATTTCCAAAAGCTGCTTTTTCAGGATAGCCACGTCGGATCGCTCCTCCTCTCTCCTTTGCAACATTTCGCCTCCCATCCTCTGGCAGAACGCCTGAGGATGCCTCCAGGGTGGGAGACGAAACATCACTAAGGAGAGAGGAGGAGCGATCGACGCGGCTATCCCGAAAGAACAACTTTTGGAAGCAATCGTGCATTGAGCCGTGAAAACCTACATCACTACAATAGTTTGGGTAGCCAGTGCATTTAAAGACATTCGTCTAAATGCAACAAACTGTTGGAACACCTGTACTGCTAAAAAAATTATGTTTGGTATTAAGAATACTTGTTTTGATTATTAGGCAGTTCGATTTTAATTCAAAGACTTTCGTGACCAATGTTATCCATAAAATACATTTTGGATTAGGTCACGCAATTAGATTGCTTCTCACACGACTGGGTGGCTTGCTTTAGCATACACAGGCTGGACTAATAGCTTTATTTTATTGTATGTTGAAGCCTTTAATAACAATATTTGCATTTCTCAAGCCCCTTTCACCGGATCACCGGAGTCACGCTGCACTGAGCTTTGGAGAGAACGGCATGTCAACAACAACATCAGAATAGATGAATGCAGCAATATAATGAATATAAATCAATGAAGTGCATCAAGTAACAAATAAAATAATTGTTAAAAAAGGAACCTTTGATAGTCATATGGTCTGCATCTTATCACTTTAGATCTTGAAAGTACACAATGGATAGCACTTGGATGAATGACCATAATACACAAACAACTTGTCGTAGGGCCGCAGAGCTAAATAATGGGAAGAAGAGGGCAGATCAGCAAAAAAAACTGCTATGCTTTACTGCTTTCTCGCTGACTTCAAACGAAGTTGAAAAGCCTGATGAAATATCACAATCTATCCATGGGCCTAATGGTGTGGGGAGCCCCCTCATCGGCAGTGGATTGAAAATAAGGCCTGTCATTGATCAATTGTGGGTTTATGCTCTTACAGTGGTGAGAGTTTGTGAATCCTTTATGAATTTTTGCATAAACTTGACCTAAAAGCTGATCAGATCTTCATCTATTATACGCTAAATGTTACATTAACAATTTCCCAATATATGAATTATAAACTGATAATTTTGCATTTTAAATTTTTAGTTGAAAGTCAGATCATATTTCACACGTTGTTGTGCAACGACATATATATGTAAAAAAATACCCCAAAAAATGTTATTGTTGATGATTTTTCCATTCTAATGTTGTTGACGTGCTGTTCTCTCTGCAGCTCTGTGCAGCACTTTGTGACCCTCGGGTAAAAAGCACTCTATGAATGCAGTTATTATTGTTATCTAAGTCCTAATAATAAATGAAAAGAACCTGATTAAATAGCACGCAAAAATCTACCTTTTTATTTACCTACTAAGCAAAATGTTTCAACATTTCAGTGTCTTTGTCGAAAAAAAATATGTAGCTGGTGGCACCCCCTTGAGCAGCAATTTCTTTAACCAAGTGTTTCCTGTAACTTGATCAGCCCTGCACATCAGCTTGGGGGAATTTTGGCCCTTTCTTCCGTACAGAACTGCCTCAACTCAGAAATATATACAGGCTCTCTTGCATAACCTGCTCGCTTCAGATTCTGGCACAACATTTAAATGAGGTTAAAGTCTGTGCTTTGACTTGACCATTCAAAATCGCAAAATCTCTGATGCTTCAGTCTTTCTCTTGTAGGTTTACTTGTGTGTTTAGGATTATTGTATTACTTGACCCTATTTGTGTAATGCTTCAGCTTAGGGATGGATGCTCTCACGTTTTTGTAGAATTTCCTGATACAATCGAGATTTCTTGGTTCCATCTGATGAAAAGCCATTGGGGCCTGAGACAGCAAAGCAGCCCCAAACCCTGATACTCCCACCATTGTGCTTCACGGTTGGGATGAGGTTCTTTTGTTGGAATGTAATGTTTGATTTTAACAACATTACGTTTCTTATTTAAGCCAAAAAGTTCCACTTTCGACTCATCTTGTCACAGAACAGTCTTCCAATAGCATTCTGGATCATTCAGGTGTTTTTAGCAAACTTGAAATGGGCGGCAATGATTTTCTTAGACAGCAGTGACTTCCTGCTCGCTATCCTATGCACATCATTTTTATTCAGTGTTTTCCTGATGGTGGACTCATGAACACTAATTAGCCAATACCAAAGAGATCTGGCAGATCCTTAGACATTACCCTGGGGTTCTTTGTGACATGAGTTATTGTACGCCTTGCACTTAGTCATTTTCTTTGGATGACTATGCATGGAGAGAGTAACAATGGTGTTAAATTTTCTCCATTTATAGACTGCTTGGGAGTGGATTGTTGGAGATCAACTGGTTCAGAAACTGTATTGTAACCATTTCTTGACCGATGAGCAATGAAAACTCTTTGAGGTCCTCAGAAATCGCATGATGAGGTCATGACTCTATTCCGCAAACCCGTGTTGAAGACCAGATTGAGATATATGACTAAAGTTTATTTGTTTCATATAGGGCAGGGCCACCCAAGCTCACTCCTGATTGTCACCCCATTGATTAAAATTACTCTAATTACCCACTTAATTGAGCAGATTGTTCTAGAGCTTCACTTTTTACGATAAAGAAATTGAATTTTGGATCATTTTGCATAATATGAAAAATATATTTTTGGCTTGCTACTTTGTTTAATCAGAGGCTATTTATCTATTATTAGGACTCAACAGTCGAATCACATTTAGGTCAAATTTATGCAAAAATACATAAAGTAATAGAGAGTTTATGAACTTTTTCTGAACACTAAATGTGAACATAACATAATTCAAAGCGTGTTTTAACTCGATTTTATCCAGGCCGTGTCTTGAGTGCACCTTTGGCATATATCCTTTACCTGCACTTCCAGAGCGCATTTCACCAGAGGGTTACAAAGCGCTGCATAGAGCTGCGGAGAGAATGGCATGTCCGCAACAATGACATAAGAACAGCAAAGCGGCAACTAACATATTTTTTTTGTTACAAATCTGAGCTATAGAGAGAACGGAAAGTCAAATAGTGGCAATAAATTAGAGAAGGACAAAGTAAACGATAAAAAATAATTCTTCAGCAAACAAGGAATGAATAAATGGTCCCGAGCAGGCGCAGGTCGGCAGCGAGCCATCATCCCGACACGACAACATTGAGCCGCATTAACAGTCCTAGCCAGAGGACTTGAAATCCTTATGGAACAAAAGAGTCTTAAGACGAGATTTGAAGATGCCCAGGGACTCAACTGATCGAATCTCTAATGGAAGGGCATTCCAGAGTCGGGAGCAGCGCACGAGAATGCTCTGTCACCCATCGAATGGAGGTGCGATCTGGGCACATGCAGCAAACCTGTATTGGAGGATCTAAAGTTGTCATGTTGAGGGTGCCTGAAGTAGGTCATGGATGTATGTTGGAGCCAGTGAGAGCCTTGTAGGTGAGGAGGAGGTTCTTGAATCCAAGTCTGTTTTTGACCGGTAACTAGTGGAGAGACATCAGGACTCTGGATATGTGATCGTGGATGGGTGTGCAAGTGAGGACTCTAGCAGCTGCATTCTGCACACGTTGGAGACGATCGGGGAGGCAGGGGTGCCAGGGAGCAGTGCATTGTAGTTATCGATTTGTGAGGAGATGAATATGTGTATTTAGCATCTCAGCATTGGAGGGTGACAGGATGTTGCACAGTCTGGCTATATTTCCGAAATGGAAATAGGCTACCTCAGTCATTGTTGATGTGTGTCTCGAAGCTGAGTGAGGAATCAAGAGTCACACCTAGACTCCAGACTTATGATCAGACACATTGATGGATGGCTTTGCGTGGATATAGATTTGGATGTCATCGGCATAGCAATGGTAGCTTAGAGTGAGGCTGCGCAGGATATGGCCAAATGGTTGCATGTGGATGCTGAGGAGAATTTAGCCTAAAACTGAACCCTGAGGAACTCCAGACAAAACAGGATGGATCTCTTGTTGAGTTTTGTCCTTCGAGGCTAACAAACTGCTTCTGGTCGGACAGGCAGGAGCTCAGCCAATCCAGGGCACTGCCAGAGATCCCTATACCCTACAATTGCTCAAGTAAGATCCGGTGGTCAACGGTATAAAAGACATCGCTTTAGGTCCAGGAGGACAAGAATGCTTGGCAAGCCTTCATCAGCGATGAGGAGGTCATGAACCACTTTGACCAGAGGAGTTTCAGTACTATGGCCGAATCTGAACCTAGATTGGGAGTGATCGAGGAGGGCATTGTTGAGAACGTGTTTTTGCAGTTGTGCAGCTACGGCACGTTCAAGGACCTTAGAGATGAATGGTTGTTTTGAGATGGGGCGATAATTATCAGGGATGTTGCAATCGAGGCCAGGTTTTTTTAAAGCAGGGGGGTAACTCCGGCACATTTGAATAGTGGGGGAATGATGCCAGAGCGAAGCGAGTTATTAAAGAGATTTGTGACACTTTGTAAGTGATTTGAAATTTTCCCAGATGATTTTGGATGGGAAGGGGTCCAGAGAGCAGTTTGTGACAGATCTGGTAACTGAAGAAGAGACATCTGATTCTGTTTATTTGGACAATTCCAGGAGTTTTGAGATCAATGTAGGTTGAGGAAAATTTATTGAGGTATTGGTTGGTGGTTGAGGCTGGGTGGAGATACGGTGGGCTTCAGTTATTTCTTAGAAAAACTGAATCAACTGATCTGCCTGATCTTTATTAGTGAACAGAGGTGAGGTTGAGTGACTGCTTGGATGAAGTAGCCGATTAAAATTTGAGAATATAATATTGGGCTTGTTGTAGGTATTGGCCAGAATGCTGGTAAAATGGTTGGTACAGGCAAAGTCAAGTGCCTTCCGGTAGCGGTTGAGCTGTTCCTCAAAGATTTGAGCATGAACAGTGAGGCCAGATTTTCTTCAAGTCCATTCGGCCCTGCATGCATTCGCCTTGAGATCCTGGAGTTCTGCAGAATACCATGGAGATGGTTTTTGGCTTGAGACATAGCGTGATTTTAATGCAGCCAAATCATCCGGTATGCTTGAAAGCAGGCTGTTGTAAGTTTCTACTGTCGCATCAGAGGCAGAGTGAGCCGAGGCAGAGCGATGAACTGTTGATCGCTGCGGTGAATATGTCTGGAGTGAGGACGTTAAGGTTTCGAAATTGGATTTGGCGCTTTGTGATCGAAATGGGAGGTGGTTTTTAAGATCACACCACACAGCGGAGTGATCAGACAGACCGGGATCAGTGATGGACAGGTTGGTTACCGATATGCCCTATGAGCATACCAAGTCGAGAATATGGCCGCATCTGTGAGTGGCAGATGTCCCGTGTTGAGTGAATCCAAACGAGATCAAAGTGGCCATGAGATCCCTTGCAAGAGGGCTCTTTAGAAAGTCAACATGGATGTTAATATCGCCAAGAATCAGAATCCTTTCAGAACTAAAGCAGAGCTTTGTATGCAGCTCGGACACTTCGTTAACAAAAGAAGTGGAGGCTCCAGGTGACCAGTCGAACTGCACCAACTTCACAGGTTGAGCCGAGCTCCAATCTAGAGACATATGCTGAAAAGAAATGAAGGTCGGAAATGGAATCAGTCGGATGTCGGCAGGCACACGGTGGATAACTGCAATTCTGCCACCATGGCCATGGGATTGAGCCTTCTGATTGAGTGCAAAGTTTCGCAGTAGAGTCTGATTCAATGTGAGAAAATCATGATGATTGTGCCAGGTCTATGTTAGGCCGAGTAGGTCCAGGCTATTGTCCGAGATCAGCTCATTGATGAGTGGGGCTTTTTTGGTGTTGAGAGAGCACAAATTGAGCAGGGCAAGTGGGTTTCACTTGCAGAAAATGTGTGTGCTGGAAGAGGGGCACAGACCGGTATTTTTTGCAATCAACGTCGAGCTGCAAACGGTCTAACTTGTTTTCTTGGCATCCAATATGTAGGGCTGAATCGGGGGATGGTGGTAGGGAAATCAATTGTAGGCAGGTTTATGGGCTTTTTGTTGCCAGCGTCCCATGGATGTCACCAGGGCGTCGAAGTATCATCAGCTCAAGGCAAATGACCAGAAGGTTGGGTGTAGAGGGAACTTATGTAGGAATCAAGCTTTTTCGAGCCACGCATGTGTACATGATGGTATCGAATAGGGGCCAGAGCCCACCACGGGAAACATGGGGTGCAAGGAAGGGCCACACCCAGAATGCGACGCATCACTACATTATAGACTGTATGTATAGACTATATATGCTATAGTCTATATATATGCCATAGACTGTATAGACTGGCAAAACTATAGGCTGCATATGTGCACTCTAGACTCTATAAACTATATAGACTAGACTGTATAGACTACAGAGACCATAGGCGATGTATATACTATAGACTATGTATAGACTATGTATACACTAGACCATATGTATAAACAGTGTTAGACTGTGTAGACTGTATAGACTATATATACTAGAGACTATGTATAGCCTATAGACTTATTATATACTATAGACTATATAAACTATGCACTGTATATAATGATGTAGATTTTCACGGCTCGATGCATGACAATTGCTTCAAAAAGCTGCGCTCTCGGAACAGCCGCGTCGATCGCTCTCCATCGCAACGTTTCGCCTCATACGTTAGAGACATCCTCAGACGCTGCATGCCTCTAACGTGTGAGGCGAACGTCGCGATGGAGGGATAGGGAGCGATCGACGCGGCTGTCCCGAGAGAGTCGCTTTTCGAAGCAATCATTATAGACTGTATATACGTCTATAACTTTCCTTCAAGTCAGCAGCAGTAACTGACTTGAAGGAAAGTGCTATTCAATATCAGTACCCACTTAATCCTGTACGTGGTCAGAGGGAGCCGGAGGTTATCCCAGCAGGCATAGGGCTCAAGGTGGGGCTATACCTAGGATGTGACGCCAGTAAATTACGAGGCACTCTGTTGCGGAAATTTACTCCGCAGGCCAATGAACCTAGGCAGAAACGTGTCTTTGAATAGTGGGAGGAATCCGGAGTACCCGGTGAAATCGCACACAGGCACGAGGAGAATACGCAAACTCCACACAGTCACCCGAGCTAGGAACCAAACCAGGGACCTTGCTGTGAGGCAACAGCACTACTCATTGCGCCACTGTGCCATATTGTATTGGTAATATATAATTTTGACCTCTTACAGGCTTTCATTTGAATGCCATAGTAATTGATTCACATCCATATACGCATTAGTGCTTTCCAAGGATATTTTCCACTTGATTATGAATGGCACTTTAATGTGTGCATTCAAGGCAAAAGTCATTAGTTAATATTATTGCCTGGAGAAAATGTTGTAACGCTATGCATATCTAAAAAATAGGATAACATTTTTAATTTTTAAATGACTGGCTTTTACCTCACTCAAGTAGAACATTTTTTTTTTAATAAATCTATCTAGGGATATAGACTAAAAAGCGGATGGCCAAACACTAACAATATGTGACTTACGATTGACTGATAATACAATGAGATTTACATTTTAGTTATTTTAGTCATCAATTCGTGTTTTTATAATGTTTTGTAAAAGGGACAACTATCAGTTGTCACTTAACATCAGTATGGTTTAAAGGTTTTCATTAAAGGAAAATATTGTAGTCTTATATCGTCAGTGTTTGGCCACCCGCTTTTCGTCTTTATCCCTAGATTGATTTTGTGTTCAAAAAAATATATTTTCTACTTCTGAGTGCGGTTAAAGCGGGTCATTTAAAAATTAAAATTTTATCCTATTTTATTTTTTACTTTTTTTTAGTCTCAGCCATTTATTGTTTGATGTATAATTGCAAATCAAGTCAAGCTCTTTGAATTGTTAATCAACAAAACAGAATTCTTGCATGCAGCAATTTTTGATGGGCAAGAACCCGATTAATTTATAGAAACCGTTAAGAGGTTCAAAGTTGTGGACTGGTTCACCCCTAACTAGGTATTGCCGTCTACAGATGTAAAAATGTCAAGTCAGCTCAGTATGTGTCTAGCATCGGGAAAATATCACCCCCATCAGACTGAATAAATAGTAATTTGAAAGGATCGTTTCTATGGTGGGCCCAGGATCGGCTTGTCACTGGTCTTCAAACTTTTCACTAGATTGCATTGTCATCCGAGTTATGCCTGCGTGCAAAATTTCAACTCTCCAGCTTTATCGGAAATGCTTTACTTTTTGTGCTCCAAAATGTTTATCCCGAGATTGATTTTGTGTTCAAAAAATATTTTCTACTTTTGAGTGCGGTCCTCCAATCTAAGTTAAGTAAAAGTGGTAAAAACAGGTGAACATTGCAGTGGGAAAACACCTAGTAACACTGATAGTCGTGCTGCTGATGGAACATTTGATGTTAATACATGCTATGCATGTATTAACATCACCAATGTTGTAGGCTTCAGTAATAAATATTGTAAAAGTAGCCAGGCATATACCTTTTAAGTGCTTTAACAAGAATGGTTAGTGAGCATATTAGCATGCAAAATGTTTATGAAGACTAAAAAGTTCAAAATGGATAAGGCATTTGTAAACCCTATTGGATGCTAGTATTCACTGGACAGAATAAGTAAATGACAACACACAATAGCAAGAGCACTTACAAAAGTTAGCCAGCTGAAATAAAACAGTTTATTGGAATAAAGTAAATTATCAATACGTCCCCCATTAGTGAATCAATTTCTTCCTGAATAAAATTGTGTTGCACCATGGTGTATTGCCATGTAAATGAATATTAACTTCAGGAGCATAAGTTAAGTGAGTCAAATGCCATGGTACTTATACCAATGGTACTGCAATGGTTAAATCATTGTTCACATTTGGAAAACACCCTATAGTGGATTAGTGGAACAACAAACGCTGACATCATTTACAATGTGAGTTAGCAAATTTCATCATTTACATTCCATTATGAATTTAAACATGTTATCTTTTATATATGATGTTCAAAGTTAGAACGTAAAAGTAATGTTCTGCACCCATTTTTTTTACAGCTTTCACTCAAACACTTTCTAAAATCCTGCTAGCAGCAGCTCCAACTCTGCTGCCCCACGCTGTACAAACAGCACACCAAGGTAAACCCGTCATCTGTCTCCATGTCGACGTAAACACTAAACAAACTATTTCATTGTCATTTATTCGTGTGCATTTATTGGCCTAAAACGGATGTTCAGAAATGTTTGGAAATTGGGTGTATAGGGTTGCTCAGTTTTTATCTTAAGCTGTATATGAACAAGTCTTCTATTGCTTGATGAAAATAATGGTACTTCTCTAGATGTCCCATCCTCGTTTAAGGTCAGATACCTTACCATTTACATTTTCAAGGGCTCACTGCCCATCATGACGATGTTTTGTCTAGTAGTTGTGGTGATTCATTGTAAGTGAAGAGATATTTGAAGTGGTTATGCAGTGTCTTCGAGTGTTTTTACCTAGTGTGCAAAATTAACCGCTGTCTATTTAAGCAAGGGTTTCCATCTCATACTGTTACCGCAGTAGCACAATTTCAATTTATGATAGTGAAAAAATCAATTTTGAAAATTGTCAAGTAACATGCTCATCCCACAAAACTAGTTTCCTCCTTGTGCTATTACTAATGATTTCCTTGCCCCATTCGATGATTCCTTTTTCTCGTATTCAGCTCAGCAGAGCCAATCGCCTGCATCCCAAACATCGGACGTATCGTCACCACGTTCCCACATCTCCCCACGGGTGGCAACACCACAGACGAGTGGAAGCCAAACCAGGGCCCATTCCACCACTCCTCAGAGTCACAGCTCTGCACAGTCAAAGGTGGGACACGTGCATGCATCAAAGGGACTTTCTTCTTCCATTTATGTCTGAGCAGCACTATGAAAAGAATAGTGTTCTGTTTATTTTTATTTGTTACATGGATGATCCAATTTAGCCAGATATTTTACAAGTAAGGTATGTGGTGTGTGATCATAGCAACAGAAGACAAAAACGTTGGTGTTGCAGAGAACGAGAAGAGGGTACTTCGGGAATTTTGAACAGCTAACAAAAGATATTATGCAGAAAATACAACCAGCACTCTCCATGTAGCACTATGCAAGCCATATATAAGAGTAGCATCTGTTATGGATGCAAGACATGGCAATAACTAACAGTTTAGTGATTGTTTCAAATGCCCAAGAGTGAAAAATTAATTTGTGCTGTTTTATAGAATAAGTGGAGCAAAGAATGTGTGCATCTTATGTTTTTTTTTCTACTTTGTTGGTTTAAGTGTCTTGTCACTGGAACGTAGTGAAAGCTCATTGTCATATGGATGAGTGGGCATACGTCTATTAATGTAAGAAAAGCGGGAGGAATCTAGGATAATAAGGCTCTTTATGTATTGGCAAAACTTGTAATAAACTCACAACATTTGCATCTTCGATGTCATTAAGAACAGGTGTGCCTATTTCGGGGGCAAAACGCATGCAGCTATTTATAATATGTGTAAGCATGTCATTTAACCACTTTGTGAGATAAGGTTGGTCAACGTTAGTGACAGGAGATGTGTTTTTGAGGCAACAGTGGGGTCAGAATGCGCAGGTGTTAGATCTGAGCAAGTTAAGAATATCCTTGTCTTATTACAAGTGTGTGCTGATGAGGTCCATATTTTCAATGTTTCTTCAGTAGAATGTTACATGGAAATTCCCGCTTAGCCAAGTTAACCAGCTACTTTGCAAGGGAGATCATTGGTGCATCATCCCCACGTACCTGGCCATTTAGAATAGTATGTGGCCACAGATCATTATACACATGACCATTGGTCAACAACAGCAACATTTCTATCGACTATTAGATTTAAGATCTCCGAAATCATCACAATTCTTCATAGTCCTGTTATCCTACTTTCCACCTTATGCCTGCATACTTTACCATTTCTTCCAATCTTGCTTTAGTTCACAAATCTATCCTATAAATTGTTTTGCAATCTCTCATGAGCCCCATGAAAATTAAGATATTTTTTACCGATGTAGGAGTCTCATTGCCTGAGGATGCCTCCAACGTCGGAGGCGAAATGTCACGAAGAAGAAAGGAGGAACACTCGACATGCCTATCCCGAAAGAACAACTTCGGAAAGCAATTCTGAAGATAATGTTTATTAGTTTTATTTACGTTTGTCTATTTGGTGTACATTTGTTTGATTTCACTGTTTTATCTTGACTCCAACTCTGCAGACAACTTAATCATACAAAACAATGATACACACACTAAGATGTACATGAGGAAATAATAAAAGTTGCACTGTGCATTTTGGCCAGTGATCCACCTCCAATGTGAACATCCTCTTAAGCAATCTTATTTTGCTGCCATTTCATCATTGGTTTCTTCCACTAGCTGTCATTCCTCCCAGTGACATGTCTGGTCAAGCCCTACTTCAATCAGAATGATGTCCTTAACCTGTATGCACTCTAATACAGGTGTTTAACTTCAATGTGATTCTCAGCATGTATCGCCACATCCCTGCACGTTTCAACTTTTGTTCCATTTTTTACCCGTGTAAATATGACCCACATCCATAACAGGTTTTATCTATTTATTACAGTCATTCTTTGCACTGTATATGCCAGTGGTTCTTAACCTGGGTTCGATCGAACCCCAGGGGTTCGGTGAGTCAGTCTCAGGGCTTCGGTGGAGGTCAAGACACACACCTCACTCATATGATTCGTGATGACACGCCCCGCTTGGCCATCACTGGCTGCAGGTGATCACATTTTATTTTTCCAATAAAGAAGGGTTCGGTGAAACGCGCATATGAAACTGGTGGGGTTCAGTACCTCCAACAAGGTTAAGAACCACTGGTATATGCTGTTTTTATCCAGTTCAGCACTCCAAAAGCTCGAAAGTATTTTCTAATCCACTTTTATTTTATTAACTTTTCCATGGTCTGTTTTACGTAAGGTATGCCCAGATGTGCATACTGCTGGGTTTTTTTTCCTATTGTGTCCTTTGACATCTCATCTTTTTAGGTGAACTTGTACATGATGTTTTATTTGTTAATTTATCCTGAGTCCTAAATATTCGACAACATTATGTATGGCAAAGTGATTCTTGTGTTTTAACTGTATTTATCAATTTCGTTATCAGTATTACAAAAAAAAATCTTTGCAGGCCTTATTGTGTCCTAGGATGTCATTCAGTCACCAAATCTAAATTTTGCCATACTCTATTACAAAGGGATAAAAAAACTCTTTATATTGTGGATGAGCAACGTTGGTAGTATATGGATTTATCATTCTAAAGGATGTAATGATGTATGTTTTCACGGCTCGATGCATGATGATTGCTTCTAAAAGCTGCTCTCGGGACAGTCGCGTCATTCGCTTCCTCTCCTCGTGACATTTCGCCTCACACGTTAGAGGCATCCTCAGGCGCATGAGGATGCCTCTAATGTGTGAGGCGAAACGTCGCGAGGAGAGGAAGCGAACGATGCAGCTGTCCCGAGAGCAGCTTTTCGAAGCAATCATCATTCCAAAGGATATTTTAGTTTTGGTTGAATTCAGTATATTTTGCATACCGCAATTGATAGTGCATGTTTAAGACTGTTTTTGCAAAACATGTTGTAGTATTATAATACTTAAACATGCATTTATCAAATAATGTAATTCTTGTATCGTTATCATCTTAAACACATTGGTGATAACAGTAATATTTGCATTTCTAAAGCACCTCTCACCCGAGGGTCACAGCAAAGTTGTTACTATTGAGCATTGCCACATTGAACTAACTTTCATATTCACTGGTTATATTTTACTCTCCAGGCCAGTGCTATGTCTGGAAAAAGTGGTGTTCAGCAGAGCCAAGGGTCTCAGCAGACGGGTGGCATGGAGAGGCACACACACGCCAGTCCAGGTTCTCCTGCTACTAGTGGAAGCCACAGGCACCATCCGTCAGGCGGGTAAGTGTTTGAATTGTCGTCACTGATTTGGCTTGGTGATGAACCAATGTCATATCTCTGCAATATCACTGAGCCACCATCAGTGAAATTATATACTTAGGAAATGTTAAGCTTTATCAGCACACAATTGAGTGTGCTCTTCAAATATGTCATAGGATCTTTAAAATAGAGTTTATTGGTATAAAAATTAGTGGGCAGGCTTCATAATTGAACCATCAATTTTTCTTCAAATTGCCACATTTCCCCTATGAATCTATGGGGGTACTTCCTGCTTTGAGTATGATATTGAATTACGCTTTGAATGCGGTGGATGAGATTGCTCTAAATACCCTTGTCGGAGTGCTAAGTTGCATTCCTGTGAATCTGCCTTTAATGTCCAGGCAATTACATATAATCCATTATTTAAAGTGTAATGATTGGATTATGAAGGTGTAATAAGTGGATGATCGTAGCTCGAGCATCATTACACTTAATAAAACTTCTCTGATTTGAGTTTTAATTGCATTCGGCAAGGAATTATAGTTTGGATTTGATTCATAAATGAATAATTGTATTGGTCCGTTCAGAGGGTAAGCTGGTGTAAATAAGAAGCGTATTTGTTTTAAATGGCTGTCATTCAGGTTAACTGTTTGACCAGTTGCCCCCGATGATGTGGATATTTGAGCATAATTTTATGGCCATATGCCCTTTTGATGCCAACTGCTTTAGTCGAAGCATCTTTGGATGATTGTCAGAATCTTGCCTCAGACTTATTCACCAAAGGAAATACTAATCGGCTTGTTTGAACCTTCACCACTATTCATATGCCTAGGCTTATTTTATGAGACCAGGTACTAGTCACTGTCATAGTCTGATTTTTCATTGCTCAGTATCTCAGTATAACATTAACACAGCTGTAATATATATTTTTTTCTTTTAAATGCTGTCGGTTTAAACAATGTATAAAGAATTTTAAAATTGTTACTTGCAATCTGACTGTGTGCAGTCAGCCGAGCCCTGCCCGCACCGTGTCTGGATCACATTCTGGAAGTGCACAGCCTTCCATGGGTGCCCTGAGCAATGCCTGTTCGGCACAGTCTGGCCTCAGCTCCCTGTCACCTGGGCTGTCCTCCCACTACTGCGAAAACCTCACCAAGCATGTCCAGGGATGGCCAGCTGAACATTCAGAGAAGCAGGTCTGCCTTGTTTTATTTTGTCCAGGATTGCATTTTTTTAAATGTTCCCAGACCAAATGTGTTGCTTGCTCGTACCAACTGAGAATGCTTTGATTTGTGGTGATATTTATTCAGTTATCAATGAAAATTATTCACGCCAGTAGCTTTGCTCATGGTATCATATAATCCACTTTTTATTATCCACAGAAACTGAGTAACATCACTAAATATTTTCCATTTTGTAGTAGTACTGATATCTACTTTAGAACTGTCTAAATGTAAAAGCTAAGGCTATTTATAAACAGTAGCTTGGTGGCACAAGTGATTAAATGCTTTTATAAAGAACACATTGCCTGATTTCTTGAATCATAGCACAATTGAGATTCATGTTCAGATTGTTTTGAATGACATTTTTCAGAAATATACACTACATATGTTTGCTGCAGTATTCAACCGCTGCTAATATTCACTTGTTTTACTGAAGTTCAGATTAGTTGTTTCCAAAAGGCACATGACAGCTGTCTTCTCTGGAATTAGAATTTCCAACCGCCTATGCCCTGATACAAGGTGTATTGGTTGCTGAGAATTGAGCGTTCTGCTGCAGCACCATATTAGCATAATGTTCCACAGTTTTGTGCACTTTTTTAAAATAAAGACTGGGTACCAAATGTATTGTCATTGTTTTAGGCAGCAAGATTACGGGAAGAGAGCTACAGCTTGGGGTGCTTGCAGATGTCCGAAATTTGTACTGAACTGAAGAATGCCAGATCGCTGGTGCGGGTGTCCGAAATCCAAGCCACACTACGGGAGCAACGGTAACAACCCACGTTGAATGAGTTGGAAACACCTTTGCAGTATTATACCAAACATCCTCTCCGTTTGGCTTCATTGACTGTTAAGGAATATATTGGTAACATCCGCGTCTCACAGCAAGAAGATCCTGCCCAGGACTGTTGGATTCCCACCTAATAAGCTTCTGGAGTTTGTATGTTCTCACCCATGCAAACACATATGTTACTTCATGTTTTCTTCCAGTATTGTTCCCCTGTATGTATTATTTCATGCCACAAGCTGTAGATTGTGATGATTACATCTCGGTACCTTAACACCAACAGAAAATAAGGTTATGCTGTAAAAATTATATTTCTTAAACAATAGTTTTTTCATGAAGAATTGTGGTTCGTTATTTTTTTGTAAATGTATAGCTAGTGTCATTTCCAAAATGTAATAACATTGCAACCAAATAACGAATTGACCTTCCAATATATATTTTTTTCCAGTAGTCCACAAACCATAACCTACTAATTACCCGAAGTGAAGGGAAATTTTAACAATTGCTGGTTTATATTTTTTAAACAAATTTTATTTTCGCACAGTAATCTGGAAGGCCTGTTGATTTGATGTTTGTGATTAAATATGCCTTAACAGTTCTCATGCTCTATATATATTTGCAATGCATAGTGTAAAGAACCACATTACACGGAAATGAATATCTTAATATGTATTGTTCATATGTAGGCAATAGTTTAATTTCTTGTGAAATAATAGGTAACCATTTGGTATGCTAACACAGTGCACGTGTCTTGCAGGATACTCTTCTTACGGCAGCAGATTAAAGAGCTTGAAAAACTGAAGAATCAAAACTCCTTCATGATGTGAGAATCTGGCAGTGATTGATGAAATATGCCTTTGCTTATTGGAGAAGATTCAATTACTGCTTCAAGTCTGACCGACAGATATGGCCAGATGCTTTAAAAATGCGTATGGCTCAGTTCACATGTACAGACTCTCTAAAGTAGAGTGAGACATGCTGGAAAAGGACTTCAAGAACTTTTATTTTCCCAAGTGAATGCGCAGGTCCACCTGTATATATACGTTTTCTAGACTGGATGACTTGATAGGTAGGTGATACAGCAGCTGATAATTAGGTTAACCTTGTAAGTAATCACTCTACACCAGTTGTAATTCACACCAGTTGTAATATTTTAAAAAATGTTCCTTGTTTAATTTTATCTTGTCATTTTCTCCTGTTTTCAAACGTATTTTCTCATTAGTTTTGTTTCAAACTGATTTTTTTCAACAAAAAAACTAAAAATATATAAAAAAAACCGCATTCAAATAATTTCCTGTAAACTGCTTGCATAATACAGAAAATCGGCATGAAAGTTTGAAAACCAGCACTGGTATTGCAATTGGCTTGTTTCACTGGATTACCATTACCCAGCCTCATTTGTCATCAATATAAGAGGAGAATATTAAAAACAATATTAATGGGTGGAGTCTTTTTTTTAAGTAAAGATAAAAGCTGAATGTAGAGAAACATTAATCACATTGGTTTAACCTCAGTATTGGTGTATGGCAAGTAATTGGTGTGCTTCGTAAAACCACTTGTTGGCTGCCTTCTGCCATTAAGATACTGCTAAATTTAGCAGGTGTTTTGCATGTACCAACTGTCATGCAGAATCTTTGCGGCACTGTTCATGAGCTGTGCTTGTGGTCCTTGTTGAGATGAAGATCATTGGGTGAAGTCTGGAAGTGTTGGCCTTTGTTGTATGAATTTAAGTCTTCTGAACATTTAAGTTATTGTTGGCATTGGAGTTATTGCTTTTGCTGACCTGGCACATGTCCATTTCACTTCCATAAGTATCGTATGCTCCAACTAGCACATTCAGATGAATTTCTTAATTTATTCATTGTGGTATTACCACCAATTACATGTTACATTTTTTTCAGTTCAAATTTTCCATCCTCAGTGCAGCTTCTGCATTTGGTGTCCATATTTAAGGTCATCTTCAGTTATACATATTGTAATAGCATAAATATTATCAATGCTAATTATAGTAATGACCTCGGCACTTAAATTAGAGTTTTCTTTTTCCAAGCAGCTCATGGTTATTGACTTAACATTCTAACAAGATCAGTAATGCTGGTATCAACAGGCAATGAGACACATGTACATTTAACGTTTAGAATAGCTCACATTTTTTGCATATAAGCTTTGGATGCTGAAGCAAAAATGTCCTCATTGAGATGTCGACCAAGTTTTTAAAAGTAAGATTCTTGGATTTTTGAGACGTTCTCTCTCACCTGCAAACCCTTCACCCACCCATCCCCACCCTATGGTTGCACTTTTGCTATTTTGTTTTAAATCACGACTAAATCACATTTCCCTACTAGATATCGTTATATCCATGAATAAATTTGAATGTGCAGATATGCTTTTGTAGACGTTTAATATATGCTGCCAATTTTGTTACTAGCTTCAATAAAATATGCACCCAAGCATCCTCAGTATATGAATGGCCATCTATAATTTTGCTGCACAATGCAATAAGTAAATCTGGACAAAAATACATTTTACCTTTAATTCATGGCTCTGGTTATTTTTTAAATCCAAAAAGTAGATCCTTGTTTGGCATTGATAACTTATAGACATAGATAATACAGGTACAAAAGTACATTTTTGAGGCGTAACATGTTGGGTTTTGGCAGCACTTCTGTGACTGCTCATGCACATAAGTTTACAAAACCGTTTTGCAGCTGTGCAGTGCTTCTGTTCAAGATACCACTTTGGTAGGATGAAGGGTTTTTTACTGATGTCTTCAAGGTTAGTAACGTGATGAGAACTAATTGCTTTGTCATTTTGCGTTTAAAGATGTGAATTTGTTTCTCTTGGTTTATATATATCAGATGTGGAGAGTGCAATTTGAGAAATGTGCATAATGGCATCCTAGAGTTATTGGTATATTTTGATTTTGTCGATCACCCATAGCCCTGGCATTTTATTCACATCTCCATCATGATGGTCAAAGTCTCAGTTTGCGCCTTGTGATGCCTTTTAAGTGGTTACATTGACATCCTCTAGAAGCTTTAATACAGACTTGTAAGTAAGTCTTCAATGCTTAGTCGTCAATTTTTTTTACCTAGGACATCGTGGTGATGCCATAGATTTATTGGTGGGATAATATAGGAATAACACGTGTTTTCATTAAAGGTGGTGAGTGTAAATATGTGTGTGCCAATAAAGTTGAGGTCGCCAACTGCATGGCTTGAATATCCATATAGCACCAGCCAAGCGGTTTAATTTTTCGAAGAAGCATTGTTTTTTTTTCCACAAGCAGCCACTACAGCAGCGCATGAGGCTATTGCACTTGCTCGAAAGGAGATTTTGCCTCCGTCCCGGCATGACTGCATGCTTGCGCGTTATGAATCCATAACGTTTCAATTGGGAGCGTCAGGGCGTTTCATGAGCCAGATTAATAATAGTGTCTTGCCTGCTATGTCTGATATGTGGAAGTGCGGTCAGTATCGGTTGGTGTGCTTACGGTGGGGCTTTTATGAGCGCAATCCTTGCGGCTTGGTAATCGTGACCCATGCACAGTTCATGAGGTAGCCACTAGTGGGCGATGGTTACCCATATTTTCAAGGGGAGTTGCGAAGTCAACACTGAGACGAAAACACTGATGTTTAAACTGTCACCGTGTGTATTGGTTGCGGAAATATAATAAATCGTGCTAAGCCCATACTTAATGCCAATATGTTCGTGTTTTAACAGTACCATACTATTTTCGAAATTGTGAAGTGCACGCTGAAGATCCAATAACCTTTTAAAAGGATAGGGAATTATGCAGTCATAACCCAAGATTAATGCTTGTAATTACACAGCTATTTAATGAGGCGAATAAGTGTGCTTTGTTTGTATTTTTTGACCAGGTGTTTACCACCAAAGAGATTGAATATATTGGTGTGTTCTCACCTGGTTAAATAAATGGTGTTACATTTTTTTTACTTGTATGAAGCTGGACAGCAAGTGGGGTATTGAGCAGGCTATTTCTCTTTAAAAGCATTGAGTATTATCGCCTGATGCTTGACAGCATTTTTGGGCACAATTCGTAGTACACAAACATTTCACGAATAGGAGACATTCCAACTGTATGGAACGGCAGAACCAGAGTTCTCAGTTCACACTGACAAGGTTGCGAGATGAAAGCTCACTCTGGGTTTGACTTGGGCTATTATTCCAAAGGTTAGAAAACGTGTACAACTTGGAGAAGTCACGGTTGATGCCCTCTGCGGACTTGTACCACCAAATATGGAACGGAAACCACTGGCTCAGGGCTGCAAATGGGAAAGAACATTGCGTCATTAATCATCTTAGCAGGAAGACCCTGTCCTAATTTTGAGTTTTTTGTTTGAAATTGCAAATGAAAAATTAGCAAAAATGAAAGAGACGTTCATTACCCATCCCGCCCCGTGATTGTGCAATTATTTCTGTTTTGGAAGATGTAATTCTAGAGCTAAATCTAAATAAAATTAACGTATCTGCTGCATTATATTCGAAAATGCATTTGGTCAAATACCAGCTTGGTAGTTAATGCACAACATTGCTTTTGCAATGGACTGAATGGGTGCTGATAAGTTATTTTGGCTGATGGCAGTGTAAGGTGGCCACATCGAGTTCTCGTCGGATATTTTCATGACTACCTCATTTTTCCACCCTTGCTTTAAAACAACTTGCATACATAGGGCTCGCTCTACAGTCACATCTACGCAAAGGTCGCTGTGCGTTGGACAATGGAGCAAATAAACAAGCTCAGCTGTGCCCCTCCCTACTGAGCGTGTATACTGAATTGTATCCACCTGCTGTCGCAGAGACCCGATGGCGTCACTTTAAGGTGCAAGGCATTTGTTTTTAGAATAGGTGGCGTGTAAGAACCAGAAAAAATATACACGTACACGTTTCCGTGCTGTACTTAAATAAGTATGCTCTCGAATGTGTGTTGAAACAAAACTAAGCGTCGTTCATTCCATGTACAGGGTTAGAATTCCCTTTTAATTTCCCACAGTTATGCTCCAAAACACTCTGGAAAGCTAATGGGCAAGCAGCTTTCGACCAGATTTTGAACTCACTTTGGTGTTTGTGCATTTATAAGTACGCTACATAGAACATATACAATAATAATAAATGTTCTCATACCTATTTCTGAAGCACGCGTTTTGCATTCAGTTAAGAATTACCGCACGTTTAGCCAGTCCTAGATATATAAATGTTTATTAGAGTGGAAAGTATCCAGTGAGCTTGCAACCTCTAGATGTGGGATTCTTGCGACACAACAAACGTCCGAACTTAACAACGCAACAACGCATGACATCAAAAGGACAAATTAAGTTAGAGCAACAATCTGCAGGAATGAAAATTTAAACAATCAAAGTTTAACGGTAACACGCAAGACTGCACAATTAAACTCACAAAACCAACTTGTAAACATATGAAACCCCTAACCATAATCATCTAGTAAACAGGAGCATTCAAGATTGCACAGCACAATTGCACAGTTCTGGCTGCACATGCAATTTGAAATGCACTCTTCGAACACGGCAGATAAACCACATGAATAGCGAACAACCGCGTTCAAGCAAAAACGTTCTGTTATTGGAGCTGAGATGATGCCAATTTGAGCGTTGGGTTTCAAACCTGGGATGTACTAAACGGTTAGAAATCGCTTGGGAAGGTCACCATTTGGCCTCGCCCTGCAAATGTGGCTGGGAAGGAAGGATTGGTTTAGGGTGAATGGACAGACGGGTGGAAATAAAAATAATAATGATAACCTCCCGCAACAGAGAGGATGTCTGTTTTTATCAAACTGAATAATTCATTGTAGATGGTCTGGGCTGGAGCCGGTGTTGTGGTGACAGCAGCACTCTCAATGCGCCCTATTGATGTGATGGAAAGCAGATCCACCGGTGGCGCCCGCGCAGCATTACCTCCAATTACTGTAATTGTGGCCTCTCCGGTTACGCCAGGCACCCTCCTCCTGATGCCCCCTTCCCAACCACAAGCAAACCCTAGCAGCGTTCCTTACAAACCAAGCCCGTAACCCATATGTTGTGCCTATACTCAGTGCCCATGTACAGTCCCTGTACCAAGTACCGTAAAAAGCCTTCATCTGGCTTCATACCCATATCAGTAGTAGGTACTTTATTACGACCAATTATGGCTGCAGGGTTTGATAAGGGCGTAATAACCATATACGAGTGAGTAGGGCCTGCTATTAAATATAGTTCTGTGCAGGTGCTGAAATTACCACATTTGTATTCTGGAGTCATTTTTCCGAAGAAAATCACGGTTTTGACTCCGTGTAAAGTGATGAGACCAATTCATATTATGACCAGTGGATGAGTGATGGGCTGAATCGAACGCTCTGCCACATCGCCTCTCGACAACATTAACCAATTTAGATGCAGTAGATTTATTTACTGTATAAAGCTGTGTGTGTTTCCGTTATTTATGCATTCAAACACCGCTTACACCAGCCCAACGAAATTTTGCATAGCCGCCTCTTTTTTACCACGGGAAGGTCATAGCCTACATTAGATGTCTAATTACGCTAAACATTTACAAAACAACTACAATTTTTAGCTTCTCTACAATCCTCTCCATTCCTGTGGGAGATTCCATGTCTCCTGTTACAGCCTCTTTACCAATGGGAGCATGGTTCGTTCCAGTGATGTAACGCTGTACGGACCAACTGCGCCACAGCGCTCAGTGCACCTCCATGCATAGAGGCGACAAGGGTCCTCAATATGCACCTAGCCTGGCACAAGTGTAGTGGTGCTGTAACATCCATAGGAGAATGTTTTGATAAGTGGTTTTCAAGGGTTGCAAACGCTCTTCCTTTTTGTGAAATAAAAATCTTCAATGTATTCCCATCACGCTGTTACCCCCCTCTCATTAACGTATTGGAATTATTAGTCGGGCGGCGCGGTGGCCCAGTGGTTAGCGCTGACGCCTCACAGCAAGAAGGTCCCGGGTTCGAATCTCTCGGCTCGGGTGCCTTTCTGTGTGGAGTT
>JAZEWT010000003.1:35980051-35993939 GCA_036362905.1 Mordacia mordax | reverse complement strand
TCGCGAGGAGAGGAGAGCCATCGACGCGGCTGTCCCGAGAGAGCAGCTTTTCGAAGCAATCATCATGCATCGAGCCGTGAAAACCTACATCATTACATATCAAGACCTGTTGTCATCTTCATCATCATCAGGGACTCTGCCGTGGATGTTCTAATTTGTTGGACTGCATGATCCGGTTCCTGGTGACGCAGTAATGAGACGAGCGTGGTGGTGTTTTTTAAATACTTTATACGTGCACTTTCCACAGCGACCGCTGTACCTGTTTATTTCCATCATGCTTGTAGCACCAACATGTTAGGCAAAGTGGCTGCAGAGTTTAAAACCTAACTGTTCAGTTCAGTGTCAGTACCCGCTTAATCCTGTATAGGTTCACGGGGGCGGAGGCTATCCCAGCGATATAGGGCGCAAGACGGGAGGGCTATGCTGAGGATATGACGCAAGTACAAAGCAGGGCGCACTCTTCGGGGCAATTTACTCAGCAGGCCAATTAACCTGGGCAGCAACGTGTCTATGGACGGTGAGAGGAAAACAGAGTACCCGGTCAAAACCCACGGGAACACGGAGAGAACACGTAAACTCCACATAATTGTTGTTTTAAATATATATGTCGTGACCTATGAAACACCATTACCACTTGATTTACCAAGTCACAGTCGAGGTGCTCGCAGCAATTGCGGTGGCGTGCTCGACAAAATTCCATAATTCCGCTTGGGAGGGTGGACTTGAGGGCATAACTAATTTGAAGGAAGCAGAACCCCTCCCTTGCCAGGATGGTAAACACTACGCCTTACTTTTCCATTTGAGGTGGGATGAATAGCCTTGTAATGCCAAAAGGGTTTTTTTTTCTTTAGTTAAATTCACTTTAGCTGTATCCCTATTCACTACTACAGTATCTCTGGGGAGCCCAGCCCGACGCACCATTTGGCCAGGTAAGGTGAGAGAGTCGTGAGTTAAAATATTGGTTGGACGTTGACTCTACATTGATACAAAAAAAGTGTTCTACGACTTTTTGGGAGGTCAGTTGCAGTGATTCTATAAATAACACTGGTCTCTAGCATAAGAATGTGGAATGTCCACACTTGTCCTACAGCTGCTTAAGAAGACGAGCAGAGTACCCATAGCGTTAACAGCTCCACCTAAGCTATAAAGCATTGATACTGCATTGTCCTGAGCTGACTGCCTTTTGGCAACGGCTGACACCGGCAAATAGGCTCAAAAGGAAGCCACTGCCAGGTGAAGGTCGGTCAGTTTGAAGGACAATGCATGGGTTATCAATGCTACCTGTTTGCATATTTTGCCACTAGTATGTGTGGCTTTTGCAAACTGGACGCATTGTGAAATGTGTCTATTTTGGTGTTTGGGATCTTAACACCTGCATAATTGCCAGGCAATTATGCAGGTGTTAAGACACCTGGTGTTAAGATCTTAAGACCTTAACACCTGCATAATCGCCAGATACGGTAAAACCTGTTGTAATCATATATGTATACAGGCAAAAAAGTACCCATAATGCTCCATTGCGTTAAAGGCTGAGTTGGTGGCTCATGCCAATGTCATTATGCAGGACATCCATTCTGCACGGTCGGTGAGGTGCTTGTCATAGAGGCAGTACAGCAAGTAGATTCCTTGCTTCCTGTGCGGAGTCTGTGCTTCTCTTGTTTCTATCCACGTGAGGAATGCGCTTGAAAGTTGAGACTTTCCGAGTATAAACAAACAAATAAAAACGTTCCATGACGCGTTCATTACATGCGATTTTAAGTAAGACTGCAACATCTTTGTGGCAATGCAACTCCGTTTTGTTAGAAGCTAAGCGAGGTATGGAAGCCTACTCGCGTCTCACGCGGTCTCTTATGTCACGTTAACAATTGCATTTCCTGCATCCGAGCCAATAAATGCGCTTCCAACAAATACACAAAATCAAGAACAAACACAATGCTCACTATAATAACCTTGTTTTGTTTCTTAGCTAATGTTTTGTAAACACCGTTTAATTGCTGTATATAGTCCATGAAAGATTGTGAAACCCGTTGTAAGTGAAGCCAGAGGCCTCAAGGTGCTGAAACGTTTTGCAGCTGTTCCCCTCGCCGCTATCGCCAAGTGCTGCGGGCAGTCATATTAGTTCACCACTGTTTATATTCACTCTAAAATTGGCTAAACTGCCGAGAGTTATATGTTTGTGGATTAAACCATTTCAATTATGCTAAGCTGCTCGGACAAAGGCTTTGTGAATGACGTTTGGTGCAAGGCGTTATTGTCGCTCGGATGGTCAGTGCTCCTTGCAGGCCTGGACTGGTGGTTAGAATCAGGCCTTTATTCTGTCATCGGTCAGTGAGTTTTTATTTAAGCTAGAAGGAACAGTTGATCTATGTAGCTCTTTTTAGAAGTAGTTCAGCGTGGAGAAGTAAGCAAACAATGGGTGTAAAGTAGGGTTCCACGCAAGATAGAACGCCAGGTCATCGCACAACATTGGAGGCAATTTACTCAGCAGACCAATTAGCCTAGGCAACAGTAGCATGTCTTTGGACGGTGGGCAGAAACCCGAGTACCCAGTGAAAACCCACGTTGACACGGGGAGAACATGTAAATTCCACACGGAAAGACACCCGAGCCGGGAATCGAACCTGGGGCCTGCGTGCTATGAGGCGACAGCGCTGCACACTGAACCACCGTGCTGCCAACAAGTACATGTCAAGAACGTCAAAATATATTAGATTTGTTGCTTGCACTTAGAGAGATCTATGATATTTGCAACACATTAACGTTGATATATTTGTAAATCATACTTTTTTTGCTTTGTATCGTACAGCTCTGTTGGGTGTGCATGTAAGTATGGTACAGCCCTGTATTACCACAAACACATTATTTGGTGATACTGCATTTGTATTAGTGTGCAACCACAGGTAAAACCTGCAACACGTTCGTCAAGGAAAAATAATATATCATAAGCAACATTACAGGCAATGACCCTACTTCATAGCAGTGGCCCTTCGTGTGCTATGAAGAAGGACCATTATGCAAAATACTGCAATTTATATGTTATTTTTCCTTTCTAACGATGTTGATTTAAGTCCCCTCTTGCTAGAAAAGCTCATTAATCTCTTGATCAACCTACATATTACCAAACACCTGCTGGCAATGAAGATGTTAAATGCGTCTCTGAGACATGGAAAATAACAATGAATTCTGCACGAGGACAACTGGGCTAGCAGTGCCGCGAGAGGATAGACGATTGAGAGGTTGAGGCAAAGGTCACGGTGACGTCTGGGGAAAGATTTTGGACATTAAGTGTCAGTGTGGAAAAATGTACACAGTTCACTGCCAGTGTTTCACAGCCTCAAGTAATTTAGTGTCGAAAGCTTCGACTGCCTCAAGAGGCCATCACTGCAGAGTTTGCAGTGTTGATGAACTATGTTCAGCAGTCAGGATTTGTAGGGCCTCTGTGAGTTAAGGTCATTATACGACATTATTGTATTACTCCCTGACTGTTCATGCATGCTATAAATCTTATCTCGAAATTGTAATTTTAGAGTCGTAAAATCGGGACAAGTAAATGAATTTTGCGTAGCTTGTTCATTTTCTAAGTGCCTCTTAGCCACTGCAGGCAGTATTATTTTTATATTGTCACAAAGACCAACTCTAATACTCACTGTTTACCCTCTCCACAAAGACCTTGCCAAACTCTAGCACCCATTACCTACCCCAACTTCTCCACAACTGAGTTTGTATCCAGATACTTGGAAATAATCCAAAGCATTCATTTGCAGGTTGTGTAATCAATACACTTGTTAGATAGGTGGACAAACGTGAGATGGTTGGATTTAAATACAATAACTCTCATCTTATTTCATTGTCAGAAACCGCTTTGTCCTGTACAGGGTTGCGGTGAGCCGGAGCCTATCCCGGCAGACACAGGGCTCAAGGCAGTAATATACCCACGATGGGACGCCAGTCCATCACCGGGAACTGCGGGCAATTTAGTCTGCAAGCCACTTAACCTATGTAGCAACATGTTTTTTGGACTGTGGTAGGAAATTGGAGTGCCTGGCAAAAACCCACGCGGACACGGGGAGAACATACAAACTCCACACAGAAAGGCACCCGAACCGACAAATGCAATAACATTGTTAATTATATCTGACTTTGGTGATTCTGTAGCAGTGCTTGACGGCGAGTTGAAAGGTCATGAGTGGATAGTGATGACGACGAGTTAAAATCCCATGTAGATACTGACTTGACCCTCCATCCATCCATCCATCTTCATCCGCTTTATCCGATGCCGGGTCGCGGGGGCAGCAGTCTAAGCAGCGATGCCCAGACTTCCTTCACCCCAGACACTTCCTCCAGCTCTTCCGGGGGGACCCCGAGGCGTTCCCAGGCCAGCTGAGAGACATAGTCTCTCCAGCGTGTCCTGGGTCTTCCCCGGGGCCTTCTCCCGGTGGGACATGCCTGGAACACCTCCCTAGGGAGGCGTCCAGGGCGCATCCGAATCAGATGCCCAAGCCACCTCAGCTGACTCCTCTCGATGTGAAGGAGCAGCGGCTCTACTCCGAGCTCCCGCCGAGTGACCGAGCTTCTCACCCTACTGACTTGACCCATCAGCCTGTATTTGTTTGATACAATGAATGCCATTTTGTATTTAGGCAAGAATGGTTTGTCTGTATGTATATCCTAAACCCTGCCATGAAAATGTCTATTTTTCACCACTAGCTCAGGGCTGCTATTAGTACTCTCCAATGCTTGTTTGACTACTTCGACTTTGTGTTTGAAAATCATTATTAATGTAATATTTTTAGTATCATTGTTAGAACCTTTCAGCACAACATGAACCTCACACTGCTCACCAACCAACATTTACCGTTGTGACAAAATATTCAAACCGTATTGAAAAATTATTTGCGTTTGACATTAGTGTGGATAGATGGCAGTTACGCCTATGCACACAGAGACTAAAAGATTGCTAATGGCCCATGCCATGTTGGTCTCGGCTTGTGATGAAAAAATGTTTGGCTCTTTAGTGCAAATTACACCAGAGAGGAAACAGGCTCTTAGTGGGTGCATGTCAGAGTTCACACTGCCATTTCCTGGGTTACTGAGAAGCCCTGCATTCGGTCGAAACACTTATCCAGGGAAGGCCTGGATTGCATTTTGCACAGGCTTGTAGAGTCGTCGCTCGCTTGAGTGACGTTATTCCACCCCATAAGAAATACCGTTTCTAAAAATAGATATTTAAATAATTCCAACAGTAACTGGTTTATGCTCGCGTTTGTTAACTGGCGAAACACCCAAACACAAGTTGCTTCTGAAAGAATGTGAGGATTTGTAAGGCTTTTCTGGATATTTAAAGGATTACAAACTTGTTATTTTATATAAAGGGCATTACTGTACCTTTCTAACAGGTGATAGACTGCCAAGATGTGTCTTGCAAGGGAGCCAAAGGTATGATATATTAATGTAAATTACTTGTGCATAATTAAGTACATAACAAAAATTACTAATGCAAATATAAGGAAATTTACCAGTTGAAATGACATGAAATACAAAAGCCATCGCAGTAAAGTTACACAGCTAAGAATTTAAACTCATGTCATGCTATCACCAAATTTTGTTAAGTTGAATCAATCCAAACAGATTTGTAATGGTTGCCGCAGTTTCAAGCAATTTGAGTTTCGAATACGTTCACTGCGGCGATTAATTTCCTAACGTTTCTGTATTGTTTCTGGAAGAACACCGATCTAGATTTAGTTAAAACTAAAACCAGACTTACGTGTCTTCCAAGTGTTATGGCCTCCAAGCCCCACAGCTCTCCCCTAATCAGCAAAAAACCACGAAAGTGCAATGTTTACTTGTGTAACATAGATCGTTCAAGGATCTGGAACCACAGTATTTCTGCGTGGAATTTTAACAACTGACATTCGGAGGTTAACTTCCTGTGTTTGTTTTAATAATTGCAATCCGTGCTTGTATGCAAACAACAATTATTCCTGTGCATACAGGCAGACTTGGTCCACTTCGTGTGCTGTCGTTAGCTTTCTCATCTTTGGGTTTATTCATCAGCATCGGTTTCCCCCAAGCCTGACTGCTGATGAGTCTGTCATCGCCGGTATAGAGTTTGCTTGTATTGAATCGGTCCGGTTGAAAATGTTGCACTCCCAGAAGTCTGTGAGACTGATGGTAGGTATATTTTAACGTGAAGTGGCAGATCGATGAAGGAGACCTACTGTCTGCTTCATATATGATAGTTTATTATATCAATGCAAAACGGTTTTGTTGATTTACTTGCCAAATAATTGTACCCCTCCTAAATACTTCCTCCTGATTATATTTGAAGTCCATCGCTTGATCTGCTGTATTATTCATGTTGCTACATGTTCTCGTACGTTCAGCACAGACAGATTCGTCTACTCAGCAATGCAGACACGGCATATTTCCCTGTTTACTGTGGACCTTACTTAAGATCCATAACTCGTGCCCTTATTTCTTTCCCTCCCTATCTCTTCCTCCATCACCGTCTCCCCCCCCCCTTAACCTCTACCGTCTTTCAGCAAATCGATGGAAAGTGTCCATTCGTGCTAAATATTTATTTATTTTGTAACGAGCGTAACGTTAATCTCCCGTGAAAAGGAGGAAACATGCAATCATTGGCTTTTTTTCAAATCACGGTTTCTAAATAAACGTACACTCTAATTCCATGTAATACTACACCTTCAATGTGAACAAATCTTACTTAAGGTAAGCTAAAGGAATGCAATGTTCTGCCGTTACAGGGCACTGCTGGCTTGTTTTCTGTTTGTTTCAGTTTCAAGCTGAGAGTTATTACAGTATTTGCTTTTCTTTGCGTAAAAGCTTATGCGTCGAAGTGTGGTGATTATAACGTTCTCGCAGGTGGCAAGCCTTGCGGGCCAAGCCGTGAGTCATACATGCAACGAAGGCCACGTACTGAGGTACGTGGAGGCCAAAGAAATTTTGATCCAGGGATTCCCATCCTTTTGCACCTCGAGGCTCACGTGGGTCTGGTCTCCACGGACTGCTAGGTGGCGCTTGCGGCCCACTGATAGTTGAGCAGTAAAATTAATTGACAGCCATTCATCACAACGTTGGGCACAGCAACGTGTTTTGAGAGGCCTTAACATTGCAGGTTTCATGCCAATACCGTTCACCTCAAAATCTTGGTATTGAGTATGCAATATGAAATCTCATACTTTTTATAAAATTATACCGTCAAATATGGAGCTGATTTTGAGATTTGCTCTCCATAGCTGTTCTTTCGGGATGGCAGAGTGGAGCGTTCCTGTCTTCTCCTTCGCGACGTTTCCCCTCTCACGCAGCAGTCAACGTGGGAGGCGAAACCTCGCGGAAGAGAAGGGACACTCGACACGGCTATACCAAAAGAACAGCGAGGCGTGCAAACCTACATCAGTACTTTGGAACCAATTATTTCGATATTGAAGGTTTGCATAATAAAAACATTTCTATGGCCCATCCTCCTATGCACATTGGACATGTGTTAATTATCTATTTAGTCAGCAGGTCTATGGATATGTGTGAAATTTTTTCGTTTGGTTTGGGCAATTCTTGCTCTGGAATGCTGCTGTAGCTTATTTCATTGGTTTCATTCAGTCATTCACCCTTGTGCAATTATTTATGGTTTTGGCTGGAAAGTGTGAAATTATTATAACGTACGCACTACTTCCACAAGCCAAGTACCCCAAGCTGCGTTAAGGGACATTTACTGCAATACGTTTTCAAACTTGTATTTGTGCGCTCGCGAAAAAATGCCTAAGTGTGCAAGAATGTTGAAACATTATAAAGGAATTTCATTCTCTCAGCGAGGTCACAAGTTGCTGTGACAGATCATTTGCACCTTTGAGCATGGAATTTCTGGGTCCCAACTCCGATCGCATGCATGACGCGTATGTTGAGCCGGGTGCTGCCATCACGTTGAAACAATGGGAAAGTCTCCTTATCCCCCCCCCTGCCCCACTGCCTCGGTCAAGCCACCAGAACAAATACGTGCACCAGTGAGTCGATTTGCAGGTCGCCTGTGGTGGGATAAAGTGTGGGTACTTACCTTCCTGCATTTTTGAGAAGTCTAAATGAGTCGGGCGCTACACTAGACGTGCTCTGCCCAAAGCTTATTAAGGGCAGGAAAGACTAAAATTTTGCCAATATCACATACGCTGCTGCATAGGCTGTGCGCTGTTTGGAAACTGTCCACTCGAGGGAGTTGAAAAATCGTCAAATCGATTGCCCGCCAGTCAAACTCAATGGCTTCAACAGCTGAATGTTTTTTGGGGCCTAACGTTTCATCGCTCCAGGAGCTGGGAGCTTCGTTAGAAAGTGTAGAGGTCTCTGCCCTCTGTCCCCCACCACCTGTAGGGGTCGCTCACCACAGCCCCTCGCTCCCATCCCGCTGTGAGGACGCCCAGGGGTAGCCCTCGTCTTGCACCTCTCAGTGCTCCATCCTGACCGTGGCCTCTGTGTCAGCCGAGCAGGTGTCCTGTGCGCATGACGATGGCACTGGTTTCCACTACGCGCACACACACACAGCGCGCTCACCGCTGTGCCACCGCTCCTCACACACACAGCGCGCTAACCGCTGCGCCACCGCTCCCCATTCCCACGCAGCGCGCTAAATGCTGCGCTACCGTTCCCTACTCACACACACATTGTGCCAACCACTACGCCAAACACACACAGTGTGCTAACCACTGCGCCACCGCTCCCCCCACACACAGTGTGCCAACCGCTGCGCCACCGCTCCCAACACACACAGTGTGCTAACCATTGCGCCACGGCCCTCCACGCACACACAGTGTGCTTACCGCTGCGCCACCGCTCCCCACACACTGGCGATACGTATACCGTACACACGATAAGTGATGTAGAAACTTTATTCGCCGCCACCGTGTGGTCCCTCTTCGAGCGGTCTCCTCGCCTACCAAATTGCGACCGCTTCCTCCTGTGTCTCCACGTGTTTCCCTTTTGCACACACGCACCCATCTCTGAGTCTTACTCTGTTCCCACGTCTCTCTCTCTCTCCCCCACGCGGCCCATCTCTGAGAGCATTCCTCTCACTGTCCCTGTGTCTCTCCCTCTGCCTCCCCGTGTCTCTCTTTCCCTCTCCCCGTATCTCCAGCGGTCGTCTCCCCACTACCCAACAGTGGCCGTCTCTATCCCTTCCCGCACCTTCGCTGTGAGTCTCCCCTGTTCCCACTTCCCAGAAGCCTGGGAGTCACGTACTCCCTCTCTCCCTCTACAGCTTCCTGCCTCCCTCAGCCTCTTCTCTGATTCTTCCAGTCTGTTGTTAGCATCTCCATATCCCATGGGTCCTCTGCCCTCCCCCCAACCCCCCGTCATATCCACTCCCCCATTCCCTGGGAAAACCCTTAGAAGCTTTATCCCTTCTGTGAGGGTCCTGGTCTAAAACCCATAGTCGTGGTCTTGGGGCGCACCAATGCGAACTTCTATGCTACAGTTGTTGGGTGTGGGGTGCGTGACAGCCATGGTATTACAATAGCATTAAGTAGCTTGTATTTCCCCTCGGTTGTACAGCATTGCGAGCTGCTGCTGCTGGCGACTTGCGATGTGAGCCAGGTGACGTTATTTATTTGCGTCCTCTTGAAGGAACCGTTTCATCCAGAGAGACCCAAAAACTATTTCCGAGGAACTATGCAGCACAACAGCCACAGCCTACATATTAGTGTCAATATCTTTTACCTTTTAATTGTTTACGCCGCTCCAATACTAGTGGTACTGTTGTTTGTAGTTCGAACGTTTGTTGTATCATAAGAATCTCACATCCAGGGCTTGCCAGCTCGCTGGGTAACTTCTACTCTAACAATAAGCATCTAACTACTTCGTACAGTTGATTTTGGCTAGATAATATCGTCGGAAATAGCGGAGTGGTAAAAACTTTGCTGGCGACGTCACCTGTATTTTTGAATCGTTTGGGTCTGGGTGGTGACAACAGTCTTCCAAAACTGAGTGGAGATTTTTATTTTCTATTTCTGCGTAAAAATCATCACCTGCATTTGTTGCTGTCATTGCTTTGTGTGGATGTGGTTTAGGATTGCCGAAGTAACAATCCCAATGAGTTTTAATATCATAATATAGAAGACAACTGCAATGTGTTTAAAATACTCTTTGAATGGCTCCAGGATAAAAGGGATTGGCCAATCGTCCTCAAATTTTGTTTCGGTCAATCATTCGAGAGTAAAATTTGCTTCCACATTTTAGGTCTGATCCGACTCAGGGAATAATCAACTGCCATACAAGCTTAATAACAGGGTTTCCTTGATTTTGACAAAATCTTCTTGACGGAGTCCGAAACAAGATCCTTAAAGAGGTCCCCACTACCATCTTTTGGAACCAACACTTCCTGGTGACCAACTGGGGACTTTTGTGTGCAAAAAAACCCCAAGCTGTTTGAATTCTTAACAACAAAACACAATCCTTGCACCCCGTCATTTTTTACAAGAAAATACACTAGTCTATATATAATGGAGCAAGTGTTTTTATGTAAGCATATATATACCGGGCTCTAACACTTTAAAAGAACAAATGTTATCTGCACAATCCAATGCGTTTATGTATTACTTTAACTTTACTTCCCACTTATTGACTACTCTTCTGAAACATGAACATTATATCATAGTTAAACACCCACTTCATCAGCAAGAATGTTCAGAAGAGCATGTTACATATTTGAAACAAGATCTCCAATGGGGCACATACTTTGCGAATAAGGCTAATAGTGATTGTGATGATGTTCACACTGCTAGTAATGATGGTGATGATGGTTCTCCGGTTTCATACTGCAACAACAAAAAACACATTAATTAGCCTATACCATCAGAATATATTGAAAAGCAGTGTCTGGGCGGGTTGGCACCGGCTGACAGTGTGGGTGCCTACCCCCCACCTCTCTGCAGTTTCCTGCAGCATCTTTGTACTTCTGGGCGAATATAATAAAATGTTATTATGAGGGCGATGGCGGTAATGATTATGACGACGCTGCTAGTAATGTTCTGATGTGGGTTTTTCACAGCTCAATGTATGAGAATTTCTCTTCATAGTTCTTTTTTTATGATCGACTCATTGAGTGTTTCATCTCTTTCCTACGTAACGTTTTGCCTGAAACACGTTTCAGCTGAACCATTCGGAACGTCTAATGATGTCTCCAAAGTGCGAGGTGAAATTTCGCGAAGGAGAGAAAAGGAATGCCCGACACTGCTATCCCAAAAGAACAGCTTCAGCTGCTAGGAGTGATGATGGTGACAACGATATTGACGCCGCTAGTATTTGCAGTGACGATGGCGGCGATGCTGACGACGTTAACGCCACTGCCGCTGTGTACACGCAGGCGAGATTCGCTGCTACTGTGACGCGGCGCACTGCGTGCCCACGGGCTACATGTGCAAGTCGGAGCTGTCCGTGTGCTTCCGCCGCCTGCTGGAGCCGTCCGATCCACGCTCGCCGCTCGCCCACGGCTGCATCGAGGCCCTGTCGCCATCGCTGCCACACGCATGCCACGCGCCACGACCCCGCAACCACACGGGCCGCTGGCCAGTGGTGCGCTGCTGCCAGGATGACATGTGCAACTACAACGCACTGAGCGACCGGCCGCCTGCACCGCCGCCTCGCCCCGACGAGTCCGCCGGTGAGAGTTCCGTCATGGCTTATGTTCGGGTTTATTCTCATGGGGATTCACACAGAAGTATAAGTACGCTGGTACGGTCCTACGTTATCCAGTGCTGCATACTGGTAATAAAGTGGCTGAAGCTATTCAGTGTAATACATGTGGGAAGGGGGGGGGAGGGTTGCGATACGACCCTTCCAGTAAGAAATGTAATTTACTTTCACCGCCGATTCCATGGCCGGATGTATGAGAATTGCATCTGAGCCGTTCTTTCGGGTTCGCTGTGGCAAGTGTCTTTTTCATCGCGTTGTTTCATCACCTTCGTTGGAAGCACTTCCAGGCTGTGGGTTGGCAAGTTCAGATCGCCAAGACGACAATCTATATTTGCTGCCACATTGACTGAATGAACAAGTTATAATGCTGTATACGGTTCAGCTGAAACGTGTTTCAGGCAAAACGTTTATTATTTCTTGGATC
Source organism: Mordacia mordax (assembly GCA_036362905.1). Classification (NCBI taxonomy): domain Eukaryota; kingdom Metazoa; phylum Chordata; class Hyperoartia; order Petromyzontiformes; family Petromyzontidae; genus Mordacia; species Mordacia mordax. Next base: position 35,981,824 of record JAZEWT010000003.1, on the reverse strand, counting down.
CGAGGACCAAATTCTTTGGGAAAATTACCACGTACTGATTTAGGTTTTGACAGCTCAATGCATGATTGCTTCCAAAAGCTGCTCTTACAGGATAGGCATCCAATGTGGGAGGTGAAACGTTGTGAAGGAGAAAGGAGGAGCGATGGACGCGGTTTTCCCAAAAGAGCAGCTTTTGAAAGCCATGATCAAAATGACTGATAAACACTGCTAGCAGAAAACACAAGGTCACACTTTTTAGTGCTGGTTGAGAATAGAGTGGAAGATTAATGTTATTCAGATGTAGTTGTCTGATGTCATCTTCTAAGGTTGGTTTCCTGCGTTGCTTTTTGATTCTGCTGCCTGAGCTAGGTTTGGAAGAATCTTTATTCAGCACTTCACACACTGATAGTATTTTGTGATGAAATGGACAAAGTCCAGGTGAGGGTTGCTGTCATAAAATCCCAAAGTTACTTGTAAACACAGTTTTCTACCTTGTTGGATATCACGCATGTCGTCCGGTCAGCAGCTGCGGGCCCCCGGTCAGCAGCCGTAAGACCCGGTGGAGGGTGGATGCTATCTGTGTGGTTGTGTCCGCAACTTTGGCCATCTCGTCAATCTTCTCTTGGTCTCGGTTTTGCCAATCATTTTAAGAGCATCCTCATCTTCGTGCGACTAAAATAGCACATTCACACTACAAGGGGTGTTGCAAATGTTGATCGATAGTGAAATGGTTGTACCGTTTGTATTGACATCAACGGCTTTAGCCAAGGTAGCTTCTTAAAATTAGATCAAGCATAATCCAAGTCCCACTTATGTTGGTACTTACCAAATAATGCAATGAATCTGATTGTTTTACAGATGTCAAGAGTGACTATATTACAATTTTTCCAATTCAAAAACGATTATTAGAAGACATAGTTCCGTTATTTGTTGTGCTTGAAGGCATGACACATCTGCCATGTCGCACTCTGTGGAAGGTCACGTAACTCGGCATGTTATTGTTGGTGCTGCTAAAACAATAACCTGCGGAATAGTAGCGTCACAGGTTGGTTTCATTCACGGTTTAGCAGCCGTAACGTGAGGTGTTAAGCATTCCTGGGCAGGATGCTTGGACGAGTCGGGGAAGTCATTCTTAAAAACCCCAAAGGTTAATGGCTCTTGTCTCCTGTGACCTTGCTGGTAATGGAGGGAGAGTAATGTGTGGTTAGCTGAGACCCTGCATTCCGCGTGTGTACGGTTGCGTGTGTGTTTGTGGGTGTGTGTGTGTAAGTAAGCTTCAGGGCTATGATAGTTGGAACCCTGCCTTGACCCCAGTGACCGTGGTTCAGTCCGCGCGTCGCATTGGAACAATATGCACCTGAGCCGCATCCGTCTCTCTTGTGGTTTAGCTCAGACTAAGATTAATATCTCGTGGGATATTGCTTCATCCATGAGGACACAAAGGCACATGGCATGCAGAGTCCCGGTTCACTCACCCTCCCGCACAGTTATCTTGTGCTGCTCAAGAGTAGTTTTCGTTCAACAATGAGACTAGAGGCTGCTGGGTGTGTGTTCGTATCGACTTGTGGTTTTGTCTTAGTTCGTCTCGGGATATTGCGTAAGCATCACGACCTAGACGCCACTGCAGTAACTACAGCACATCATGTGACACATAGACAAACATATTTGACAAGCCAATTATTGTTACCCGTGGTGTGTTCGAAACATGTTTGGCTGGCCTGCAAGAATACAGTATTTACACGACTCTCAGATGAGAAATTTCAGCTGTGCTTATATTGAAAGTGTGCTTATATT
>JAZEWT010000003.1:35938273-35970869 GCA_036362905.1 Mordacia mordax | reverse complement strand
GGGGGGGGCTATGTTTTTCCGGTGCCGACAAAAGGGGCAAGTGCGAAGGGATTGTCCACTCGAGACCTCACGTTCCTCTCGAGACCCATTAAACGACAACGGGCCCTGGTTGTCGGGAGTACCAGGGTCCGTAGTGAGATCCCGGGGGTGGTGGGGCTCGTCCCAGTGCTGGGCAGTGACGCTATGCCATTGGGGTCGACTGCAGTGGTGCCAGATTCGGTGGAAGGGCAAGCAACACGGATTCTACTGGTCATGGGGTCCACCGTGTCAGTAGTGAGCCGCGCCATTATGCGGGGGTCAACCCTCGGTGACTGCGTTCACTGGACCGGGACCTAGCACAAGCCAGCAGCGGCGGACTGCAGGCCATTGGGTGACTCACGCTGGAGGTCCGGATAGGGGTGTCGAGCGGCCACCTCCGTGTGTATGTGGCAATGAGGGTACGCCACCCCTGCATCCTCGGGATGGGAGCACTGGAGGCCCTGGACGTGACCGTGTGCATTCTGAGAAAGTGCGCCCAGGTGGGTACATCTCGGGAAGTAATTCCGCTCTGCGGCTGATAACGACAGTCCGGGCCGGGTGGGCTTGTCTGTGGCGGGATGACAGAGGCGGCGTCAAGCCAAGGGGTGGTAAGCGTGATGTCAGTTCCCGGAAGTGCGGATGTGACGTCAGTGCCGGGGTCATGCGGTGCAGTGCCGGATGCAGAGAAACATGGCACCGGCTACGTGGGTCACCGGGCGCAGATAGACCCCAATTCCGAAGGGCTGCTTCATATTGTCACCCGCAGCAGAGATGGGGCCGCGTCCATTGGGGATGTTCTATTGACGCCCCACCCGGAACTCGCCCACCGTTACAGACTTGTATTCACGGCGACAGTGGTAGCCGCCGAGCGAAGCCTAGTGTTAAGGGTGTTGAATCCCCACAAGGCACTGATACGACTCCGAGCCGGGATGGAGGTCGCCGAGATCCACCCGCTACGAGCATGCACCGATCCCAGGGCGGTATACACCCTGTGGGCCGGGAAGGCAGAACAAGCCACGGAGGATGAGCGGGACCTGGTCTGGCGAGTGGGGCCTGTGGCCCAGAAACCAGGTCCCCCTCTTCTCAAGGAAGGGAGCCCTGTCGAGGGGTAAGGCGACGCAGCTACGGAGGCTGCTGCATGAGTTCGCGGATGTGTTCAGATGGCAAGGCGCAGGTGTGGGGAGAACTGATCACACGTAGCATCGCATTAACACTGGAGACGCCTGGCCGGTGAGAGTTTTGCCCTACCACATGAGGGCCTCTGAGCGGGCGAGAATCGACGAGGCGGTGCAGGAAATGCTCCGTGATGGGATTTTCCAGCCATCTTCGCGTCCCTGGACGGCTCCAGTAGTCCCAGTCACCAAGAAGGATGGGTCCACCCGCTTCTGCGTGGACTACCACCGCCTGAATGCTGTGACGGTGGGTGATGCCTTTCCGATGCTGCGCGTCGACGAGACGTTGGACGGACTGAGTGGGGCCTGATATTTTTTAACTTTGGACACGGCATCCGGCTACTGGCAGGTCTGGGTGGCCGAAGAGGACCGGCCGAAGACAGCATTCACCACCCCAATGGGCCTGTTCGAGTTCCGGGTGATACCTTTCAGACTCTCCAATGCTCCGGCTATGTTCTAGCGGCTAATGAAACACATAATGGGGGGGGCTACAGTGGAGGAAATGCTGGATCTATTTCGATGACATTATCGTCTTCGGCAGGATGATGGAGGAACACCTGGGATGCCGCTGGAAGGTGTTCCAGCGATTGAGGGGGGCGAACCTCAAGTGAAAGCCCCGCAAATGTTACCTCGCCAAGAGGAAGGTGGTGTACTTGGGCCACCGAGTGAGTGGGGAGGGAATGCGCATGGACCATGACAAGATTCAATCCATCACCAAGTGGCCATGGCTACGTACATCGGCCGGGGTGCGCTCCTTCCTCGGCTTCGCCACCGACTATCAGAGGTTCGTACCGCACTTCAGTACCCTAGCTCACCCCCTCACCCTACTTACGTCCACCAAGAGGTCCATCGAGTGGACCCAAGACTGCAAGGCCGCGTCCCGGAGCCTGAAGGACCGGTTGGTACATACCCCCATGTTGGCATTCCCGGGCTTCTCTAAGGAGTTCGTAGTTGACACCGACGCCAGTGGGTGCAGCCTGGGGGCGGTGCTGTCGCAAGACGAGGGAGATAATATGCGGATGATCGCATACGCGAGTCGGACACTGAGCACGGCCGAGCAAACCTAAGCATCACCTGACAGGAATTACACACAGTGGTGTTTGCCTGCCGACAGTTCCACCCGTACCTGCACGCCCGGGGATGCCGTATCTGCACCGAACACCACACCCTGCAGTACCTCCTGAACTTCAGGGAGCTGAGGGGACAGATGGCCCAGTGGTTAACCCAACTGCAGCAGGGGGCCGGTGCTGCTTGCCTGCCGACACCTCTGCCACTGGGACGTCGGGCTCGCGCGCCATCATACATCGCCTAGACAAGGCCGACGAACTCCGGGTGGAGCCACTCTGGGAGGAGGTGGGCTGTGAATTCCCAGGGATAACAAGTGAGTAGCTGCCGAGGGCCGAAGGACATGACACCGAACTGGCAGAGGTGAAAGACGCTCTTGCCCGGGGCCAGACGGCCATCAAAGGACCGTGGGCGAGCCTCTACCTCCAGCTTGGCCTCTGGGAGGGGGTAGTTTGGGAGTGAGGGCCTGATGGAGAAGCCGGGAGGGTGTGTGTTCCGGCTGCAGCCGGACTGCAGCTGTTGCGGTTGGTGCCTGACCACCCCTTGGGGGGGCACGGCGGCGAGCATCGCACAAATTTGATGCTACGACAGTGGTACCTCTGGCCCGACCTGAACCGAGATGCGACCACTTCCGTACGTGTTGTTCACGTCGTGCGCGTCGATTCACTCCTCGACTCGCCAGACCCCGTACTTCCTGCCAGCAGACGTCCTGTTCGGGGTGGCCTCGCCCCAGCTGGCAGAGACGGAGGGGGTGCTCGCCCAGCGCCTGGAGACACTGCGCCAGGCTCAGGGGCGGGCCTACGAAGTCAGCGAGTAGACCCACGTGAGACAGGCTGCAGCGGTGTGGCCGAGGAGTGAGGCCACAGAGTTCCAGGGCGGCCAGCGAGTATGGGTGTACTCCCTGCAGGTTCACCCAGGGCAGGTGGGGAAACTCGCCTTACCCTGGGTGGGACCCCACAAAGTACTACGGCAGCTGTCGCCCAAGACCGTACTGGTAAGAGGAAAAGGCTGATGGGCACCGCACGTGATTAACATACGGCGTCTGAAGACCTGGAGACCACCCCCTGGGGGGGAGCCAGCCAGGGGAACGACCAAGCCTAGTGACAACGACGGTGGTCCCCGGAGGCGACGCACGCATGTGTGTGTAGGCAGAGTCGGGCGTTGGACTTGCGGCGCCCGACGGACGCTGCGACTGCTCCAGTAGACCCCTCCCGAGCGGTCGCAGGACCCGCCGTGGCTCCGGCAGAGTTTGACAGAGCCTCGGCAACCAAGCGGCCGAGGAGGACACCGGCCCGTCTCCGAAACTTTGTGACGGCGATCCAGGTGGGATCTCTTGCCGGGGGGGGGGGGGGGGGGGGGGAACTGTGCTGCCCAGCCTCGAGCGTGCCTGGTCATGTACATGTGGGGAGTGCGCTAACGTCCCCCAGACCAGGTACGCTAGGGTCACGTAGTGCTGAGATGGCAAGGACGAGGTAATGTGAGGACAAGCCGAGAAACCGGTAAACATTATGTGAGCCAGTGACAAGGACCCGACTGCGGTATCGGTTACAGTGCATGTGCACTCACTCGGATTGGTCGGCTGCGCGGCGTGATATGATATTGAAACGGAAAGCGCCGGAAGTATCGGAGCCGTTCGGTCTGCTACTACGTGCAAACGAGTCGTGTCAGATGCGCGGTGTCCTGCGAGTGGCCACATGGCCTTTGTTCGTTGAGTGTTATTAAATAAACTCATCCTTGTTATACTCATGGAGAGCGTCAGTATGTCCGAGGTGGAGAGAATGGACGAGAGCCTGCCTACACGAACGCGATCGTTGGGGATGCATGAGGGGGAGCCGACGCAGTCGTCTCCAGGATGTTACACGCGTCACGACAAAACTCACATGTGAGCTAAAATATATCGGTGTATGCTGTTTTAGATAGATTTAACATCCCATTTAAATACTGCTTTATAGATGGTGCAGCACAATTAAAATCATTGCAATCACCCACATTGCTTTGCACACTTTTCCACTCTAAAAGGACAATCTAGTTGTTGAAAGTACACGTCATCCTACAAGTAGCGTTTATGTGGTTATGCACTCAAATGTAGTGGTATTGAATCCCCCATTTTTTGGGGTATTTACATGTAGTGCATTCTTCCCAATAAAAGCAATAGTTTGTGTTTATCATTTCGTATCAATACCTGCCTAATCCTGCACAGGCCCACAGTAAGCCAAAGCCTATTCCAGAAGACACAAGCGATATCCAGAATGGGACACCAGTCCATCGCAGGGCGCCGTGGGCAATATCAACAGCAGGCCAATTACGGTAACATGGACAACAGCAGCTTGTCTTTAGCAATAGGCAGATCTGTCACGATAAAATACCTTGCTGCAGTGGTGAAGAGGTATCAGTAGACAGCAGTGAAGCAAGTAGGTTGCTGTCGGGCATGTTCAAATTCTTCACGTTAACCCATTACCATTGATTAGTTCTCCAGTTCCAATTTAAAAAGTGCAGAAGCGAATTGGCCAAAGTTTTGAGCAGGATTTTCCTATAAATAAAGTCTGGAGACCCAGTGCTATGGTCGCATGTTTGAGTTTAATGACTGAATGTGGTCACCAATGACTGCACAGAAAATATATTCGGGTAATATAAATAGCTACGTACGAAATATTTTTTTAAAATCTCAACTCATTGCCAGAAACCGCTTAGTCTTGTACAGGGTCGCAGTGAGCCAGAGCCTATCCCGGCAGACACAGGACACAAGGCAGGGATACACCCACGATGGGATGCCAGTGCATCACCGGGCAATGCGGGCAATTTAGTCTGCAAGCCAATTAACCTATGGCAGCAGCATGTTTTTAGACTGTGGGAGGAAAACGGAGTGCCCGGCGAAAGCTCACGCAGACACGGGGAGAACATGCAAACTCCACACATAAAGGCACCCGAGCCGAGATTTGAACTCGGGACTTCTTGTTGTGAGGCGACAGCGCTACCCACTGGGCCACCGTGCCGTCCTTTTTTTCTGCTCATGGCTTATTCCTTATCTGCACAGCAGAGAGAGGTTAGTTTAAAGGTTGTAGCGAGAGCTGTTCCAAAACAAAATGCACGACGAAAATTAAACATTTAAAATGAACAAAAAATGTATTAATCGTCTTTGATGCTGATGGGAGAATTCGGGTGTGCATTGGTGAATAACAGTCCAAATAGCTATGGTAAAAAATAAAAAAGCAAACGCATAGACTTGTCTGTTAAACAAGGCACTGGTAGAAATAACGAGAAACTCGAGCAAAATCTAAAGTTAGCAAACATTCAGGCGCATCAAAGTGCTGGCGGTGGGAAAGAAAAATAAAGCCAACTGATGTTTCATTAGGCTCTGCAGATTTCTCAAGGATTGTTGACACTACAGCTGCGCTGAAGACACATTTCAGGAGGAAAATGTTATTGCTGAAAGCCCTGCTGGCAGTTTGAGTGTTTAGGAATGAATTTGAAGCAAATGTGACGAACGGCGGGGGCGAAAGCACCCCTGGGCTGGGGGAGGACTTTACGGTTTGTCCACGATGTAGCCAGTTTGTGTGGCCCACAGTAGTACTGTAAGTAGCGCTGCTATCTGAGAGAAAGAAAGCCCTGGGTTCGACTCCCGGCTCGGGTAACTGTCTATGTAGTGTATGCATGTTCTCCCTGTGTCCGTGTGAGTTATTCACTGGGTACTCAGGTTTTCTTCCACAGTCCAAAGACATGCTGCCTATATTAATCGTCCTGGCTAAATTCTCCTGGCACCCTGAGATGTTGTAACTTTCTTACACTTTCCTACTGCACAGTTGTTAATAGCTACATAGCTCAACGGTTCTTTAAAGCTTAGAGTTTAAACACTGACTGGAGTCCTCTGCTGTTCGGCTGCTTTAGTTGTCACATCACATGCTACCATGCCTCACCATTGCCTCGTACGGTCGGTTTACAAAACGGATGCACAGACATCTCACCTCCAAAGCCTGCCCTTACATTTTCATCGTCATCATGAAGCTTTAGGTATTCTTCTCGGCCATTGACCTTTGGGTGCACCTCCTATGTCTGTATCCCTCATTTTCCCTCCTCAAACTTTACAAACTCCTCTATGTAATTACATGAATTGTTTTTGTTGCGAGATTTCCAAATTGCTTACACTACTATGCCATACCATCCCTAGTATCCTTGATTTTTCTATGAAGGTTGGAGTTTTCTTTCTGATCGCTTTGTTACAATTCAACTCTGTGACCTGTGCAGTGAGAGGCAATCACTTCAACCTCAGACACACTGCTGCTTAAACCCAAGCTGTTTAATTCTGCAGCAGAACAAGCGATAAGGAAGAGATAAGATGCATGAGCAGTTGAAGTGATGGATTGCCTTCCAGGACAGCTCAATGATAGGAGCATTGAGAGGAATTTTGAAAAGTAAAAATAATAAATTAGGATAAAAATAAAATTTTCAATGACGCGCTTTTACCGCACTCAAAAGTAGAAAATAAATTTTTTGAGCACAAAATCAATCTTTCTATGGATACAGACTAAAAGCGGGTGGCCAAACACCATGTGATTTACGATTGACTGATAATACAGTGAGATTTACATTTTAATTATTTCAGTCGTAAATGCGTGTTTTTCTAATGTTTTGTAAAAAGAACAACTATCATCTCATCTCTCATCTCATTATCTGAAACCGCTTAATCCTATATAGGGTCACGGTGAGCCGGAGCCTATCCCGGAAACACAGGGCGTAAGGCAGGAATACACCCGACGACGGGACGCCAGTCCATCGCCGGGCATTGCGGGACAATTTTAGTCTGCGAGACAATCAACCTATCCAGAGCATGCTTTTGGACTGTGGGAGGAAACCGGAGTACCCGGCGAAAACCCACGCGGACACGGGGAGAGCATGCAAATTCCACACAGAAAGGCACCGAACAACTATCAGTTACCACTTAATATCAGTGTGGTTTAACGGTTTTCAGAAAAGCAAAGATTTTTGTAGTTTTATACGGTCAGTAATAGGCCACACGCTTTTAATCTGTATCTCCAGATAGATTGATTTTGTGTTCAAAAAAAATATTTTCTAAAAAAAAAATTGTTATAATATTTTATTCTTTACTTTTTTTAGTCTCATCGCATTATCTGAAACCGCTTAATCCTATATAGGGTCACGGTGAAGCCGGAGCCTATCCCGGAAACATAGGGTGTAAGGCAGGAATACACCCGACGACGGGACGCCGGTCCATCGCCGGGCATTGCGGGACAATTTTAGTCTGCGAGCCAATCAACCTATCCAGGAGCATGCTTTTGGACTGTGGGAGGAAACCGGAATACCCGGCGAAAACCCACGCGGACACGGAGAGAGCATGCAAACTCCACACAGAAAGGCACCGGAGCCGAGAGACTCGAACCCGGGACCTTCTTGTTGTGAGGCGTTAGCGCTAACCACTGGGCCACCGCGCCGCCCACTTTTTTTTAGTCTTCGCCATTTATTGTTTGCGCGTCAAGTCGTTGGAAGGACTTCGTCTTGAGGAATTCGATTGCGCTAAACTCACAAACAAAAACGTTTTCAACCAAGAAGCTCTCAAGGAAATGGAGCGTTTGCCAGCTCTTCCTGATTACAAGTTACACTGTCAAAGTTTACTTAAAGTGTACTTCTCATCAACTTTAAGTATACATCAAGCAATAAATGGCTAAGACTAAAAAAAGTAGAAAACGTTGTCTTAATAGCACTTGGTGTTCACTTTATATCGTATTCAATGTACTTAACTTATTTAAATTAAAACTAACTGATTTGCATTCAAATGTAAACAAAGTAGCGTGATTTAGTATGTTTCTAAGTGGCCTCGTTTTAACCCAGTTCGATTTTAAATTTCCAAAAACCGTTATAAATAGTAATTTGAAGCAATAATTTGTATGGCTGGCCCAGGATCGGATTGTCACCGGTCTTCAAACTTTTCACTAGATTGCATTATCATCCGAGTTATGCCTGTGTGCAAAATTTCGGCTCTCCAGCTTTATCAGAAATGCTTTAATTTTGTGCTCAAAGATTTTAACCATTACACACATCCCCCAATGCAAGTTAAGTAAAAGCGGGAAAAAGTAGGGGCCCTCAAATGCTTTTAAAATGCATAAAACAAGCCTGTATGTTTTCCTCCCCTTTGAGGCTTCAAAGAGAATTGTGCCACATCACAATTGCAAATCAATACAAGAATAATTAATCCAAGTAGGAATCCTGTGGATTTTGCTATTGTCTGGCAATCATCGCGCACTTTTTTGTTAGATTAACAATGAAGTACAAATGTTTTGGTTAAATATAATCAGATTTAGCTGTGCTACACTGGAGTGCTCACCTCATAATTAGAAGGCTAAGAGTTACATTTTTCTTTGGGGTTCATTCAGCCCATCAGCAAAGCGAGTATCACTGTGGGAAGTCATTAGTAGCTGCTCTACAGATGTACAGAGCCCCACGGTAGCTGGAAGTGACGGTACGCAATATTTCCTGAAGATACCTTCAGGCAGGAGAGAGGAGAAATTTTGGCCACGCATATACCAGCGCGTTGTGACCCTCGATTGAAAGGGGCTTTCTAAATGTAATGTTATAATTATGAAAGACCAGCTCTTAAGAGAATGTTTATCCGTGCAGTTATGTTCCACTCTGCAGATTATTTTTGCGATTGTGTTATATATAACGCTCACAAGCTTTCGGGGTGTTCTACGTGTTGCTCGGCATCATGCCTGAAATTTCGCTCTGGGTAACTGGGAGGTTTTGTCAAGGAGTGACTTCAAATATCCTGCAGAAGCTCCCAGCAGGTGGAATTGTGTCGAACAGCACGCCATACATCTCTTAAACACGTCAGAGAGCGGTATAACGTGTTTAACAAAACATGTTTTTTGAAGCCATCGCTGTTCCATCCACGTCTACACGGTAGCCATCGTGTATCGAGCCACAGGCATGTTTACTCTGCTTTTTGGTCTTTGTTTTTACGTGAGCTGAAAATGAGACAGAGGGAGGCACCTCATCCCTTCAAAGGAAAATAAGAGTTATGCACACAACACACTCCCACACAACCCTACCCCCTATCTCATCAAACCAATGCAAACACGACTGACAACCCGTAAAAAGTCATTTCATGGATTTATATCAGTTTTGTTATATGATGAGTCAGGCCACTGTGTACACATTGGTAATTGATGCACGCAGACAATGGCTCCCAGGATGGCTGGCAGGGGTGGGAGGCACGGCCTATTGGATATTGGAGGCTTTCGTTGTGTGTTCTCATGTCCTGTGTTCTGGTCACATGGAAACAAGCAGCTCGCCCTGCCTCTACCTGTCGCGTCTCTCACACAAACAGACGCGCTCACACAAAGGAGGCAAATGACACCATGCACCACTCTGCCCTTGGGGGTAGGACTGGATATGGTTACCCTTTATCTAGAGGATTACCTCTTGTCAGCTAGCTCGCTTTGTGTGTTAAGTGTCCCTGGTCAAAGGGCGTTGCCAGTGGTCCACATTTTTCCTGGATGCTTTATATCTTTTATTATTATTTCGTACGTTTGACTATTTAAAGGAGACGCCATTTTTAGGTACAGTGCGAGGAGTGTGTTGTTGCGCAGTGCTAACAGAGCGATGCGTTGCCTTTATCTGGATAATAAATGAGCAGATCTCTTATGTTGGAGGCAAAATGTCGCGAAGGAGAGAGGAGAAAAGTTCACTCTGGCTATCCCAAAAGAACAGCTATTACGAGGAAGTCTCATACATCGAGCAGTGAAAACCTACATCAATATAATGGTAACAAACGGGAAGGTTTTGATATTGAGTGTTCGTATCCTAAGAAAGTGAGTTTCAAACAAGATTCAGAGTGCATGACTCAAAATTATAGAACTATGCACTGATATCCCATTCATAACTCACTTTAGTCCAGCATCCCTATTGTACTACGAACTTCGTATTATCTTTCTGGAAATCAACAATAGTTGTCAGGTGCCCCGACTGTCTGTCATAGGAATGTGGAATTAACACTATTTAACCGAGGGCCTCTAAAGGCGTTTTAGAACTGTCCGGTGTTTATTGGAGTGTGGAGAAAATGACTTGGTTAAGTCTCAACAACATCTTCAGCCACCTTTGCTATGAATTGTGACAATTTGATTGGCTTTAGAATACCATGCTTCTTTGTGGGCCCAATGCCCGTTTGTGTGTTTCATAAATGTGACTTTTTTCTCGACGCTTACTGAGTGATGGTATAATTTTCTGGGCGTGGTGGCACATTCGTGTAATCCACCGCTTTGCAGACAGAGCTTGTGGCTCATGCAGAGATCAGGCTGTGGCATGGCAAGTGACAGGTGAAACGTGGATTGCTAATGCATGTTATGTATTTCTATGTATGTATTTTAATCATCTTCAAACAGCAGAGTTTCAAGGAACAGGAAAAAAAGGCTTAGTAAGCAATTTGCCACATTCTGGATTTTCTGGATTACAAGATTGTCCTTCCACGCTACAGTTTAAACAACATTTGGTTGTGTGTCTATGTTGTTATCTGGAAAATACTGCACAGATTTTAGTTTCACTTCCCTGAAGATCAAGTACGAATGGTTTTCAGTTAAAATAAGCAATTCACTTGGTGTTATTATTATTTTATGTAAGACAGCTTTTAATAACAATTCATCACCACCCAGATAGAGGACAGATGACCACCACCTACTGTATCAGAATAAACTTTCTGATCACGTCGCTCCCCATTTTTATAATTTTCTACAAGACGTCTTCATAGCGCTCTATCCTCGCGATTGATTAACAGAATTTTTCTCCACAGAATTGGCTGTATACTTAATCATCTTTTATCATTATTATTTTACATCTTCGCTCCACGGGTGGCGCGATGGCGCGGTGATAAGTGCTGTCGCTTCACAGCAAGAAATTAACGGCTTCGAGTCCCTGTTCGGGTGCATTTCTGTGTTGAGTTTGTTTGTTCTCCCCGTGTCGGTGTGGCTAGTTGGCGAGCACTCTGGTTTCCTCCAAGCGTCTAGAAACACACTACTGCCTAGGTTCATTAGCCTGTTGAGAAATTTGCCCCCAGTGCCCTGCGATGTACTGGCGTCACATCCTTGCGCCCTCTGTCTGCCGGGATAGGCTCCAGCTCCCCGCAACTCTATACAGGCGAGGAAGACTTGTAGATATTTGACTTTATAAATATTAAACCTCCGGTTATATTTATGATGCAGGCTTTCACGGCTTGATGGTGAGAGGAGGAATGCTTCACATGGCTATCTCGACAAATCAGCTATTGAGAGCTATTGTCCTCTTAGTTATGTTATTTTCTAGCTCTGTGCCTCTTCGCTCGGATTTGTCTGCATGCCTGTCGTGGAGACCTAATTGATCGGCCATCACGTGACTTGTGAAAGCATCTCGTGTTCACCGGGCAGTCCGGTGGTTTAACTCGCTTGCCTCTCGGTTCAAGGTTCACAGTCAGCAGCTTGACCCCGCCTTAATACCGTGTTCGGTTGCCGTGAGGTCGATAGCCGAGTGTGGAGAGCGGTGGTGCAGCGGTTAGGCCGGTGCAGCGGTGAACGCGCTGCGCTACGAAACTGGTGGCACGAATTTGATTTCCGCTCACGGCCAAGAGCAATGATGATTTTATGAACAGAGTCTTGGCCTCTGATGGATTGACTCAGCCTTAAATGGGTACCTGGTACGGTGTGTAAACATCACCACTGGGGAGACAAAGGCAGTCGGTCATGTTACTGGCCACCCAACCCACTAATTAATTCAATTTCGTAGGTATTCAAAGACAGAACTTCTCGGAGGCGCGAAGAGTAACCTGCAACATGAAGGAGTCAAGATAGGCCAGAAAGACACCGCGTCCTATATATATTGGCAAAAGTCCTCATGGTTTGTATTGTGATGCTATCGGCCTATTAATTTTATGACATTTTTTGTTATGGGAGGAAAACGGAGAAAAACCATACAGAACAGGGGGATAACACAAAAACTCCACACAGAAAAGTGGGATCCGAACTGCCTCGGGTAGGACTTTATTTCTGTTAGGCGCAGATGTTACCACTACACAACATCCCGCCCAGGTACTCGCTACCAGCACTTGACCCTACAGCCTTTTAAAGGCTACAAGGGGTATCTTTGCATTTGTTTAGTCTCATCCAATACGCGTTGGTGGGTGTGAAACAATCTCGAAGAGCCACAGGGCAGATGTGAGAGAATCGTGCTTTACATATGTGGTCGAACTTGAGCACAGCTTTATGGCGGGGTGTGAGAGGAGTACTGTTAGTTGACTCAAAGTAGGTCCTGCAGGCGTTGCTGGGTTGTACCGTGCATCGCTCGCTTAGTGTGATGTCTGATGTATAGTTGCAGGCCTGGGAGCTCCTTCTCCGCAAATTGTTAATTGAAAACTTATAGTCGCATTGAGTGTTGCTTTTCATCGTCAAATTCAATTTTCAAAAGCATTCCAACTTCATTTCCTTTGGTTACTATGTAATACATTTTGATCCCATAATTTCAGTAATAGCTGTAATAATATATATTTTTGTATTTTCCAGTGGCATATTTCCAACAATTGGGTATGTTAATGTATTTCCAAAGATGTTTTGTTGGGATAGCTGTGTCGAGCGCTCTGCCTCTCTCCTTTGCGATGTTTCACGACGTTTTACCTCCCACGTGCCAAATAAAATGAAGAACCTTGACTGCTCAACGATTTATGATGCGTGCTTCCGATGGTGGAGAAATATCGCTAATAATGATGCCTCCAACGTGAGAGTCGAAATGGCGCAAAGAAGAGGAGCGCTCGACACGACTGTCCAAGAGAACAGCTTTTGGTGAGAAATTATGCATCGAGCCATGAAACCCTACATCAGTTAATTGGATATGTCATTAGCAAACATCATATTGTTAATACATTGCAGATTTATGTTTTTTATCTTCATTTCCCCAATCTAATGTTGGGCAAATATTTTGTTTTATCAGTGTTAATAGCCTTCTAATATTAGACGGAATAGACTTTGTCAGACGATATCTCCTTCTTAACTTTGTATTGCATTTATGTTTTCTTAACTTCTTTGCTTTCTTTATTCAACCTGTCAGCCAGCATCAGTACCCGCTTAATCCTATACAGGGTCGGGGGGGGCTATCCCGGCAGACATAGGGCTCAAGGCGGGGCTATACCCATAATGTGACGCCAGTACACCGTGGGGCACTTTTTTAGGGGGCAATTTATTCAGCAGGCCAATTGATCTAGGCAGAAATATGTCTTTAAACTGGGTAAATATGTAAACTCCATACAGAAAGGCACCAGAGCCAGGGAACCGAACCCCGGACCTAAGTGCAGCTGTTAAAAATCTTTATAATTGGCTATGATCATTTCTATACATGATTTATTAAGGCCTCAGTTTGGCAGGATTTTTCATGAATGCATCAGTTTCCACGAAGTCAAATGCCGTATTATAGTGTACAAAGTACTTTATCCTAAGTATATTACACACATCAACCTTCTGAGTATTTCTAACATCACGATTATTGTATTAACATCTCATCTCATTATCTGAAACCGCTTAATCCTATATAGGGTCACGGTGAGCCGGAGCCTATCCCGGAAACACAGGGCGTAAGGCAGGAATGCACCCGACGACGGGACGCCAGTCCATCGCCGGGCATTGCGGGACAATTTTAGTCTGCGAGCCAATCAACCTATCCAGGAACATGCTTTTGGACTGTGGGAGGAAACCGGAGTACCCGGGAAAAACCCACGCGGACACGGGGAGAGCATGCAAACTCCACACAGAAAGGCACCCGAGCCGAGAGATTCGAACCCGGGACCTTCTTGCTGTGAGGCGTCAGCGCTAACCACTGGGCCACCGTGCCACCCTGTATTAACATAAAGTAATTTAATTTTAAAACTGAATTGACTGTAGGGTGGCACGGTGGCGCAGTAAGTAGCGCTGTCGCCTAACAGCAAAGAGGTTCCGAGTTCGCTTCCTGGCCCTAGTGCCTTTCTGTGTGGCATTGGCGTGGTTCTTCCCGTGTCCGTGTGGGTTTTAGCTGGGTACTCCGGTTTCCTCCCACCGTCCAAAGACATGCTGCTGCCTAGGTTAATTGGCCTGCTGAGTGAATTGCCTTTAAAAAAGTGTCCTGCGATGTATTGGCGTCACATCCTGGGTATTCCCCTGCCTGTACGGGGTCGCACGAAGCTGGAGCCTAGCCAGGCAAACACAGGTCGTGAGGAAGGATTGTATCCAAAAATGGAACACCAATTCATCGCAAGGGCACCAGGGGTAATTTATTCAGTACGCCAATTGACCAAGGCACGGAAGGAGACTGGAATGCCTGACGAAAACCCGGTAGTATTAATATTTTTAAGTCCTGAATAAAATAGTCAGCTTTTTTCCTCTCTGCAAGGCACCTCGACATTGTCAAATTTGTCTAATAAGGACTGCATAGAACTATTCATATGACATTAATTTTTCACTTACATTGCTAGGTCCAAGGGTGAGAACATAATTGCCTTACGACAAAAGCTCTCAATGGTAGGGCACATGGAAAAGTGCCGGCTCCCTATTGTGAAGAAAACCCTTGAAGAGATATCAAATGTAGTTCTGCGATATCACTCTCCACAGGGTTCCAACAAAGCGTGATGCAATATTCTATGAGAGTTCTGAACGAATGCCTCATTCTATGGCATGATGCCAATAATACAAACGAGAAAAGTGCAAAAGAGAGTATATTTTTCAAGATGTTAATGATCAGCAGCATCAGTCATCTTTACAGAGATATGCTTGGTTGGTGTATGAAGCATTGTATGCTCATTAGCCGTTTCTGTGGTTTAGGGTTGGTTTCTGCTGCAGATGAAAATCCGCGAAGCATTGGTTCACTCACTCTCCCCTTACACTGGCCAGGGTGAGTGAGTTACAGTGTTTTACCCAATGAGATTAGAGCTGGACGAGAGATGGCTTTATGGAGCGCGGATCCCACGGGAAAATGTTACGAGCATGCTGGGAGTTCTGTGGGGGCAGCCAGGCCAGGCCGACAGTTTTTAGGGGCCCACAGTGGGAACCACTAATGGGATCCAAGTAGCTGCGTTCAATACACAAATAAAATGACAAAGATTCCACGTGTAGCTAAACTGTTAGGACAAGTGCTACTAGAGAGCAACTATGAAGACTGGTATAATGCACATTGGGTTGATGTGTCCATCACCACTTCGAGGCACCTTTATCTCTAGACTGATCCCGGTTACACATCCACGAGATACTGTACTCACGAAGGGCTGAGTTGATCTTAATGAGGCTGGGAATGGATTCTGATACCACTCACCACTGATGCTAACGATTGCCTGGGATTTCGAACTCGGCTTTCCATGCATAACAACATCTACCATTTGCCAGCAATTCATGCTTGTGCCAGACTGTGTTCATAATGAGGCTATGTGAAGTTGTGAAGTAATACTCACGGGAGGTCATGAGAAAAATCCCAGATGGTATAAGTTATCTGACTATGGTGACTGGCTGCCACATTGGCTGCACCTCCTGCTGTGCCAACGTGCTGTGTTTTGGACACTTAACATGCTGTACTGTTCAGTTCATTGCCTCTTGTTTCTGGAGAGCGGCGGCCACCAGCTACCTAGTAATCTTTCTTTTTATAACCGTTTGTATTACGGAGAGCCATCTTGGCACCACTGATACGATTAAGTCATTACGTCTACTCCAATAAAATCTGCCCGGCACAACATTACCCCATGGCCTCTCTACAATGGATGATTCCATCAGAAACTACTTGGGTGGCAAGGCATGCGCATTGTGTCCCTACCAATACATTCTCACTTTCTAGACGAACCTACTGATGGGATTTTGTTCAGCACGATTGAATGATATGTTAAACGAGCGACTATTTTTTCAAAAACTAAATTGAGAGAGGATATACGACTTAGTAAACATAACGATGGAAGGAAATTTCCAAGTCAAGCAGTGCGAGAGAAGTAGCAGAGAGTGAAGCGTTTGTTTGGCGGTGCGGTGGTTCCGCATGGTGTGGATGAAATGAAGTTGTCAACCCTCTATTAACACATACACAGTTCAAGGTTATTGGAGCCACAAGAAAACGAAGTTCAAATTTCAATGGGCAGCTGAGCAATGACAAAAACATCAGCCTCCAGCAAGGAAACATGTCCCCTTGTCATGAAAGTTAGCAGATTGTTGTTTCATGACCTGGGGCCTTTGGAGTCAATGTTTCGTTTTATCATGACAGTTTACACTGCAGACACAGTTCCAGACAGGAACTGGTTTCTAAAGAAGATGAAATATATGAAAACCCAACAACTCTCTACCAGACGTGACATTAGCCACAATAAACATTATTATTTAGCAGATACCCTTATCTAAGGCGAATTACACATGCAATGGTGCTGCCAAGCCTGGCTGCATGCGAGGGCGAGGGGGCAGTAACCCCACCATCATGTGATGTTTTGCAGCACCTGGTACCGCGATTACCTAATGCACAAGGTTGATGATTGACCAACGAGCCGTGCGTGACTCGGAGTTATAGGGAGCACGAGTGCATAAGCGAGTCAGTTCTCCGGGGGAATTGGTAGGAGGAGGCGGCGTCAACAGGTAGCCTGGCGCGCTGAGCGCGTGAGGGGTAGGAGTCAATGTGCGGTGCTATCCCGTTATATTATGTGTGTTAGTTAATAAAGCATCGGAAGCCAAGAAGTCTCTGCTCATCTGTGGTCGCTGGCTGGATGATCTATCACGGAGTGAGTGCTGATATTCGCCATGGTGTTGCCGCTGTAAGCCGTAACAAGCCCGCGCCACGTGGCCGCACGCGCACATCGTACCCGGGTACCTGACGGAGATAGACCCTGTACGAGAGGGTTCTCCGTCGGGCACCACACAATGCATGTACGATTATAACAACTCTAGGTTAAAATAGAACTCACCAGTCTGAGTAAATGGATGTCTTGAGACGTTTATCGGCACAGTGGCTCAGTGGATAGTACGGTCGCCCCACAGCAAGAAGGCCCCTAGATCGATTCTCGGCTCGATTACCTTTCTGTGTGCAGTTTGCGTGTTCTCTCTCCCCGTGCCCGCGTGGGTTTTCGCCGGGTGCTACAATTTCCTCCTACAGTCTAAAGACACCCTGCTGTCTAGATTAATTTGACTGCTGAGTAAATTGCTCCAAAAAGACTGCCCTGCGATCTACTGACGTCACATCCCAGGTATTCCCCAGCCTTCTACCCTGTGTCACCCGAGATTGTCTCCACCCCCCTACAACCCAATACAGGATTAAGCAGGTATTAATAATGAATGAAAGTTCGTGTTATACATTTCGTTAGTGTCGTGAAGGACGCAGATGTGTTGCTATTCCAACATTGCTGCAGTGTTGTGATTTTGTTTTCTTCATAGTGTATTGACGCGTGAGTGCGAACGCAAGTCCATCTTTTTCCATGGTTGCCTCATCTTGAGCTGAGCTCGTTTTTGTGCCAGTGCACTCTGCAGTATTTATTTTTCAAAATGCTGACCGACAGAGGTTGTGCTGCATGAAGAAGCCTGTTTTGCAGAGGAGGCCTAAACACAGACATTCCAGCATTATAACATAAATAAGCTCTAACAGTCTCATAAAAATGTCATTATGTCCCTGTGTGCTGTGCATGCTGCTATGAAATAGAATTAAGAGTGTAGGGGATTTGAAGCCAGTGTTTCGGCTAAGAAACCATCGTGCAGAGAGCCAAAACGTAAGCTTGTTTCTATTGATTTTGTTTTGGGGAAGACGTGGCCTGGGAAGAACTTTATCTGATGTGATATCTCATTTTTAATTAATAATCTGAAGCGTCCTTAGTACGCCTGACTGCGGTGCATAAATCAATATTTTGTTAGTGTCAACATCTGTGGTAATTTGTTTGCAGTAATTTGAAATTAAAATTGCCTATCCAAGAATACACTCTTAAATAGTGGTAGGATGCCTTTCACGAAATGCTAGGGTGAATACAAATCATTAACCCACAATATTAAAATAACAAGAAACGTGCTCATCATAATGTAGATTAGTGTAATAACCAGGTATTGGATACGATGGAAGAATAGATTAATTGGTCATTTCACGTCACTAGATAATATTAAACAAATATTTGGGGCATTTAAATGCTATATACTTGTATATAATTACTTCAATTGCTCTACTCTGATGTTGTTATTAATATGTCGTTCTCTCCACAGCTCTGTGCAGCGCTTTGTGACTCTCGGGTGAAAATCGCTATAGAAATGCAATTGTTATTATTTCTGCTTAGTTTATCTCATTTCTTCCTTTATCAATTCCAGTACACAGCTACACATCAATGCACACTATTAAACACTGAAATAAATGCATAGTTCAACGGTTCCTCGCAACTGAAATAAAAATTGAGTGATTGGCACACATTCATGTTTGAATAATGTTGGGCATGTACTTAGAGTTTATACAGGGGGTACAAGTACCAACATTTAAAGATTTAAAAAAATTGCTGTACAGGCATAATTTGATACAATATCATCAAGGTGAAATAAGAACCAATCACAGTACAATGCAATAACTTCATATTCAAAAACATGCCTGTTTTAGTTGAATCAGAAACCATAAACCCTCTGCTATTGATAAAACGTGTATCACTTAGTGAGAGTCAAACGTGATTCTCCAATCAATGCCTTTCACCATAGCAATGTGGGATTCTTACGACTGGCTCAATGACGCCAGTGGATGGCCGCTGCCTCGTTGTTCTGTGAGCGTCGAGGCACTGCTTTTTGATTTGTATTAAAACACTTTAGCGCGAACTCAGCTGTAAGTTGCTGCAAAATACTCTGGACTCTGTCTGAAACGGACAGCATCTTGTTTAATGTCAATGCCAGCTCTGGCGTAATCGGGCAGAGTAGGTAATGCGATCTTTCAGTCCACAAAGGGCACGTACAGTATACACACTGCAGTACTATCTCCGTATAACGCAATGCATTACCTGCAATGAAAAGGCGGAGATTTGGCAACGGTACAAATGAGGTATTGTGTGTCCTAGGACAATGGTTAAGCGTGGGGTTTATGTTTTTTACAAATCAGCCACGGACAAATGCTCATCTGTGACATCAAATTTGAACACTTCGGACATCCGATTTACGTACATTGTTATAACAGGTAGCATCGTGTTATCATCTACCTCTTTCTCATCATAGTTGTTTAATTCATCATACCTGCCTGCTGTAGAGTTACTCAGAGATGGGTTTAACCTGGGTTTAACCAAAATTACGAACGAGCAGGATTTTTAAAAAAATCACCTTTACAGTTTTGTGGGCAAAAATGTGCAAGGAAAAAATACAGTTTTGTTTATTGTTCGTACATTAACCCTTTCAACAATGACGTTTATTTTCATTTCGTCGGCGCTACCGCCTGCTGCTGAAAAACAGCTGTGGAAAAAATAATCTTTGAAAACAAATGAAGGACCGCATTCAGCGACGCCGTCTCACTAATGTTCCTCAATCTCCATTCAGCCCCATGAAGAACAAAAAAACAAGTTCAAGGCTACTTTGAAATGCTTATTGGGTGGCAGGCCAGTAATTTAGGTTATTACTTTCTTCTCAGTCCAGCGCAGCTGGATAGGATTATTATATACATCTTGTTAGCATACCAGTTGGATCAGCACAAGCCCTTAATATGACGTAAGATTTTTTTTATTACAGCAGCAGTGGGTGGGTGAGAGATAGTCGGTTGGTGCTTCTGCGAGAATGTGAACCGAGGACGTGGCATAAGAGTTGCGTTCAGCAGTGACTAGGAGCTTTAAGGACTGACACACTTCTATGCGGGCACTGAACTAATATGACCAGAGACCTACTGTTCATAGGCCCTTTGTATGGTAGGTTGATTATATCAGTCTTCTTCATTTTTACGGTACGTCCAAGCTCTGTAAATCTAGGTCCGTAGAGCCACGTGGTGGCATTGAAATTCCTGATCCCCTCAATTCCTCCTTCGAATCTTCTGTTGAAACACATGTCAATGATATGACGATCAGTTTTGTTACTAAGGAATGTGGTAAATAAAATAATTAAACATTCGGTTTTGCATATGCATTACACTGCCACTTAGACGACTCATTGGGGACAGCTATAATTGGATATATGAACAAGTCAGATATGTGAACAACCATAGAAAATAGTTTCCTAGGCAAAACAAAACACAAACCGCTTTAAACATGGAGAAGTGTTGTACTTATTTTTAGTGGTGCGGTGTATCTAAGCGAGATTAATAATGCATTTGTGGAAGTGATATATGATCGTATATACACAATTACTGCTACTGCATGCACACGTACTGTCGGCTGTCCGTCGCGTTCGTCGATGGCTATGAAGAAGGAAAATGTAACGCCCCTCAGCATTGATCAGTGTGTCCAGAGTTTGACATGAAGCCCCTGTGGCAGTCGGGACAGGAAAAGCTGGAAGGCTGCTTAATACTGTTCCGTTTGATGCAGTGCTGTTGGTAAGGGTGGATATGTGAGATGATTGCTTCAAAAAGCTGCTCTCTCCGGACAGTCGGGTCGTTCACTTCCTCTCCTCTCCTCGCGACGTTTCACCCCACACGTTAGAGGCATCCTCAGGCGCAGTATGTGTGTGTAGTGCCTGTTGCTCCTTTATATATGTGGGTACTACGTATGCGTCAAGTCATTTTTTGTTGTATGGGGTCTACATCTGAATCACATTAACACTAATCTCCTTGTAATGATGTAGGTTTTCATGGCTCGATGCATGATGATTGCTTCGAAAAGCTGCTCTCTCGGGACAGCCGCGTCGATGGCTCCATCAGGCGCCTAAGGATGCCTTTAACGTGTGAGGCGAAACGTCACGAGGAGATGAGAGGGAGCCATCGACGCGACTCTCCCGAGAGAACAGCTTTTCGAAGCAATCATCACTAATCTCCTTGTCCTATTCACACCCCGGAGCTGCATAACCCCCTCCTGCTTTGTCTGTGGCTAGTCCCCTAATTTGCATCTCATGAATGAAGCTCCCACACACCTTGTGATCCCCCTCTGATGTCCACACCCCATAGCTCTATATCTGTGCATTACTGACTTCAATTACTTGTCTCCAGGTTTGGCTAAGCTTTATATTCATTTCTTGTTTACAGTTCATCGTCTTTTTTGTATTGTGAATCTCAATTGCTTCACGAATTAATCTTGGACATTTATGGCGGATGGCTGCTAGTTCTCGTATCTTATCAAAATCGATTCTATGTTGTTTATCTTCACAATGTGCTGCTGTTGCTGATTTATCCGTGTGCCGCAAACGTACTGCTGCCTCGTGTTCTTTTTTTCTTGTGGCTATTGTTCTTCCTGTTTGTCCGATGTATGCTTCCTCACAGTTGCTTCAAGGGATGCAATATACGCCTTCTGTCTGTAACGGTAGTCGGTCTTTAGGTGATTTGAGTACGTCTTGTATCTTCTGGTGGGTTTTGAAGACTGTTTTTATTTTATATTTTTCTAGGTATTTGCTCATTTTGTCTGTGGTGCCTTTCACATATGGCAGGAAAGTGCGGGTCTTGATATCTTCCTCCACTTTTTCTTGCTATTTCTGTCTGCGTTCTCTCATTATGGCACGTTGGATTTCTGTTTTTGTGTATCCATTGCTCACTATGGCTTGTTGTGGATGTTATAGCTCATCTCTTAGATGTTGTTTGTCTGATATTATTTTTGACCGGTGGGCTACGGTGTGCAGTATCCCCCATTTCTGTTTCGGGTGATGGTGAGACTCCGCGTGTAAATACCTGTCCGTATGTGTTGTCTTCCTGAATATGTGAGAGTCAGATATGCAAGTTGTACTCTATTCATCTTAGTCAAGGCCTGAGGTCTCAACCACATCATATTTTTGGCCAACGGATATGAGACATACAGGCCCCATGTTGTGCTGTGGTTTGTACTCAACTCACGATCCTAACGTTGTAGGTCCCAATCCCAGGCTCTGATCAAATCAGTCCATCGACCCTTTGGGATTTTCAACGTAGGTCCAATTTTAAGTGACGATTAATAATGGTCAGTCTATGCAAAGTCTGACCCATTCTATGGATATTTTTGCTTCACTGCATTGCTTCATTGTGGCCTCGAGCAAAGATAAACACTGCCCCAAGACTCATTTAAACATTTAGAGTCTAAACACTTTGCTGTTAATGAGAAAGGCTATCCAGTAAGTGTGAAACATAGCAGCAACATGTGAAATGGGAATTGTATTTTTCACTCGCAAGTCATTCCAAAATGAGATGTATGGCAATGCAGTTGTAGGATAAGCCACAATTATTTCAGTGTCTGGCTATTGGGCAACACAAATTGGATGTAAATTGTGGAAAAAATGTGCAAATCAGGAATACTTAATCCACTAAAATGCATGCAACTGCAACGTTTTCCCTTCATCTGCATTTTTTGGATTCTGTTTAGTGGGCTCAAATCTAAATAATGAAGGAATGGACACTCTCTGGACATGCTCACGACGTCTGGAGAAATTATTTTGGCTGGGAGAGTTATTTCGTGTTTGACACGAGCCAG
Organism: Mordacia mordax; assembly: GCA_036362905.1. Taxonomy (NCBI): domain Eukaryota; kingdom Metazoa; phylum Chordata; class Hyperoartia; order Petromyzontiformes; family Petromyzontidae; genus Mordacia; species Mordacia mordax. The sequence goes on along the minus strand of JAZEWT010000003.1, from coordinate 35,948,090 downwards.
CTTGGCACATGCTGGGATCTATCACCGCTCTGCACAAAAATTCCCGTGAAGGAACATCTTTATTTTACCTGCCTGGTAAATATTTGCAGAGCGATAACTGATTTATCACTCTTTGAAAAATGCTAGCTCAGCCCTGCAAATCAATAGTTTGAGACGTAAATGAACTTCTCAGACTCTACAATGAAGACATACCATTCACACGAACTGCATAGTACACTGTGAAAGTAAAGGAAAAGATAGACGATGCAGTCCTACAGTTCCTCACTCATGAGAGAGATGGTATTCCACTGGACGGAGCTCACGAGAGCCCCTCCAGATAGTTTTTAACTCTTCCAAAATAAGCAGATACCTTCAAAGTAAGCGAAGTTACCCACATATGATTCCACCATACGCGATCTGCCGATCGACTGACTGTGATGACTCATTGATGCGGCTGCGTGTACAGGGGGTTGAGGGGATTTACACAAAGTTCTACCTTTGTGACTCCTATATATACGTATTACACCTACATATTTACTACATATTTATGTATTTGTATTATTTTTATAAATAGGAGTCACATACATGACGCACACACAGCGCCGGACGCCTCTAACGTGGGAGGCGAAATGTCGCAATGGAGAGGGGGGAGCGATCGACGCGGCTGTCCCGAGAGAGCAGCTTTTCGAAGCAATCATCAAACATCTATCGATCAATAAACATCTATCTGGATTGCAACTCCACAACGCTCACCGTAACACCTTCGCAGCGCCTCTGAGATGATAACAGCAGTGATGTGGACGCTTTGCCTTAACAAAGGAATGCGGAATTTCGATGTCTAACGCAAGGCCACCAATGGAGATGATCTCGGATGTGATGCGGCTGCTGCAGCAGCGCATTCAACTCTTGTTGCAGAGGTTCACGATTCATTTCCAGCGGTCGCTCCGATTAATACTGCGGTTGTATTAACCTTAGAGAGCATCAAGCCAACGGGTCGTCTGCTTCATAGTGGACGTTAAATATTCCATTGGGCATTGCGCAATAGTAGTCCATTGTGTAAGCGTGTCATCGTTCAAACTTGGCAAACTTTTAAAATGGGCCGCAAATGACTCAATTGAGGTGTACAAGGCAATCACCCCCCTTCCCCCCATTGCGAAAACTTGGCAGAACCCTCCTCAAGTCACGACTAACTGAAACCTTTCTGGATGAAAAAGAGCAATAAAATTATGATTAAAAAAATAATGTTTAAGCGAGGAAACACTTTGACTTGTTGGAAATATACGACTGCCTTATTTGCTGAGGTAAGTAGCTCTGTTAGCCAAAGAAACATGCGCAATAGGCATGCATCCAAAAAGGAAATCTCAGCTTGCTCTGAGGACAAGACACTAAATATTTTTTTAAGCATACAGAGGAGAATAAACATGTCGCTTTCTGCTGAAGACAGGTTCTGGTCAAGCGCAAAGTCACAGCACTGTAGACACCGTGTGACGTTCAGCGACCCGGTTTTCAAAGTGACGTTAGATCAATAGCAGTGAAATAATATTGAATAATAATACAATTCGCAAGACGCGTAAATGTTACGCGAGGAAGCGGCACAGGGGTAGGGGGAAGCTGCCATGCAATTAGCCGGCGTCTACATGTGAGACACTGCATCCTATATATTAAGATGTCATCCAGCATTTAATCGATGAGTTGTTTCTTTAAAGTTGCGGGAAGAAACCGGAGAACTCTGAAGAAACACACTCAAAAAAGGGAGAGAACACAAACTCCACATAAAGGCACCAAAGTCGAACTGCCTCCAATACTTTCTTGCCGTGAGGCGCAGATGTTATCACTGCACCATCCTTCCGATGTTTGTGAATGAAAATTATCATTATGCTCTCTTCAGATAACCTCGCGTAATTCTGTAATCGAAGTCAGCAATACTGTACAATGTTGGGCATTGTATTATCATCTGGGCACCTTGGTAGAAACTACCATCTGTGTGTTCCGGTGATGTCACCTGGGATGACAGCCAAGCACATCTGAGGCACAGCTTTGTTTATCTGCCGCGCTACCTTGTGCGTTGAACTTATCTTTGGAAAAAGTCATCCCAACGCTCGCCACTGAGTACCGGCATGTTTTGACTGCGAGAAACAGCATTCGTTACAAGGAGGATCCACTTGCCCCCTCTGTGATACATTTTTGATGTGAAGCCAAGGCACTGGAACAACGGCGGTTTGTTTGGCCACTCCGTATACGATCGCTGCCTCGCTTCGGAGCCACATCGCTCCGATATTACATGGTGAAATTATCATTACAGAAACTAGCAGAGAACCCGCCCTACGGACAATTTGGTTCAAATCGTGTAATACGTACGTCGGACGTCTCTTGTTGACTTTTTTTCTGCTGACATGAGTCCTTTGACTTGGATTTCTTCCTGGAAAAGTGCTTAAAATGGTTGATTGCAGTTCGTCCTGGATGTAGCCCTGCTTGTCTGCAAGGATAGACTCCGGCCTTGTAAAGGATTAAGCGGGTACTGATAATGAACGAATGAAGTAGTATGATCATTTGTTTGAACCATGCTGTTGCATATCATCCAGTGTTTTACTCAGCCAGGCTCAAAGGGGAACATCGCTCCTGTGTCTCGTCAGCCCGAGACACGATGGAGAGATGTGCAGCATCACAAGCAGGCAGCACTTCAGTATTCCGAGACAACTGTTGGTGGAGTTTTTCCTACCTTCCACCACTGAAGATTTTTTTGTTCTCCTGCTGCCATCAGATAACAAGGCGCTCTATGTCGCCGGGGATGATGGAATTGGGAGATTCCATCCATTGGGATTTAGCAAAATACAATCAGAAGCTGCGCTTTCTGCTAATCTTTGGCACAAACAAACAAGCAGGCAGACGGAAAGCCCTCTGACAAGCCCAAAACAAACATAAGACCTCGAAGCATTAGCAGCTCTTGTTACAATGTGTCTCTATTCTGGCACAGCTCACTGTTGCAGGGCGCTCCTGATTGTGCTAAAACAAATAAACATATATGGCCCAAGCAAGTTTGAGTTGTTGCGTTTGTGACTTCATATGTCTGCTTTACTTGCTCATGCATAGGGAAAATAATATTACATTTTAGAGAAAATAGGGTAAGCGGAATAAGCAGAACCATGTTCTACAGGTTAATATACATATATTGTTTTAATAATAGCCTATTGGATTTCTTGGCGAATATTATGAAGCAGTTGGACTGCTTTCAAGATTTCGAGTCTCATCAGCAGCGTTCGGCTTGTTGATTGAACACTGGCTGGATCACCAGATGTTATGGGGAAAAGGACGCAATGTACTGATGTAGGTTTTCACGACAGTCAGAAGCGTCTGATGATGCCTCCAACGTGGGAGGCGCAACGTCGCGAAGGAAATAGACCGAACACTCGACACAGCTATCCCGACAAGAACAGCAATGGACAGAAATTATCAAGAACACTCCACACATATAAACTACGAGACCCCATTCAATGTGTGATGTTTTACTCGATGTGCATCACTTTAGAGCTGTTAGCTATCGTAAGGTTTTGTGAAGAATGTGCACAAAAATGGTCATGTCATGTTGACATCATAATCATGGTGAACATCCTGTAAAAATGTCGATGTTTAATACTCTCTGCGTGCATGCATTACCACCCTTCGTTGCGTTTCTTACGGCTGCCGTAACTTAATTTTGCCTCGAAAAAAACCAAACCCAGATCAAAACACATGTTGCTGCAAAGGTTTATTGGCTTGCAGACTAAATTGCCCGCAATGCCCGGTGATGGACTGGCGTCCCATCGCGGGTATATCCCTGCTTTGCGCCCTGTGTCTGCCGGGATAGGCTCGGACTCACCGCGACCCTGTATAGGACTAAACGATTTCTGACAATGAGATGATGATGAAAAACAAACCACGCATGAACGGGCTTTGTAGCTGAAAGACAACATATAGTATGGTACAAGTACAACTTTAAAAGTCAGCCTGAAGAGGCTTCCACTGTCAACGTGTGTGCTGGCTGTGCCGTAAAAAACACTGTGATGCTATGAGCAGAGTTAATAGAGCTGACTGCTAGAGCGTGATACATCACGACAAACACGTGCACACTGCTGCAGGCTGTGAGATGACGGCTGGGAGACGCTTTGATCCACTTCGCGCTGATTGCAGCCTCACCTACAATTGCGCGGAGACGCCCGAACTCATCCTAAGTACGTCAACGAGCGCTATTGTATCCAGAAACCTGCCGCGCTGTTTATGCAGGCCCTACTGTGTGCTGCTTGCCAGTGTGAAATGTATACGTATTTTTTCGCATTTCTTTTCTGACCAAAATATTTGAAACTCATAATCCCTGAAAACGGTCGTGGTATTGATCAATATTATATGCATTTACCCAAAAAAGGTTCATCGCGTCTCAATAATATGTTTTAAGTGGGTCATGCATTCAGATATTTGCCCAACTCCATCAATACATGTTTAACCTGCGGGAGCAACACAAAGCACCTAGAGAAAACCCACGGATACGAGAGGGCTTTGATTTTGTTTTACAATGCTTTTCTCTTCATTTTCCTGTTTAATGTTGATACTATTGTTGACATTCTGTCAGGAAATGAAAATTCCATTTGGATCTTTTACAGAGCAAGGGACCCCGTCACGTTCAACAGCAGCTCACAGAAGCAGATACCAGAGAAGCATCTCTGAGATCAGGCAAAGTGATCACTGCTGTGTACAGTAGGCGGCAGCGCTTTGCCAATAACTCTTCCCCCGAGAGAACGCTCGTCGCAAACCAGTAAATCCGATATTTTTTTAATTCTAAGAGCTGTGATTGAGCCAAATTAAACCATTCATATCTTCACTATCAGTACCTGCTTAATCCTCCACAGGATCGCGGTGAAGCCAGCTTATTACGGTAGACAAGGGGCTATGGCCATGATGCGACGCTAGTTCATAGCAGGCCACTGGGGGGCAATTTAGTCAGTAGGCCAACTTAATCAAATATTTAGGCAGTGGGAGGAAACCGCAATATCCGAGAGAAACCCACGCGGACACAGGGAGAACATGCATCATCGACATTGCAAAGGTACCTGCGTCGGGAATCATGTTGTGGGGTGGCAGGGCTACTCACTGCACCAATGTGCCGTCTACCGGTAACACCTTTTTTAAAATTCTTAAAGCTGGAATCGGGCCAAATAAAGCTAAATTTAATGTGATGGGATTTTTTGTGTGCAGCCATTGCTCGCAGAGCTAAGATAATCAACTCACTGCAGTTTAATCACTGGCATCTCCCCCAATTCAACTCCTGTATCTCAGCAATGCTAGGCTTAACACTCTGATCTCTGCTTACCTACTCAGCCAACTAGAGTGCAACACTGAAACACCCTACAGATGGATTCATTCCATTACTGTGCTGCTTTCGCTGTTGCCTCGTAACAACGATAGCAGCACAGGCTCAAACTGCTTAGCTTCGGGACCTGATGACATGGATTTGGTGATTCCTTCAAGGGTAAATGCATCAAAGGTATTCCCATTTCACAGGAGGTCATCAACGATTGTGGCTACAAAGAAAATATCTCTTATCGTAATGTGGAATTTTCGCTACTGGCTTGAGGCTCAACATAAAGATTACCCCTGCGTTTCAGTTGTCTCGTTAGCGTTTTAAAGTTTGCACGGGGCTCACTGTCCTATTCCCGCATTAGCGGTCAGGGCAAGGTGCTTCCTTAAGCACGGTGCATTGACCTTTAAGGATGTAAGTCACTATTGGTGCTTTGTGCCATTCTCCCCATGTACTGCGTTCGCTGCAGCCACATGCGAGCAGAGGATTTGCATACTTTTTTTGAGCAAGTGTAAAGATCACGTTTCGTTTCACAATCGCCGATACCTGATCGCGCTTGTATTCCAGGAGCACGCGTGCCATATGCCTGAAGCCACTGCATCGCACACACTCTCATATTTAAACCCTGAAGCAGACGCCTGCTCTCACGCTAGCCAGGTACTCTTCACGGCTTATTTTCAGTGGAGTTTCACGTATGCCCTCCATCCAGCTGTTGTGTTGCCGTGATATCACAGTGGTGTTGTTGCCAGTTTAAACGGCCTGTACCAGGTTGACCCGGCTTGGCCGGTTGCCCCCCCCCCCCAACAGTGGGGATATTGAAGCAGAATTTTACGGTGGGAATCCCTTTTCGACGCCAATCTCCTTTAGTTGCAGAATTTTTGGAACATTATATGTCTGGCGGGCGGCGCGGTGGCCCAGTGGTTAGCGCTGACGCCTCACAGCAAGAAGGTCCCGGGTTCGAATCTCTCGGCTCGGGTGCCTTTCTGTGTGGAATTTGCATGCTCTCCCCGTGTCCGCGTGGGTTTTCGCCGGATTCTCCGGTTTCCTCCCACAGTCCAAAAGCATGCTCCTGGATAGGTTGATTGGCGCGCAGACTAAAATTGTCCCGCAATGCCCGGCGATGGACTGGCGTCCCGTCGTCGGGTGTATTCCTGCCTCACGTCCTATGTTTCCGGGATAGGCTCCGGCTCACCGTGACCCTATATAGGATTAAGCGGTTTCAGATAATGAGATGAGATGAGATATGTCTGGCACCTTCATACCTGTTCACCAAAGAAGACGCTATCAAGAGGGCTAAACTCCAGGTGACATAGCTCTTTGGTTCATTGGAACACTCAAATACCTCCACCACGGTAGGGTGATAATAAATAGGGGTCGGCACTGCTGTAATTTGCGAACAACTTTGTTCCACATTTATAAGGTAGGGCCATAGAAACGGCAGGGTTATAAAAAACATCTAATTTCTATACCTGGCTGAGTGCTGTCGATTGAGATGGCAATGCCCAATGGTCCTTTGATCATGCACACAGTTTGGCTTTGTGAATTTTATATAAAATATTATGTTTGTTTAAATCTTTGAGCATCTGTGACTTAGGTAATTAAAAAAATATGGCATTCCAATTGTAAAGGAAACCTTTAAAATGTCTGCACAATGTATAAAACCTGATCTCACCCTCACTCCATGTTACAAAAATCCGGTTTAAAAAGTTTTTCATGTGTGCCAAGAAACAACTGCAGCCTTTTGTAGGACCTGCCATAATGCTTCTTTCGTTACAGGTGTCCCTTACCTTATCAAGGAACCCTCCTTTGATGTCCGCTATTATTGCTCACACAGCTTCGGCTTAGATTTCTTATTCGTGTAGGCGAATAGCGGCATAAACGGTGTCAATATAGTCCCTTTTTCGTGCCTCAACCTCGTCTGCCCACTTGTATAAACCTTTCGAGCCATAGCGTTCTCTGCCTAATGCAACATGACATTGTCAATAAACGTGCTGCTCAGTTCTTGGCTGAGAGGGCTTCAATTGTAGAAGGAATACTTTGTCAGATTTCTCCAGCTGTATGAATTCACTCAATGCAGAGTGCACGCTGACCAATGTTAGATTAAATAGCCCTGACAATGGACTGCAGAATTCTTAATGAGTCTCGATGGTTCAAGAGTCGAGAGTGCACAAAGAATACCTGAGGTATTGGTTCCTAGGGTGGACAAACCAACTATGCTTTTCTCTGTTTGCATTGTAGAAGGGTTTGCGGTACAATACTTGAACGAGTACATTTAAGTCACGACTGTAATCTGCTATAACAACATTTCGATGAAACGTTCGTATGCGCTTGATTACGTCACCAGATTATACTTCTCAAGAGTGAAGTCAGTATTGGAATGTATCCTTCATCCCTGCCCTTAACCATTAGTAAGACTTTCCCTGCACGAACCAATGTTGACTTCTCCACAAAGTGGTACTGACTTATTGACTCCATAGAAACATGGACTGGCGTCCCGTCGTCGGGTGTGTTCCTGCCTTGCGCCCTGTGTTTCCGGGATGGGCTCCGGCTCACCGTGACCCTATATAGGATTAAGCGGTTTCAGATAATGAGATGAGATGAGAAACAATATGCTTAGTTGACCCCCCAACCAGAATTTGAACTTGCAGCCTTCCAATTGCAAGCTACTCACTACTGTTTGCACCACCAGGCTGAATTCCTATACAGCGCTGTATTAAAAACACGAATGTGTCTCATAAGATTATGTGGGTACGCCCATGCATGCTAGATGAATGTCCAGAGTGAATGGGTAGGCCAGAATGCCCTTGTTGAGCGGCTCTCAATAACCCCCTCTATTTGAGATCCATATGCCAGCAGCGGCAAGAAGGAACATTTCCAGGACTGGTCTTTTAAGTGCATCTTCATTTATTTGTGTGGGGGAAAAAATCGGAGTACGTTGAGAAAACATATGTTTACAAGTAGATAGCACTCAAAGGTCTAAACAAATGGCTTCACAACGACATAACTGTACAGAACTGCAGCTGCCAGCCAGTGGTCTAGAAGTTTTTTAGGCCTACATCACACATTTGTCTCTATATCGCTGGATTACAAGTGCACTGGTATCTAGAATATTAGTGGTTTTTGGCTGCCAGAGGTGTACTTTTTAAGAAACCAAAAAGTAATTTGCCAAAACACATGGTCCTGGAACGCAACTGCAAATTTATTTGAAGAAGAGTGCTAATAATCCATCCATTGTCATGCCACTTAGCCAGGTCCGGGTCATGGAGGCATCACGCTTACCTAAGCAGCCCAGACGTCCTTTTCCTTAGCAAGTTCCTCCAGCTCGTCTCGGGGTATTTCAAGGCGCTCCCAGGGCAGCTGAGAGATATAATCCCTCCAACGATTCCTGGGTCTACCCCGCAGTCTCCTCCTAATTGGCCGTGCCCGGGAAACCTCCATAAGGAGGCATCCTTATCAGATGCCTGAACCACTTCAACTGTCTCCTCTCAATGTGGAAGAGCAGCAGTTCTACTATGAGATTCTCCCGGATCACTGAGCTCCTCACCCTATCTATAAAGCTGAGCCCAACAACCCCGTGGAGGAGCCTCATTTCAGTTGCCCATATCTGGGACCTTCCTCTTTTGGTCATTACCCAAAGCTCATGACCATAGGCGAGGGTTTGAACGATGATTGAGCAGTAATTTGAGAGCTTTCCCTCTCGACTCAGCTCCCTCTTCACTTCGACGGTCCAGTACAATGACTGCATTACTGCAGATGCTGCCCCCATCCATCTGTTAATCCATCTATTAATCTCCAGTCCACGCTGGAGATCACAGTCTGATGAAAGAAAGAGGACAACATCATTTGAAAAACGAAAAAATGCCACCCTCATACCCCCAAACTGGATACAATCCGGTCCTCGGCTATGACTTAATATCCTGTCCATAAAAATCACAAGCAGAATAAGAGACAAGGCACAGCCTTGGTGGAGCCAAACACCCACTGCAAACGGGCTTGACTTAATGCCAAGGATGTAAACAAAGCTCTCAGGTTGTACAAGGACTTAATGGCATGCAGTAACGGCCCTGGTACCCCGTACTACCGCAGTACCTCCCACAGAACACCTCAGGGCATGTGATCATAAGCCTTATCCATATCCACAAAACACATATAGACTAGTTTAGCAAATTTTCATGACCTTTAAAAATCTGTGAGTGTAAAAAACTGGTCTACTGTTCCACGGCATTGTTCCTCCTGAATCCGAGATTTGAATATAGGCCAGATCCCCCTTTCCAGCACCCTGGCATATGCTCCCCAGGTAGGCTGAGCAGTGTGATCCCTCGATACTTGAAACACATCCTCTGGTCCCTCTTTTTGAAAATTTGAATCACCACCCCTGTATGCTAATCCACTGGTACGCTTCCTGACATCCACGTGATATTGAAAAGGCCATGGGATCCCGGAACACCTAGGGCCTTCAGAATTTCTTGCTTCTGCACTATCTCAGTGACTTCTGCCAAGAATGTGGGC
>JAZEWT010000003.1:35906786-35921395 GCA_036362905.1 Mordacia mordax | reverse complement strand
AACGTCTGTATTCAAAACCAGCTTTTGTAGATGTTAGAAGTACAGAGTTCCCATTAGCAAAAAAATAATTACTTGAGCCATGTATAATTAACGGCGATGGACTGGCGTACCGTCGTCGGGTGTATTCCTGCCTTACGCCCTGTGTTTGCGGGATAGGCTCCGGCTCACCGTGACCCTATATAGTATATAGGATTAAGCGGTTTCAGACAATGAGATGAGATGAGATTTATAATTAAAACGAAATACCTTAGTAAACTTGCAAAGCTACAATTCAAGAAGATGCAATATATGTTTTGTTTGCTAGAATATCTAATCCTTCACGTTACCTGCCTTCCACCGTTCCGTGTAATCTGTAGACTTACAAACACGACCTGCAGTAACGCATGCCAGTTGTGGGGTGCACCCATTATTTGTAACTTTAGTATCAAACGCTTCACAAACGTGCCAAACAATTATTGCTGAGCATATTCCTAAGACGAATTTACCTGGGGGTTATAAATATATATTTAGCTACCAAATTTTGAGGCCATAAATCGGATATCTATGTTGTCATTGAGTTTTAAACTATGAGCTCAACTTTTCACTCTGGCCTTATAAACCACCAATTATAAACTTTTCCAAGTAAAAAATATATAATACTTGTGATCATTTTGTGGCAGGAGGCACACAATTAATAGTAATAAAAATGCATTTATAGAGCGCTTTTCACCCGAGGGTCACAAAGCGCTGCACAGAACTGTGGAGAGAACGGCACGCCAACAACAACGACATTAGAACGTAAAATCAGCAACAATAACATTTTTTAAAAATGAAATTTAAATATGATAGCATTTGGAAATGCGATACCATATTTGTAATCAGGACTCGACAATACCTCCACATACAAATACTGTACACCTGCATTTAAACACAGCAACCTCGAATATTAAAGGACACACATTTTTCTAAAATGCGATATTCATGTTGTTAGAGTTATAAGCATATACTATGCACTATGGTTGCACCAAATTTTCAACTTTCGAGCCTATATCACTCAAAACCAACCATTTATGTATATTTCTTGTCCTTTTGTCATTCTCTGCCCACTGTTGGATTAGCGTCGTAATTCATATATAACACATTTAACGATACACTGAAGTCATTCAGTAATAACATTGCACGCCCAGTTTTCCTATAAAGAATTCACTCTAAAGCTGCCTAATCTGCTCAGAAGCTCAGCAAATGCGAGCCTGGATATTGCGTCATGCTGTGACCGCCATCCACGAAGTGGTGGTCACATGCGTCTTATGGGGGGCTATGTTGTGGGCAGGAGAAGGAGGTGCAGGGAAATGCGGTGCTCCATATCACGTCCATGCCCGCATTATTCACCAACCCACAATGTCCCACGTGGATTAAGTGGGATCACATTTAGCTACTCCGCTGCCTTTAAGGGCAAACTGTAACGAACCGCCAGAAACATGCATTCATTCCAAGTGCCAGCTAAATCCTCGATAGAGACGTGGTCAGCTCGACCCTATCCCACCAGACACAGGGCGCAAGTCAGGGCTATACAATTCATAGGAAGAATTCACATTAAATCTGCCTAATCTGCTCATAACAGTGAGCCGCATTAACAGTCCTAGCCAGAGGACTTAAAAGCCTTACGGAACAAATGAGTCTTGAGACGAGATTTGAAGATGTAATGATGTAGGTTTTCACGGCTCGATGCATGATGATTGCTTCGAAAAGCTGCTCTCTCGGGACAGCCGCGTCGATGGCGCGGCTGTCCCGAGAGAGCAGAGATTTGAAGATGCCCATGGACTCAGCTGATCGAGTCTCAAGACTCACTTGTTCCGTAAGGCTTTCAAGTCGTCTGGCTGGTACTGTAAATGCGGCTCACTGTTGTCGTGCCGGGATGATGGCTCACTGCCGACCTGTGCCTACTGGGGAACATGTATTCCTTCCTTGTTTGTTGAAGAATGTTTTTGTATCACTTATTTTATTTCCTTTTATAATGTATCGCTACTATTTGACTTTCAGTTGAACTGTCCTGATGTTGTTGTAGTTGTTGACATGCCATTTTCTCCACGGCTCAGATTTGTAAAAAAAAACCGTTATTGTTGCTGATTTGCTGCTCTTATGTCGTTGTTGCTGACGTGCCGTTCTCTGTGTGTGCAGCGCTTTGTGACCCTCGAGTGAAAGGCGCTCTAAAAGTGCAATTATTATTATTATACACAGGATTCTACGCCAGTCCATCGCAAGGCACCAGGAGCAATTTGGTCACAAGGTCAATTAACGTGGGCAGCAGCAACAGCAGCGTAAATTTGGACTCTGGTAGTAAACCGGAGTACCCAGCAAAAAAACACACGGATACTGGGAGAGAACACGCAAACTCCACACACAAAGCGACCCGTGTCCGGAACCGAACCCAGGTGGTTCTCTTTTGTGAGGCTGCGGCGATCCTCGCCGCGCCACTGCGCACATTCGTTCGACCCCCCCGCGAGTCGTGGCGGCCGTGCGCCGAGGGTGGTTGCCCCGCATCCCTTCCCCGCTCGACACGTCCCTTGTATCGGCCGGAACTGGCGATGGGCGCCTGCCTGTCTGCGCGCTCACGTGTCTGTGATGCAAACACGGCGCGGTGGAATTAGGAGCAGACCACTGGCACAAAGCCCCTTCCTCAAAGCACAAAAAGCAACTACTATACTGCATGTTTATAAATGAGCAAGAAGCTTTGCGTGTATGCTGAATATACGTGCGTATATATGCACACACACTTAATGTTGAAAACAATTATAATTGCTAGGGATGCGACTCGAAGCACAGAAACCGAGTCTGTAAGGAGCGAGATGGCACTGTATAATCACTGCATCTCTGTGACCGTACAATTGCTAAGTTACAAGGCACATTTTTAAACATCCTGATAGTTCCGTGTTGATTTTTTCGCTCACAGAACCAAGATCAAGAGTGGAATTGTCTTTGGTAAACGGATAGTAATAAACAAAGTACAATTAAAGCGCTTCTCTCCTCTGCTTCCAGTGGGAAATCAGCAGGAAGAGCCACCAGCTGCTTTTAACCTTGACAGCTCCACGCGTTCAGGCTTGGCCAAGGCTGGAGGACTTGCCAATATTTTTTTGTTAAAACAGTCACTGACTGCCTGCCAGAGGCCAGCAATTATTTGGGTCTCGGAGTTCTCAGCAGGGATAAATATACTGTACACATTCGTCATCAAATATTGAATTCTCGTTCCTGCATTTTAAATTGAAAGCATAGGCAGCTAAAAAGTGGAGTTCACATTATTAACGTATCCCTTAGTTGTAATCGGCCAATTTTATGTCTAAATAAATGTGACTCAATTTATTTCTTAAGGAGCTGTAGCGACCGTTTGAATTCTGCATTTCAAAGTTTAATGTGGAAACATCAGACACATGTCACAGAGCTATCTCCCACGCAGGATCTTTCTGAAAGCGTCAAATAAAGAGTCTCAATGCTCAAACGCCGATTAGGTAATCCTCAGCTCCACTGCCAGCTGAGCAAGTGGAAAAAATTCAACATTTCTATGGTGAAGCTTACTTTTCTGATTGTTAACAATTTTACAAATATCGTGCTTTTATTTTTACTTTTATATTTTTAGCCCTGGGGTAAAGATAACCTGGGTCAACTGCTGTATGAAATTCGACTTCAATCTCTGATGGCTGTGTGTTGACAGCTATTGTATATATTTAATAAAAATAATAGCACTTCCAGAGTACTTTTCACTTGAGGGTCACAAAGCGCTGCACAGAGCTGTGGAGAGAATATGCGGCGTGGTGGCGCAGTGGGTAGCGCTGACGCCTCACAGCAAGAAGGTCCCGGGTTCGAGTCTCTCGGCTCCGGTGCCTTTCTGTGTGGAGTTTGCATGCTCTCCCCGTGTCCGCGTGGGTTTTCGCCGGGTACTCCGGTTTCCTCCCACAGTCCAAAAGCATGCTCCTGGATAGGTTGATTGGCTCGCAGACTAAAAAATTATCCCGCAATGCCCGGCGATGGACCGGCGTCCCGTCGTCGGGTGTATTCCTGCCTTACGCCCTATGTTTCCGGGATAGGCTCCGGCTTCACCGTGACCCTATATAGGATTAAGCGGTTTCAGATAATGAGATGAGATTTCCTTACCCCCAGACCAAGTCATGACTCCTACTGGGTTGCATCACAGAAAAGTTACTAGTGCGCCAGTGAATCAGCTTTCACTAAATACCTCCAGTAGTTGGACTGCCAATGCTGCTGTGGTAGAGAACTATAGAGTAGACGTTAAGCTGCGAGGCGAGAGACTGTTCTGTCAAGCGAACCTAGCGCTGGGTACTGAATTTATGAGAATTACTGTAATAGCGGCTCTCCCATGAGATTTCCACCCTAGATATAGATGATAGACATGTGGTGCCAAGCTCCGCCGCGGTGCCAGGCTAGGTGCACCCGGACACCCACACCCAGCGATTGGGCCGACAGGCTCCTGACGGTGCCAGACTGGATGCACATTGGCACACACGCCTGGAGTTTGAGTTGGGAGAGAACTGCGAGGCGATTGGCTGGGATAATGGGTCACGGGGTACTGTCGCTGGGGGATAATCGAGGGGGGTTCATAGAAAGTTCAGAAGGGAGAGTAATACGTGGTGCGCATGCAGCCAACAGGGTCAATGATCCGGTTTGGGGCGGATCGCTGGAATAGGATGGCAAAATCCATGTTAGAAGTTACGTAGGCAACTGGGGAGAGGGATATATAAGGCTCGACTAGCATTGAGTTGGGGAGTTGGTGAATGGGAGCTCAGCACGCTGACGACGTTGACGATGTGGAGGGAGAACAACGAGCCGTTCGGATGGGAGGGCGCTGCTCGCGCTGATGTACCGGCATGTTGGAGAGAGTTCGGTTCGTGCGCAGCGCGGAGTGTTGTTGAGCTTTTGTTAATAAAGTTGCTGCAAATTGACAAGCTTCCTGTCCTAGTCCCTGGTGCCGATGGCGAAGAGAAGTGCCAGCACGTCTTGGTATCGACGGGCGCGACAAGGAGCGGTCTGCGTTGGAGACCGGGCTTGGTGTGCTGCCTGACAGATAAACTGTATTGTCATTCCACCCTTATTCAATATCAGCATACAGAGAAACGAAATTACGTTTCTCGTGGTCAGGTGCAAAAAACAAAACAAGGCTGAATCTACATTTCATCAGGGCAGGGCAAACATACAGATGATATGGACTACATATAGTAGAGTAAAGTGGTCCATACAGGTATATATAAATGTATTTAGGAGGGTAGAGCGTCTGTGTCCTGCTTGTTCTGATGAAGAGGGGCAGGGTAGCATGGTTTTGAGGATCCTGATGATTTGGGGCAAGAAACTGTTGCAGAGTCTGGCAGATCTGGCCCGAATGCTGCGGTACCTTTTGCCAGACGGCAGGCGGGTAGAGTTCATAGGAGGGGTGGGAGGGGTCCTTTACAATTCTGGAGGACTTGTGTGTGCAGCGCTTGAAATATATGTCCTCGATGGAGCGGAGAGGGGTCCCAATGATGTTCTCCGCTGTCTTCATTATCCGCTGCAGGGACTTACGGTCAGAGGCATTGCAATTTCAATGCCAGACAGCGATGCAGCTGATCAGGGCACTCTCAATGGCTCCCCTGTAAAATGTGGAGAGGATGGATAATAATAATTGCACTTAATAATATTTGCATTCTATAGCGCTTTTCACCCGAGGGTCACAAAACGCCGCACAGAGCTGCAGAGAGAACGGCATGTGAATAACAACATCAGAACAGTTAACTGAAATTCAAATAATGGCTATAATTTAGAGAAGGAGATAAAGTAAGCGATAATAAAGATAATTTTTCAGTAAACAAGGGAATTAATGTCCTCGAGCAGGCATAGGTCGGTAGCGAGCCGTCATCCCAGCATGACAGTGAGCTGCATCAACAGTTCTGGCCAGAGGACATCACAGAGCGATTTTCACCCAAGGATGGAGGAAGGCTGGCTCTCCTCAGTCGTCAGAGGAAGTGGAGACGTTATTGTGCTTTCTTGGCTAGGGATGCAGTATTGACTGACCAGCTGAAGTCACCTGCAATATGGACACGAAGACACTTGTTGCTTCTGATTGTCTCCACGATGAAGCCGTTGATGACCAGCGGTGAGTGGGGAGAGTGGACCTTCCTGTAGCCTATGGTCATCTCTTTAGTTTTGTCAACATTAACATACAGATTGTTGTCTTTGAACCAGACTGCCAGCCCTTTCACCTCTCCTCTGTATGCAGTTGTATCGTTGTTGCCTCATCCACAAACTTAATTATACGGTGGAGCTGTAATTGGCTGGGCAGCTGTGCGTCAGCATTGTGAACAGCATTGGGCTGAGCACACAGCCCTGGGGAGCACCGGTACTCAGTCTGGTGGTAGTGGAGGTGTGGTTTCCGATCCGGACCTTCTGAGGTCTCTCGGTCAGAAAGTCCCAGATCCAGTTACAGAAGGATGTGCTCAGGCCGAGGTGGCCCAACTTCACTACCGGTTTTCAGGGGATGATCGTGTTGAATGCTGGACTGAAATCAATGAACAGCATTCTTACATAAGTGTTCTTGTTTTTCAGGTTGGAGAGGGGCAGATGAAGGGCAGAGCAAGTAGCGTCTTCCGTGGACCGGTTAGGGCGATATACGAACTGGAGCGGGTCTAGTGAAGGGGGGAGAGTGGTTTTGATGTGGCCCATGACTAGCCTCTCGAAGCACTTTACAATGTTGAGTGTGAGTGCCACAGGGCGATAGTCATTTAGGCAGGACACTGTTGACTTCTTCGGCACTGAAATGATGGTGGTGGCCTTAAAGCATGCAGACACGTGAACGCTGATGCAAGATGACGATATGTGCTTTGATTCGTCGATTAGTTGCCATGGGATAAGCAAACCTACCTTAAAAGAAAGCGTGTATGAAATATGTCATTAGGTACATTTTCCATCCTCTTACAGTGTGTGCATTGCAGTGTCCCACACGTACTTGTACAGAGGGTAAATGCATGTGTGGCACCACCACTCGGACAGCAGACTCGTGGCGGCTCGGCGATAATCGCCACGGCGAGGATCAGCGTTCACTCCACGGACTTTCAGCCAGCGAGCAGAGACTTCTTGTCTTTTCATGTTTTATTGAGCAGCGCGCGCGGGCCCGGGCATAACGAACACGAGCGGCGAGACTACATGCTGACTGATGACTGCCCCGTCTCCAAAACAGCCACTCCCCCACTCACGACCTCCGTCTTTATATTCCTCCGTCTCGCCCCCCCCCGCACCTTCCGGATGACCTCATGCATAGCCACGTGCTACAATGAGTCACGCAGCACGTGTGTAATGTGTATTGTGAACCGGGGCCCGCCAGCAAGGGATTATGTAAATTAACAATCCGAGTTCGATGAATCACGGTTCTCGCAAGTAATCGCACTGTAAACTCTTTAACCCCACACATGCAAAAGCACATACAACTCATTTGGGAAAAACACACACGAGCTATGGTTTGTACAAAGTATTGCTCATTGGCTCGTCACCCATATTAATGACTGCTAGTGCATGCGTCGCGGAACGTGCGAACCGTGGTCTCTAGGACTTCCACTCCGTGTTCCCGCGATGACCACGCTGATGTTAGTTCGACATCCTCTCTCTCCAGAGCCAGCATACCGGGACTCGCCTCTCGATGCATTCTAACAGTCAGAATGTTTATTGACTGGCACTGAACCCGAAAGATAACACACAGTCAATACGCAAAATCATACCACACAGGTCTGGCTTCAATCACCCCAGCGAATCTGACGAACCCCTCCCCATGCCCCGCTTTATATCCCCACCGACGTCATCCTCATACCTCATCTCTCGCCACGCTCTTACCCAATCACAATCTCCCACGACCACTCTCTGTTCCTGCCACTTCTTCAGCTCACGTGATGTTTACCATCCCGGGAGATAAAGCAAAGCACTACCCGAGTCGTCCTCACCTGACCCCTTGTCACCCCGGGCGACCCTGTCCACTCACAGCGCGGTGACCCTAACCCCACCTGCTCGCTCTGGCATGGGCGTCGTGATGCACCTGTCCTGGCACGGTGCGGGGCTTGACACCACGCATGAACTGGCAAGTCATCCCAGCGAGATATATGGTGAAAGCCGCAATTTTACATCTGGTGTTGTCTGGTATGCGGTACCAACTCATCTTCATACAATGTAGTGCATAACCCGGCTTCAGCTTATCCCAAGGAGGTTCATGAGAGCCCTCGGCAACGTGTATGCAGGATGTCTTCCATCCAAACCATTTTACTTACTTTTCCTGTGTAGTTCAAACATATGAAGTGCGTTTCAAAAAGGAATCTTATGATAGGATACGTGTTCGTAGTAGTTTTTTTATAATATCTATCGAGCTCTTCAATTCGTTACAAATTTAGCACTTACAAATTTGGAAGATAGCACTGGAGAATTATTAGGAACTCTTGTGTTGGAAGTCAAGAGTGGAATTATTGTGTATAAACGCAAACAATTCAATTCCCTGAATGCTGAAGAACATGTGCATTGCCCTTAAGGGCATCAGATAATCATCCGATGATGCCTCCAGAGTGGAAGGTGAAACATCACAAAAAGAGAGACTAAGGAACACTCGACACGGCTATCCCGAGAGAGCAGCTCGTGAGCGCAGATCTTATACATCGAACCGTGAAAACCTACACCAATGCCTTGTAAAACCTCCCAACTAGTATCATCCATCCATCCATTGTCATGCCACACATTGGGTCTGGGTCATGGAGGCAACAGGCTAAGCAAAGCAGCCCAGACGTCCTTTTCCCGAAAAACTTCTTCTAGCTCTTCCCGTGGAAATGCAAGACGTTTCCAGACTATCTGACAGATACAATCCCTCCAAAGGGTCTTAGGCCTGCCCCAGGGTCTCCTACCAGTCCGCCGTGCCCGGTACACCTCCAAAGTGAGGCGCCCAGGAGGCATCCTGATGGGATACCCGAACCACCAACCAGTAATTTTCTAATGGTCATCGGCAGTGCGGTAGCGCGGTCCCACCCCTCGTGGATGTGTAGCCGCATTCTTGGAAACCAAGCAGGGGTTGGCATCTGGTAGAAAACGTATTTAAAGGGGCAGTACTGGCGTCGCAGTGTTCGGGCGGGTGAGAGGGGGGGGCGCCAGAATGCCTCGCTACAGCTCTGGTCATTACGGTTCCATCAAACCCAGATTTGTCAATATTGTCATTTCTGTTGAAATATAACGTTGAGCAGGCACTCATTTCTATAAACCTTTACACATATATATCTATATAGCTTTAACTTGGAAGGGATGTTTGCAGGGCACATAAATCAGCTTAATGTGATTCATGGTGGGTCAACGATCAATGAATCAAAATGACAATGGATTGACCTCAAGTAGCTTCCTGTTAAAAGATTACAGTTTGCTTGGAAACATTACAAGCGCTTGCACTATAGCAGCCGGGTCTGGCATTTACAGGGTCACATACAAGAACCCCGGTGTGGAAAACGCCTTCCCTTAAGGACGTATTATTACCTTAACCCTGTCTTGGGTGGCTGCCCAGGCTGAGGCTGACCCTTTGTTGATGCAGGCATGGGGGTGCACATCTCTCATAGCCACAAGGCACCAGTGGGTGACTACGGACTTGGTATCGCGGACTCCTGCTCAAAGTTCTATTGACACGACAAGAACCTCAGAACACGTTCGTGCCTTTGCATCTGCAAGAATACAGTGGCTCTCATCTCATCTCATTATATCTGAAACCGCTTAGTCCTATACAGGGTCACGGTGAGCCGGAGCCTATCCCGGAAACACAGGGCGTAAGGCAGGAATACAACCGACGACGGGACGCCAGTCCATCGCCGGGCATTGCGGGACAATTTTAGTCTGCGAGCCAATCAACCTATCCAGGAGCATGCTTTTGGACTGTGGGAGGAAACCGGAGTACCCGGCGAAAACCCACGCGGACACGGGGAGAGCATGCAAACTCCACACAGAAAGGCACCCGAGCCGAGAGATTCGAACCCGGGACCTTCTTGCTGTGAGGCGTCAGCGCTAACCACTGGGCCACCGCGCCGACAGTGGCTGCTGTTAATTATTTTTATGCAATGTTATTATCTACGGTATATATAATGGAGCATGTGTTTTTTTTATGAACGAATGTACGTGCGCACTGAAGGTACCAGGTTCGAATCCTTCATAAGCAGTTTTTTCAACCCCAACACCAAGGCTTACGTGTGTTCATTCATCTTTACTTCCCGCTTATTGAGAACTCTTCAGAAACTTAAGTCAGCCAGCATTGCGAAGAAATCCAGGTCAAAGCAGTCACGTTCGTAGACAACGTCATCAACAAGCGGCGCCAGAGGAACGTTTTCCACGCTCCAACAAGGTTTGCCCGTAGGGCGGGTTACTCTCCTAGTATACATTATTATGAATAATTATAAGAGCGACAGGGTGGCGCGGTGGGTAGCGCTGTCGCCTCACAGCAAGAAGGGCCTGGGTTCGGTTCCCGGCTCCGGTGCCTCTCTGTGTGGCGTTTGCGTTCTCCGTGTGCCCGCGTAGGTTTTTTACCGAGTACACTGGTTTCTTTTTACCGTCCAAAGACACGCTGCTACCTAGGTTAATTGGCCTTCTGAGCGATTTGCCCCAAAAAGTGTGCCTTGCAATGTACTGGCGTCACATACTTGGCCGGGATAGGTTCAGGCCACCCTGCCACCCTGTACAGGATTAAGCGGGTATTGATCATTAATTAACCGAGAGAATAACTATATTGTGAATTGTAATGTCTGCACATGCACACTTTTAAGAGGGGAAAAAGTATTACGACTGGTTGTAGTCATGTGGTTTTATTGCCAAAGTATACTTTATGACAGATAATCACACACACACACAGTTGTAAATTTATACATCTTTTGAAATTATTTAAAAGGTTATGAACATTGCTCTAAACTTGATTATAAATATGAAACAGAGTTCAAGGACTGCTTTGGAAGCGTTACACGAGCGCATTTATCAATAGAAATGTCTTACAACAAGAGCATGTATAATAGGCTGACATTTCAGCCAGTGGCTCTTTTTATCCTCAAATGTCAGCTTATTATGTATTGTGACAAAGCAGTGTTATTTGTGAATTTTTGGGGAGGTCTTGTTGGTTCTATAATTCGTTGGACAATCTGTGGCACATGAGTGAAAACGTTGCAGTGTCCTGCATGTGTCTAACACCATCCTTTCAATTCCTCTGTCCAGCTCTGAGCATCCTCCATGGCATTTTAAAACTTCCTAACTTATTATGGTGTGAATGCTTTCTTTTCCGTTATTTTCCAAACGCAGTGGATGTCATTTAATGACGATGAGCAAGCACGCTCAATCATATTTCATAACACTATCGACCTT
This sequence comes from Mordacia mordax, assembly GCA_036362905.1. Lineage (NCBI taxonomy): Eukaryota > Metazoa > Chordata > Hyperoartia > Petromyzontiformes > Petromyzontidae > Mordacia > Mordacia mordax. The sequence continues at coordinate 35,910,031 of JAZEWT010000003.1, read as the reverse complement.
TATGTATTTATCTTTTTAAATGCATAATGTCAATCCTGGCCATCATATGTACACCTCCGTCAAACATCAATTGCGTCCAAACTTCAACATTTACAGCCAACATCATTCACAGCATTCTTAAGGTTTGATACTAGAATCACATCACCTTGTGGGTTTTAACTTGTAGATTTCAGTACGAAAAAAGCATCTGTGTGCTTAAACAGAAAAACAAATACTATAATTGACATCGGTTTTCACGGTTCAATGCATGATGATTGCTTTCTAAAGCTATTTTTTCACGATAGCCTTGTCGAGCGTGCATGTTCTCTCCTGCGTAAGCCGTGTCGAAGGTCCTCTCTTCTTAGAAGGAGCAACTTTGTAAAAAAATCAACAAATGCTATAATCTTTTCGTTTCATAATTACAAATAAAAACAGGTCAATTAATTCCACCAAACTTAAACCCAAAATGGTAAACTAGTTGCTTGCAAAATACATGCACGTTATGTAGATTGACTTATATGTTAGATGTAAGTTCTGTTTCCTTATGAAGCAGTAGTTTTGAAACTGGTGTGTACGCATCATTTTGCCACCCTATGGATAAACTGGCACCCACCAGCCCAGGGTGAAAGTGACACTGCTGGCTCAGGGTGATCAAATTATAAAACACTAAACAACACTTATTTCACATGTTCTGATTATACCATATGCCCGGTTATCGAACAATAATGCAAGGCACGTTAATAGTATGAGGTATACATCAACACTGATACATTATATACACTCGTTTGGAGACTTCCAGACATATTTAATAATAGGGTATTAAGTGTATACAGATACAACCGTACACTTATGCGATGTACGTCACAGTAAACCATCCTGTCAATAGGCTTTAAAGGATACTATTACAACATTCCGGCGATGGACCGGCGTCCCATCGTCGGGTGTATTCCTGCCTTACGCCCTATGTTTCCGGGATAGGCTCCGGCTTCACCGTGACCCTATATAGGATTAAGCGGTTTCAGATAATGAGATGAGATGAGAGATGAGATTACAACATTGTGTATGATTAGTGCATCAGGATGTGGCTTTAAAAGAGATAATAGTAATAAGCAGCAGCCTTTGGTGATGGGAAGCGACTGGATGTCTTGCGCTCACCACCTTCTTTTCTCTGAGAGTAATCACAGAGTTATGCGATCTGACATTTGTTGTTTGCAAAACCGATCTTTTTCATCTCGGGGAAAAAAGCAAAGAAATCGCGGCAACATTAAAGGACATTCACCGCTCTGATGTAGTACAACTGCTGGAGTTGTAATTGTTGAAGAAAAAAACAGGTAGGACAAAATATATAAGAGCAATCTTTACTCAGAAGGCGGGTGAGCTACCTTGTTGCCAGAGTAATTACCCTCAGCGTTTCCCAGGCCTGCTTGAATGGGTTCCTCAGAGCAGAGCCCATCAGCAGCCGTCTCATATTCTCTTTAACTATTATAATTGGCTGCAGCACGTTCCCCCCATTATTATATGAAGCTTTTGACCACCCTGACACAACAAGGGCACTACAGGCGATGAAAAAACCCTGCTTTTTGTGGGGGGTTTCGAACAAAAGTCAGAAAGCGCCTCTTGTGCTGCTCCTCCAAGGTCACCCGCGCGAGGCGTTTTAGTGGCGGAATTATTTACATCAAACTCGGGGCAGGTATTTAGTTTTAGGACTCATTGGTAATTCTGTCTCGAAGCACTTGCGCATGAGGCCTAGCCAGCAGCTGAAACAGCCCTCATAAATGGCTCATTCTCTATTGTTTTATCGAATTAATTTTCTTTATTAAATCAACTCGTGCACAAAACGTCCATACCCACAATTAAAGCTGATAGCAGAGTACCCGCCTTACGGAAATTGCTCCAAGCGTGTAATGTGTTCTTATGACTTCTCTTCTTGATGTTTTATGCGGCCGTAACTGCACTGAACTGGATATCTGCCTGTCCTCATGGCAATATTACTGCTGCTTCTCTGAAGTTTCAAAAGAGTAATCAATAACTGGGACATGCAGTAGAAACAAGACACAAAAGTCTTGGTGTTGTGCAGATAAACATTGCGCTTCAGAAGAATTCGAACTCGGCACCCTCAACGCGGACATATATAGATATGAAAAAATTAAGAAAACACTTTATTCATCATTTATAAATGCACCTGCATTGTATGTGCTTAGAGATGGAGTGTTCATCAGAAAAGGTGATAACATCAGCTGGAAAATGTCACGAACTGAGTGTGTAACTGATCTTCCCACGTGTTTAATTGCTAAGCAACTATTGTGCAGGTCTTATCAACTGCGTGGTCTCACCCACACAGGCAAAACAATCATTCATTTAACCATTTATCATAGTTATATAGCGACGCCTTACACCCAGATGCCTCAAAGCGCTGCAGCAAAGAGAGGTGGGGGGCGGCAGTCACGCTGACAGCCGGCGCCAATCCGCCAGGCACTGAGACATAACCCCGACCCAACACTTGTCGCCATAAAAAATATGGTTTAGTGTTCACCCTTCAGTGAGAAAACCAATATGGTGATTGATAGTCTTCCTACAAACCCTGCCAAGAGTTTACGGGTCAAAAGCGAAAGGTGGCACAACGACATTTAGTAATTGGCAAAATATCAAATCACGTCGAGGTGCGTTAACATTACGCTCTTGAGAGCCGCCCTTTCAGGATAGCCATGCCGAGTGTTCCTCCTCTCGTCTTCACGACATTTCTCCCTCCCACGTCAGAGACATCACAGGCTAATGATGATCCTCAGGGTAACGATGGTGCCTCCAACGCAGGAGGTGAAACTTCCTGAAGTGGGGAGGAAGAACGTTCGATACGGCCATCCTGAAACAGCTGTTCTTGAGAGCAAGTCTCATCTTACATAGAGCCGTGACCAACCTCCGTCACACGCGCTGCGTGACACCAATCTGACATCTGCGTGCAGCCTGCACACTCCTGCATCGCTGGTTCGGCGGCAAAAGCACACAAATGGTATCAGTTGGTATCAGATAGCAGTGTTCTCTGTGTGTCTTCACGTCTCTGATGTGGTGGGTTTGGCTTAAGGCGGTTATGCTTGTTTCATTATACACGTGTATTGATCATTGCAATATAGTGCCAACTTGACGTGGTGAAGGGCAGATGGTGGGGAGGAGAAGAGTCAGTACATTCCATCATCCCTCTGAGGTGGGTTAAATTTGTACTGCTTTATATGAATTGTTCGGTGGAATTGTGGCGGCGATGCTGCACAAGC
>JAZEWT010000003.1:35887338-35906730 GCA_036362905.1 Mordacia mordax | reverse complement strand
TTTCCGGGATAGGCTCCGGCTTCACCGTGACCCTATATAGGATTAAGCGGTTTCAGATAATGAGATGAGACTATCGGCACTGTACTGATGTAGGTTTTCACTGCTCGCCGCACAATGTTAACTTGCCGAATCCGATCTCTCGGGATAGCTGTGTCGAGAGCTCCCACTCTCTCCTTCGCGACGTTCTTCCTGAAAGTGCCTTCAACGTGGGCGGGGCGGGGGCACGTCGCGAAGGAGAGAGGAGGAGCGCATGACATGGCCATACGGAAAGAACAGATTCGGCAAACAATCGGCACTGCCGCCTCAAAGGAATAACATACAAGGTGAAGTTTTGGGCAATGGCTCTTCCTTGCAATTGATTTTTGCAATTATTTGTCTCGGGCGCCACGGTGGCCCAGTGGGTAGTGCTGTCGCCTCACAGCAAGAAGGTCCCGGGTTCGAATCTTGGCTCGGATGCCTTTCTGTGTGGAGTTTGCATGCTCTCCGCGTGGGTTTTCGCCGGGCACTCCAGTTTCCTTCCACGGTCCAAAAAACATGCTGCTGCATAGGGTAATTGGCTTGCAGACTGAATTGCCCGCAGTGCCCGGTGATGGACTGGCGTCCCATCGTGGGTGTATCCATGCCTTGCACTCTGTGTCTGCCGGGATAGGCTCCAGCTCACCGCGACCCTGTATAGGACTAAGCGGTTTCTGACAATGAGATGAATTATTTGTCTCATGAATTTATTGGAACTATTGGTCATTCTAGTGCTCTGAAATTGTGCGTGTTACTGCTTACTTTATGATTACGGTTAGGGTTTCAACTTCGCACAAATTGGTGATGTGAGTGCATTTATATATCTTGTGATGTTTTACGTTGTTGCGTTAGTCAGTTTGGATGTTTGTTGTGTCGCAGGAATCCCGCATCCAGAGTTTGCAAGCTCACTGGGTATTTTCTGCTCAAATAATAATAATAATCTTCAATCTAACTTCCTCATAAAACTTAAATACTGATCATCTAGACAGATGCGATTACAGTTAGAGACTGCGATTTATACCAAAGGCATCATAGAAACAGTATTAAAAATAAGAATACAAATCATCTCATGAAGTCAAGAGGGGCTGCTGTCATAAGAATGTGGAATTCCCTGAGTTGATAGCATAGCTAAGAGACAGCCCCATAGCATCTTCAGGGGCTTGGGGGGTGAACTCTGCCCCCGAATAATGGCCCAGCCCCTCTTTTAAACTCACATGGTCAGCATTTGATTACAAGTTGTTTAACATCGACTGAGGTCAGAGCACTGAGCCAGTAGTACCGCCGAGATCCTGGGTCAAATCCGGGTGTCTACTCACGATTCAACCAGGTCCTCATCCGTAGCGAGCGGATGATGATGTCAGTTCGGTCACCAATGAATGCCCAAAGAAACTTCGTATGACATTTTGGTTTTACACGTAATCTGACTAAGTCCCAGCACTAAGAATTAAGCATAGTGGTTGGACTTATCATGCAGCGATTTCACGATAGTGTGGGAAAGTCCACCTCTAATGTGTAAAGGATAAGGGGAATTTGGGATAAGTCTAGTGGAAAATCCCATCAGCAGGATTTATCTTACAAATTGAATACATTTTAACACATAGTTGAAAGATCTCATCTCATTATCTGAAACCGCTTAATCCTATATAGGGTCACGGTGAGCCGGAGCCTATCCCGGAAACACAGGGCGTAAGGCAGGAATACACCCGACGACGGGACGCCAGTCCATTGCCGGGCATTGCGGGACAATTTTAGTCTGCGAGCCAATCAACCTATCCAGGAGCATGCTTTTGGACTGTGGGAGGAAACCGGAGTACCAGGCGAAAACCCACGCGGACACGGGGAGAGCATGCAAACTCCACACAGAAAGACACCTAGTTGAAAGATAAGAATGTTAAATTCCCACAACTAGCTCAGGGTGTCCGGTAGATATTATGCTGCATGAAACTCATTCGAGAATTGAGACACTTTGGTAATGTAGCATGAATACATTTCACGACAAGCATCATCAGTTGTGCTAAAGCCAGTTGTTCTGATTGCATCATTTGATGCTTATGGTAACACTCGTGGCCCTGTACAACAATGCTTCATTGTAATTACTGGAAAAGGCAGCAGAAGCCTATAATCATCTGCGTTAACACTGTTATTTAAACTTGCTTTAGAGAGGTGGCACAAAATCAAATAAGAATGTTCCTTGAATTTTGTTGACACATTTTTGTGCTGAGACATATTCTGCTGTGGACTAATTGATGGCATGCACTCTACTTCTAATTCACAGCCAGCCAGATGAACACCATGGTGCGACGTTTTGAAGCAATTAATGATACAAGTTTTAAAAATATGCTCCAGCAGTATGAACAAGTGCACCAAAGATAGCCGATCGGTAGTCTGCGTCTGGTGGTGTGGGAAATCACTTCCGCCTCTGCATATGTCTGGCCAGTGTGAAAGAGAAGGCCAATCATCTCCCGTCGAGGAGCCTCAAGTGGCCTCCTCGAGTGGAGGCAAAAAGGCCCATCCACGTGTGGTTGCATGCGCATGTAATTGTAGGGTTTACCTTGTGCTCGATTAACACAGGAATGCTCCACGACGTTAACCCGCCTGCCTACTTAAACCATCCTTAGCCATGCAGCTCTGTCGTATGGCCTCCACTCCCTTACATGCGTTCCGTACTTCCGTGGACCTTAAGTCTGCTTTAAAGCCACTCGATAAAGCCCCCGCCGGTCACGCAAACACTGCCGCCGTTCGAGCTGGGTGCCTCGTGAGCCGATTAGCTTCTTCTTTTAGTCAAAGTCTACAGCAAACAAAACATACGAGTCATTTAACCAGGGCAGGAGGGTGGTGGGGGGGTGCAAAACACGTGGAACGGCTACGACGACAAAGAGGCTTGCTGCAGAATGCTGAGTGGATGGATCACGTTAGGGACCAAGGTCAACCGCGTCTGCATTCCAGGTTGGGCAGACTCATGTAACATCCTATCCGTCTCGCACAGTGACAGCCTCCATACTGGGTAGGGTGGGGGGGGGGGATAACTTGAGAGGGAAATGGTTTGAAGCGGGTGGAGGATGGAGCGGTGGAGAAATGGGCGAATGGAACGAGGGGTGGGTAGACAAATGATGGTTGGAGGAAGGCGAGCCGTGCGGATTGCGGTGCACAGGGAAGAGGCGGAGTGGTAGTGAGCGGAGGAGATTCCCTCGAAAACGAAGGAGAGGGGGAGGAGGGTGCTGAGGAAGGAGCATCTTGTCGGTCAAGATCAATTAAACCTCTGACCCTGGTGATGAGCACCATTTATTAGACAGGATTTCATTAGTCTATTACATGGCTAATAAGCCGTGAAAATGTTTAAGTGGGTGCATACTGCGAGTGGGTGTAAACCTGTGATATTTTTCGTGACTCTTTTTGCACTGGGACCATTTTTATGGATGTAGATTTTCATGACTTTACGTATTTCCGTCTCGGGTGCCTTTCTGTGCGGTGTTTGTGTGTTCTCCCCGTGTCCGTGTGAGTTTTCGCCAGGTTCTCTGGTTTCCTCCCACGTCCAAAAACACACTGCTGCCTAGGTTAAATGGCCTGCTGAGTAAATTGCCCCCAGTGCCCTGCGATGTACTAGCATCACTTCCTGGGTAGAGCCCCACCTTAAGCCCTCTGTCTGCCGGGATAGGCTCCAGTCTCCTGCTACTTTGTAGAGGATTAAGCAGATATTGATAATGATGAGCTATGAGAAATATTCCGAAGAGCTGTTTTTCGGGATTAGCGCGATGTCTCCAACATGACTGGTGAATCGTCACCAAGGATAGAGGAGGAACGCTTTGCACGGCTATCCCAAGAGAGCAGCCCTTAGGAGCAATTCTTAGTTCAATTTACTTACCTAGCGAAGCTGAATACGCAGACGTTTCTTCGAGTGAGTTCTGTAGTAGAAAACTGTCATTAATTTTGTGGCCTCTGCGAGGAAGGCACCCGAAGAAACCGCACAAGTAAGTGTGGGTAATGCTCTTCTTCTTCTTCTTGTTCTTTGCGCTACGTCGACACGGTGTCAACGTCGACCCCGAGCGGGGTTTTCATGGCTGTGGTCGCCGAGGTGACCGACTACTGCACGGTTTGCCAGGCCACGTGCAGGCCCCGCGACGCTCCATCGCAGGGCTCTGGAGGACGATCTAACCAACTGTCAATTAACCTGGGCGTGTTTTTGGGACGGTGGGAGGAGACCGGAGTTCCAAGCGAAACACACGTGGACACGGGGAGAACTCGCAAACCGCACACAGAAAGGATCCAGAGCCGGGACACCGAACCCGGGACTTATTGGTGTGAGGCGACAGCGCTACTCACTGCGCCACCGCGCCGCCCGGGTCATACTCAACGGTTCACACATATAATCGGTTAAAAGAAATCGGTTCCATGCAGCCACATTCTTGGCATCTCACAGCCCAAGGCTGCATCACTTGATATTCGCCGACAGACTCCATCTACAGCCTGGGTTCTGAGGAGATGTGCTGCTATTAGGGTGATTTGATGAACGGCAGTCCCACGTCAGTGAAAAGTCTATTTTTGTCCTGTGCGAATTTTAATGTTACTTTATTTCCATGGGTATTTATGAGTGAAGCCAATTGCTGATAAAAGAAAAATTTCATGCGTTGAATGTTTTGCGGGCAGCCAGTGTTCTTATAAGCATATGCCACTGACACAACTCAAAACGATGGTGACAGACATTGAGTCGAGAAATGTGTCAATTAGCTGTATAGCAGCTTGGGATGGTGGCCCGGTGGGTAGCGCTGTCGCCTCACAGCAAGAAGGTCCCGGGTTCGAATCTCTCGGCTCGGGTGCCTTTCTGTGTGGAGTTTGCATGCTCTCCCCATGTCCGCATGGTTTTTCGCCGGCGACTCCGGTTTCCTCCCACAGTCCAAAAAACATGTTGCTGCATAGGTGAATTGCCTTGCAGACTAAATTGCTCTCAGTGCTCGGTGATGGATTGGCGTCCCATCGTGGGTATATCCCTGCCTTGCGCCCTCTGTCTACCAGGATAGGCTCTGGCTCACAGCGACCCTGTACAGGATTAAGCGGTTCTGACAATGAGATGAGATGAGGTGGGCAGCTTGGGAGCCATGTCTACAGCCATGGACACAAATTGGTGGAAATACAACAAAGATTTTTTTGTTTTCAAAATAATGTTTTGCTAAATAAAAGCTTTTTTAATGCATTGATATTTATTTCTGGTTTAGACTCAGACTAAAACAACAACGCTACAGTTATTGAGTGAGAGATGTGATCTCACCATATCTCGCTCAATCCCGCAAGACATGCGGGCTTTCTCAATAAAGGTGGCTAACACGACATCGCTTCTGCTGACCTGGGTCGCTGGGGCAGAACAGCGTTGTTACTAATCCGTGTGGACTCAACCCTGTCCTTTGAGTGAAAACAAAAATGATAGTGGAAGACATGGCTAGGGTGAGACACATTGGTGCTATCTGGAGGTGAGAGGGCACGGTGGTGTGAGTAACATGTGTCTCCAGCACCATTTCCTTTCAGGTAACAGTGTTTCAGAGATCACATTCCACGAAACTGAGATTGTTATTTATAAAGACAGTTTGTCTCCTTAGATTCACCGTTTAACCCATGTTTTTATTTCGCCTGTGTGTCAGACACTACTCTGTGGGGAGTCGGGAGCGGTGGCTCAGTGGTTATCGCGCTGGGCTACAAACCTGGCGACCTAAGTTTGAACATCGCTCACGACCAACACCAGTGACGATTTTATGAACTAGTCCTGGGCCTCCCCTAGGTCGTCTAAGCCTCAAATGAGTGCCTAGTGCATAGTGCATAGTATGAACATTGCCACGAGGGAGACAAAGGCAGCTGGGTGTGATACTGGTCACCCACCCCCTCTTATGTCATGTTGACCTTCATAGGTGTTAGCTAACGGCACCTGCCCTACAGTATGTTAAGGCTATTCGGGCGATCTTTGTCTTTGTGTGCAATTCGTGTCACGATTGCCAGCAGCCCTTCGGTATCCACTGCTAGTTGATGACCATCCCACGCTGTTATCACCATTAAGCAGTCACGCAACGCCAAAGTCCATCTCATTCCGCATGTGCACTGATATCGCTCCATCCCTAGTGGCTGACCTCGAGGGAGCGACCTCCTCTTTACTGCCATTGTTACTAATTATGTCCATGTAAAGTTGAGTGAACATTCTCCAGAATTACCTCCCCACTCATACGTGTTTTTAAATTTCGTATTTGTGGCCGATGTCCAAGTTTCTGCTCCACGCCTTAGCTGGAAATATTTACCAACTGAAGACGTGTCACTGCAGGTACATTGCTTCGCTGCTTTTGATTTTCAAGATCTGTTTTCTAAAAGTGCTTCTTCGTTCCCTTGCTCACCTCATAACTGCACCAGCTTCATCCCCATCTGCCTTTAATAACAAACTTGTTAAACATGTTCTGCTAAGTTGTCTGACCAAAAATTATTTTATTTTGTTGAGCGAACTTGTACACCAGTCTATCTTGAGCATGCGGATTTTTTGGGTACAACTTTGCAGCAGTCCGAGCGTTTTTCATCTAAATACGTTTTTTTTTCGAAATCATGAAATGAATAACGAAACTTAACGAGACGGTGTTTGGCACGAGGGCACGCGGACAGCACAGACAGCCACTACCCAAATCATTGGCCACCCGCGGTAAAATATATTTATTCGTAAAGTACTATTAATGATAAGTGTGGTGCGCTTTCTGTTTATATTACATACCTTCATTCATTCATTCATTATCGAAACATGCTTAATCCTGTAAAGGGTCGCGGGGGGGCTGGAGCCTATCCCGGCCAACAGAGGGCGCAAGGCGGGGGAATGCCCAGGATGTGACGCCAGTACATCGCAGGGCACTGGGGGAGGGGGGGTTGGGAGTAATTAACTCACCAGGCCAATTAACCTCGGCAGCAGCACGTATTTGGACGGTGGAAGGAAACTGGAGTACCCGGCAAAAACCCACGCAGGCACGGGAAGAAAACGCAAGCTCCACAGAGGAAGGCAGCCAGGCATCGAATCCGAAACATTTTTTGCTCTGAGGCAACAGCGCTACCCACTGCGCCATCGTGCCGTCCATTATAATAATAATATTAGTATTTCTAAGGCGCCTTTCACCCGAGGGTCACAAAGCACTGCCCAGAGCTGTGGATAGAACGACATGTCAACAACATCAGAATAGATCAATTCAATACATCAGAATAGATCAATTCAATACATCAATGAAGGACAAGTCTCATCTCATTGTCAGAAACCGCTTAGTCCTGTACAGGGTGGCAGTGAGCCACAGCCTATCCCGGCAGACACAGGCGCAAGGCAGGGATATACCAACGATGGGACGCCAGTCCAAGCCAATTAATCTATGCAGCAGCATGTTTTTTGGACTGTGGGAGGAAACTGGAGTGCCCGGCAAAAACCCGCGTGAACACGGGGAAAACATGCAAACTCTCCACAGAAAGACACCCGAGCCGAGATTCGTACCCGGGACGTTCTTGCTGTGAGGCGACAACGCTACCCACTGGGCCACCGTGCCGACCCAACGACGGACAAGTAAATTAATTCATTGTTTTTAAAAACAGGAGGAATAAGTGTTCCTAAGCAGATTCAGGTCCATAGCGCGCCATCATCCAAGCAAACAGCAGTGAGCCACATCAACAGTCCTCGCCAGAGGACTTCAAGGCCTTAGGAAACAAATGAGTCTTGGGATGGGATTTGATGATGCCCAGGGACTCAGCTGACCAAATTTCGAGCGGAAGAGAGTTCCAGAGTCTGGGAGCAGCGCGTGAGAAGGCTCTGTCACCCATCGAACGGAGATTTTTAAAAATATTTTCCTTAACGGATAAGTTCAATGTACGTTGAGTATTATTTACTGTGTTATATTTCATCCTTTAATAGTTCTACCGCTAGTGCTATAAGAAAAGCAAGACTCAGAGATCTGTAACTGACAAAAATAACATAAAAAAATTACATGTTTGTGGTTTGTACTTGACAGTGTGTAGTTTTTTGCATGGGAGATGTAAGTCTCCGGAGACATCTCTACATATTTACACGCGCTTGTGGACTCTTCAAAGCTCTTTTACGTAAAGGTCACAGAACCAAGCAGTCAGCGCAAGCATACCGATCCTTTATTGCCAGCTCTGTAAATGTGCTCGAGAGACACTTGCGATACTATCAGACACAATTCACGTTTGATGTAACGATTCTCATAAACCTTCCATTTTCATTCCTGTGTGTAGGTCGCAAACAAGCGGAGGTATTGCTCGCGCCCTGAGAGCCGCGGGGAGCTCGAGGGCTTAGGCTGTGTGTCGCTGTTCCCTCCACCGCCTGTCTTTCAACCTTCCTGCTTTGCTATGAAAGATCAAGATAAAAGTCAATAGTACAGAGGGGGGAGGGGATGGGGAGAGAAGAAAATACACACACACACGAGAAAAGTTAAGCCATATGTTTAAAAGACGTTAAGCATTTAATGTGCATGACATGAGTGGTAATAGTAAAAGCGTAGTGTGTGCGCGCTTGAGACGGGGGAATGTTGGTGCGCGGAGCAGCACAGGGGGAGTGGAAATTCGAAATAACACGAAGATGCAGAAGGCAATGCTTTTCATCTAATTAAACTTCCCTGGGTAATAATGTGTAGGAGGTGGGGCGGGGTACTTTTATGCACAACGACCGCCATTCGTGCTCTGTTTGATCTCGATGGCAGGCTTTTTTTTGCGAAGGAAACGTAATGGGTTCGGAATTAGGGAAGTTTGCTTTGTGCTATGGAATTGAACAAGACTGATCCCTTGAAGGCCACTGGGGCCCCAAGTTCGAGTGACAAATGACGAGGGAATGCCGGTCACCTAAAGCGCTCGGTCCGCGCACGTGGCTTGTCACGAGGTGTGAATTGCCTTCAGCTTTGCCTTAAATCATTTGTGATAGAGGAGATGAAACGAGGATTGGCAACGTGAGCCTGGGAGTCCCCTCGCCACCTCCACACACACACACACACCCCTCGGTGGATGTACAGCTACAGCGCATGCACATCGCCAAGTTCACTGTGCCAGGCTAGGTGCACAATATGCTGGCATAACGTGGTGAAGGCTCGCTTACAGGCTGGATCGACATAGGTGGTGTGGCGTGATAATATGAGTCTTTGACTGCTCATTTGTATTTTAGAGTCGTGGCTTGTGATTAATAATGATATTTGCATTTCTAGAGCGCTTTTTTACCCAAGGGTCACAAAGCGTTGCACATAAAGCACGGATCAGTTCTGTGCAACCAGCTATAATTTAACTTGATGGTTTGTCGCAATGCTCAGCAGAACTTAATGTCACTGAGTATGATTTGAGAATGAACCAATGGTATAGTCATACACGCGGTGGCTTTGAAGCCAGTGGCTGCAATTCCACATTCCCATGGTGAGAACAACGCATCCATAGGAGAGGAATATTGACTGAAGAGACCTCAACCCAGGATTCAAACTCATGACCTTTCCATTTTGATCCAGGCGCTCAACACCAGTCCCATGCTCATGGGTAAATTTAATACTCCTTTACATTTAGTCGGCACTGAATTTCAGGTGTAAATAGTGGAGTGTATAGGTACGCATATGTGTCTGTGCACGTATGGCACTGTGTATATTGTGGCATGGAAATCTTAAACCGTGTGGTAACATTTAAACTGTAACAGGCAATCATCTTGTGTTGGAGAGAACCACTTGGGCAAAGATGAAATAGGCTTCCAAAAAAAAGGCCAAACCTTTCGCAAATGATTCCCATATTTGGAGTGCTGAGCATGGAGTTGAGGTAGCTTGGTTTCATCCTTGTATGAGTACAAGGGTAGCGTATGGGTTGAGATGTTCAGCCCATGGTGTTATGCCTGTTAAGTTTCCTGCTCCAGACAGCAGACATTCAATTGAAAATAAACTCATGAGATTTCAGAATATCTAAAACTCCCGCTGTGTAAGTCTCAGGAATAAAGAACACAAATATGAAGGATATGGCGGCGCGGTGGCACAGTGAGTAGCGGTGTTGCCTCCCAGTAAGAAAAACTCAGCTTCGGTTCTCAGCTCGGGTGCCTTTCTGCATGGAGTTTGCTTGTTCTGCCCGTGTCGCCAGGTACTCCGGTTTCCTTCCACCGTCCAAAGACGCGTTGCTGCTTCGGTTAATTGGCCTGCTGAGTAAATTGAACCACAAAAAAGTACCTTGCGATGTACTGGCCTCACATCCTAGGTATAGCCCTGTCTTGCGCCCTTGTCTGCCGAGATAGGCTCTGGTACCCCACGACCCTGTACAGGATTAAGCGAGTACTGATACTGACTGACTGACATGAAGGCTATCACAGAAAACAAGGAAATAGTATTAAATGGGCTCCATTGAGGTGAAATGCTTTCTCACTTTTAGTTTCTCATGAAAAAGTTCCAGACGTATTTTAATTGAGTTTGTTTTTCACAAATTTTCTAAATTCTACGTTTGGAAATAAATAAAATTGTTATTTTGTAACATATAAGGTATACAACAACTCAGACTCAGCACGACATCCTTTCACTCCATATTTTGCATAGGGCGTAATTATATATCAATTATCTTTAAATTACAAATTACAAGTGTGTATCGGATTGGGCATAAGTGTCAAGAGTTGTTCAAGCCTAGAATAGCTATTACACTGCATATAATAAAGATATAACGTTAACTTAATCGGATTTTCATGGCTGTGGTATCAAAATCAATGGCTTTAGGATATCCTGCTGATGATCACGAATCTGCACCAAATAGATTGAACTAAATGTCCACCATCCCTCTGGCGAAAAGTACTCTACAAGTGCAATTATTTTTATTATACCCAATCTAACGGTGCAGTTTTTCACGGCTCGATCTATGAGACTTGCTCTCAAGAGCCGATTTTTTGGAATAGCTATGACGAGTATTTCACTTCTATCCATCCTCCTCTGGAGGCATCAACGGACTTGGCAAAGGAGGGAGTAAGAATGCTCGATACGGCTATCCTGAAAGAGCAGCTCTTGAGAACGATTATCAATTAATATCCATGAGCAAAAAAATCTAACTCTGAGGCCAAATGAGAGCAAAAAAAGCCTACGTGTTTTCCCCCACATGCGGGAATCGTTCCAAAAGTCTGCGTTGTCAGAACGCTCGGGCAGTGCTTCGCTTCATTGAAAACTCGTGGTGGAAATTCTATTAATTTTCACGACGGTCCACATTCTTAATTTAGGAGCTAGATTATCAGGAGGACAACCACTGTTTACTTCCCACAAAGTGCTGCTTACTTTATGAGTCACTCAGGAATGTTGACCCATATCGAGCAGAGAGCGTCCTAGCAATAAACGCGTGGCAGTGCACCAGCGTCGCTGTATGCAAACCCTGACTGTGGTGCTGATGAGACAATAAATGTCGAAACCGGTATAAAATTGTATTGTATCAAGCCAATGCTACTCGGAAGAAAACAACAATCCCAGACATCTGGGTGGCCGATGTGATACTTGCAAATGCTTTTATCATTGCCGGAGTCACCGGCATAAAGCAGGGCTATCGAGTCGAGCTGCCAGTAGGCAGCAGCCCTCGACCACAGCTATTCTTTGTTGGGATGAGTCGACCACCCATTGATCACGCCATGATAGCTGATCAAGTATGCTCACTGCAAATATACAACGTATTGTATTATCTAGGTATTTTACTTACGGTGAATATATAATTATTTAGGGGGTTTTTTTCCAATCTTTATCTGAGTTCGAAACTCTCAATTTTAAGGACGGACGGATACTCGAGGCATTGCTATGAGATATGAAGAGATATTTTTTGAAGGTTCATGTTGTGTAAGGTACACTGAAACGTCCCTCGGCTGTATTTGCACCCCGATGCACGCATGCTTGCTTATTTTTTGTGATCGCTCTTCCGAGCGCACATCCCTCCGTGCATCTTCGCGTACTGCATTCAAATTCTCCACGTCTCTCCCGGTGTCGTGAACGCGTGCAGTAAGTGGCATATAAGTGCCTCTAAAGTACTCACGCTGCAAGACACATTACACTTGGAATGTACAAGATGGCTATCGCCACTGAACTCACTGACCCAGCAGTAACCCGGACTTTACATAAAATTGCAATGCCACATCCGATTTGTGTTGCGCGGACGTGTTTGCGCGCGGACTTGCGTGTGCGTGGATTTACATTCCTACCCTCTTTGTCCGTCAACACAGCGTACCGTGCTGCGGCCAGTGCTGCCGTCAGTGCTGCCCACTGCTGCTCCTCAATGTTTTGACGTGACGCCCGTCTTCGAGACGTCGCGGATTCCGGTGACGCCAATGGAACCGGACCGGTTGCCTTGTCCCGCCGAGGTGTCCTGTTATTAGCACTCATTGCTGGCTGGCGTCTCGATCTTCTTGTCACTAGATCGCACGTGAGCCTCACTGGCTCTGCCAGCGTCCCTCGACGGCCGTGAGAAATGAGAAAAAATAAATTACAGGGCCTTGCGTCAGATTCCTGATGCGCACATGTGCCGGCATAATCTGCCCCTCAGGGACATATGGCGGGGTGGCTCCATGGCTGGTAGATGACATTTTTGTGATGGTCCGGAGGTAAAATGATGGGGTCAGAAGGTCTGATAAACTGACCTGTTGGTCGAATAGATTGGTTTGGGATGTGGCTGGAAGTGGCTGGAATATGGATGAGCATCCGGAGGTCTGATGGCGTTGTCTGTAAGTGCGAGGGGCACCTGAATGTCTAGTGAGGTCAGAGGTTTAATCTAACTTATAATTCTGGAGACCCGGTAGATATATATGGATGTTTGCCAGGGTCTGGCGTCTAATAGAGAGGTTTATCCTTTTATGCCTTGAAGTTCAAAACCAGGACTAAAACCTTGATGTGTGAGGCTTAGGTTTTGTTGGCATGAGGTCAAGGATAAGGACTTTCAAATTATGTTTGATGCTACCTGGGCAGCTTTTGGGCCACAGCTCAGGCTTGAAGTCTACGAGGCTACACACCGCCATTGCCCAGACAGCTTGCCAATGCACCAATGATATATGCAGATTCAGATGAAAGAGACATTGATCGCCGATGTAATTATCCGGAACACACCCATGTAAATACGGTTTTCCTCTTGGTTTTTTTTGCGGCAACTTGAAGTTTCTGAAAATGTTTTCACAGAATGTAAATAGTGGGACACGTTGTGTGTGAGTTTGCCTTCCACACAGTGTGTCCAGTCGGGACGATGTGATCAGCAATGTAATTGCCAACGTGGACCTGAGCACGAATAATTTTTTTCTTCCTTAAAATTTTCAAGGTGTGGTCGTTTATTTGTATTTTGTCGACATTTACTACTTGGTTTTCTAACTACCGTAAGATGCCCATAGATATTTGCGTATGCATAAACCGTGATTGTGGATGTGATAGAAAGAGGTCCAATATTAAGTAATGTAAAGCACTTGCATCAAAATATTAATACGGATGCACAATGAAATGTAAAGGGATATACGAGGTGCCATGCCAAAGTCACCGTGGCACCGTCGTAGATGTTTCATCACATCTACTATGGTCTCACCCTTAAGAAGAGCTCAGACTGTATGGAAACATACCCTCCACATTTGCATCTAGAAGCATATTTGCTAAGTTTGCAGCTGTAAAGTCAAAACATCATGATACAGAGAATGCAGCTGCAGTGACTTGGCTTAGAAAAAACGATTGAATCCGGAAAATTAGGTAAAATGTTGATGCAAATTATACCGACACGATTCAAGCAGCCTGGCTATGAATACGTGTAGGCGCACAAAAGAAGTCTGACGTTGTTTATTTTTATACAACACGGGTTAAACAGTGCATAGCTTTTATAAAATAAAATATCCAACACATGGTACAAAAAAATTAATTATTAATAATTATTATGATATGACAGTGTAACATAAACCCACAAATAAATACGTATCGGCATGCATGGATATAAAGAGTACTTGCATTGCATATTAAATGTACCCCAGATTAAATGTGCATCAGATTAGTAGATTTAAAAATAAATCTCTCCCAGGTGTAAAATTAATCTGCGAGGGGAAAACGGAGTCGTGTGCAGCAAGGAAACGTGACTCTGGATGAAAATTTAGCTAAAGTTTGTCCTGGAATTTGATTATCACTCATTCACCAATACAATTGGGACTTTGTGTTTAAGCTGTTCATAGCTGCTAAGCCCTCTGGGCTGATGTGTGCTAATTCCATCATGATGTTCGACATGTAAAATCAGCATCTTGAGGTGAAGTGGTGTTGATGATCGACAGCTCTTGTGAAACCTTAGCTGACCTAAGTCACATAACATCTGTAATGCGTTTGCTGCGTGTGTGTGCTTTTGAAATGGCTAAAACACTGCATTAGGTCAACATGCGCACACTATAGTGCACTCAGCCATGCAAGACCTCAAATTTTATTTGTGCTGCTCTCTAATCTTTTTAAGCGTAACCCTACCGTCCCCTAATTGGCTTCAGTAATGGCGAGAGTGCAGGTGTGAAGGTTTTTCATTGTCCCACAAGCGCAACAAAGACTCGAATTGAAGTTTGGTTTTCTGTTGTCTGACGCATACAGATTTAAGTTCAGGCAAACGTTTCCTCGCAAGGCCGTCTGCAATATTAGGCAAAATCGCGATATGTGGAACAATTAGGTATTTTCTCTGGGTACTTTTTAGCCAGTATCGAGTTGATTGCCTTTTGGCAACATATGGCTAGCATTGAAGCAAGGCTAAAAAGGCAGCTGTCTCTGATGCAGGCCAATCAGTTTCAGGGACAATGCATATATTATCAAAGCATGTTGTTTGCAGTCTTTACCACCAACGTGTGTGGTTTTTGCAAACTTGACACTTCACGAAAAGTGTCTATTTGGTGTTTTTAAGAATATAAAAATATGATTGCCAGAAAAATGGATAAAGCCTCTCCTTTTTACAAATTAGATGTTTATTTTCTAATTGGTGTACATACCTGCTAGGACATGTGGGTCAAAAACATAAACACTGAGTTTTTGGATCAAAATATAAAAAGTGTACAAGAAAGCTTGGCAGTACATGCTTGGAATTACACCGGCAAACAGGAAGCACAATACATAGGTTAGAACAGGGGTTCTCAACCTTTTGTAGCTCAAGGCCCACTTGGATCTGGTCTCCACGGACCACTAGGTGGCCCTTTCAGCTCTCTGATGGGTCGTGACCCATTGGTTAAGCATGACAGGGTGAGATAATGTACACAAGTCAAGAGCATCATGTGGATCGTTAACGAATGAAATCAGCGTAGACAAGACATGTCACAGGAAGCGACAATGGCTGGTGGTCAAGACTAACAATGCCCTGGCTGTACAAATCGATGTCTGCTGTGGAAGTGGAGGATTTGAAATCATCTCAAAAGCAGATGCTAGATGGATCGGTGAATCACAACATGACTTTGGAAGGCCGTAATCCTGCAATGCATAGATATTGGCTTATCATGAGGATGCTCTTCATGGAAACATGAAGTATAAGATAAAGAAGTATACAACGGCTACATTACAGACCAATATTTCAAACAGGATCGCAACTCATGGCAGACACTAGGGAACTAACTGCAAATGTCGACTGATTATATTTGAGACTGAACTTAGCCATGTTAAAAGGAGAGCTATCTCTATGGCTCTTCAATTGTTTGTATGTGTGTACTTTATTTCTTATTCAGAATTATCAATCATTCATGATCCAGTGTGCAAAAAGAAAAACATGATACATTGTTAATGTGCAGTCTCACACTGCTGGAATGTAGTCGCATTCTTCCAGAGCACCAAAAACTGGGTTATGTGAGCAATGTGCATTAGTTAAGTGTAACGTATTACCAAATTCTTGTATTTTAGTGGCATATTTACGAAAAAAATCATGCCGGATATGGAAGTTTATTTTGGATCGAAATTTACTTCAGTAAAAACATGTTCGTAAACCATTTCCCATCCATTATTAGTTGAGTCGGACTATTTATATCAAACAGATTTTGATCATCAATTATTTCAAAAAATAAACCACACGGATTTTTTTTCCCCATGGATTTTATTTATAAGATTGTGCAAAAAATATATAGCTGATATATGTGTTATATGTATAACAAACAGTGCAGTGGCAGAAGGCTTTGACTTGGAATCACAAGCACATAACTTCCAATTGGAAATCACGGTTGACTAAGCCCATCATCTTTCTGGTGGTTGATAAAATGAATAGCAATTTATAGGAAGCTAACAGGGCGGCGCGGTGGCCCAGTGGTTAGCGCTGACGCCTCACAGCAAGAAGGTCCCGGATTCGAATCTCTCGGCTCGGGTGCCTTTCTGTGTGGAGTTTGCATGCTCTCCCCGTGTCCGCGTGGGTTTTCGCCAGGTACTCCGGTTTCCTCCCACAGTCAAAAAGCATGCTCCTGGATAGGTTGATTGGCTCGCAGACTAAAATTGTCCCGCAATACCCGGCGATGGACTGGCGTCCCGTCGTCGGGTGTATTCCTGCCTTACGCCCTGTGTTTCCGGGATAGGCTCCGGCTCACCGTGACTCTATATTGGATTAAGCGGTTTCAGATAATGAGATGAGATGTGGAAGCTAACAATGGTCATCCGAATTCAAATTCCCTGCTCGACATATATCCAAAACAAACCATGCTGTCTAAGCCAAGCACATTATCGCTGGTTCAAACACGGGTGTCCTTCTGCAATACAGACGTATATAAAGAGCGTTCATTTCAATCCCAGAAAGAAGATAATGTTTAAAACATGGACCAAGAGCCATCGAGATTGAATGTTTCGAGTGAGTGTTTCACTAAAGATCACAATCCTGGACTTTCTAAGAGTCAAGTTCTTATTGCTTGAAAAATTGGATACAGTTAATCCTTTCCAGCATACCTGTAATGTTTTTTTTAAAGGTAAGAGCTAGGTTTTCATAGTTGTTACACAGCTGCCTGATGTGTTTTCAGATTGTGCCGCGTGTCGTTTAACACGATGTCTGGCGTTTTGCTCCACGATCTGGGAGCATCTTCAGAAACGCACTTTCCAGAGCAATATAATCACATTCATTTTATAGACTGCTGTGCATTTAATGAATCTGTGTGAAATTGTAAATATATTTCAGCGTACACAGTGAAAGTGTCCCCTGCTCAAAAGAACATAAGGCTCATATCCATTGCTGATTTTAATCAGTGGTGGAAATTCCACATTCCTGTGATGGAAACTATTTTTTTTAAGTTACTACCACAACTGTGCTCAGTGAACAGTGTTATAATTGCAGAAAAATGTCACTCCAACGTACTATATTCAGGACTATGCACAAAAACCACAGCCCATACAAATACCTGTATAATGTAAATAAAAATGTGACGCTCCCGATGTTGAAGATTTCCGATATAAGCTGAAACCATTTATTCCGACATAAAATGTAGAGTTTAATTTCACATTGCAATTTTCTTCTTCTCCGTTTTAGAGTTGAATTTGAAAGGAGATTTAAGTAAAAGTAGCACAAAAGTTATCGCGACATGACGTGCAATGTTTAATCCTAAAAAAATGTGGAATTACTTTTAAAAGGTGGTGCGGTGGCACAGTGGGTAGTGCTGCTGCCTCATAGCAAGAAGGGCACGGGTTTGGTTCCCGGGTCGGGTATCTTTATGTGTAAAGTTTGCGTGTTCTCCCTTGTCTGTGTGGGTTTTCGCTGAGTACTCCAGTTTCTTTCCATTGTCCAAAGACACGCTGCTACCTAAGATAATTGGCCTGCTGAGTAAATTCTGCCCAGTACCCTGCAATGTACTGGCGTCATACCATGAGTATAGCCCCCACCTTGTGCCCTCTGTCTGTGGAGATAGTCTCCGGCCTCCCATGACCCTGTACAGGATTAAGCCGGTATTAATAATGATGTATGAGAATTATTCCGAACCGCTGCTCTTTCGAAATAGACGTGATGTCTCCAATATAACTGGTGAAACGTCACCAAGGAGAGAGGAGGAAAGCTTGACACGACTATCCCAAGGGAGCAGCTCTTAGGAGCAATTCTTGGTGCAGTTTATTTACCCAGCGAAGCTGAATGCGCAGACGTTTATTCAGGTGGGTCCTGCAGTAGAACACTGATGATACTGAACTGAACTCTTAAATAAATTTACAAATGAATACCATTGAGCCATTACATTTGTACGCACATGAACTCAGAATTTAAAATAAAATATTCAAACACAACCACAGTCGAGTGCCAGGTATGAACAAGATTTCCTTGTGGAATTCTAGTGCCTCTCTATGTTTCCGTTGGCACTGTCGGTGAAAGAAACACACAAAGGCTGACTCCCTTAAATCCATTTTATGGGTTCTTCAATCACAAGTAAAAGTACATCATTTTCGACCAAATGCCCTGGCCATGGCTTGACGCAGTTCTCTATACGCACTGCATAGGCTGGGACCTATACACGCGTCCCTTGTCCAGCTAAGAGATGTTGGGAACGAAGCAAAGTAAAACCATTCCTTTGTTATCAATACCCGCTGAATCCGCCCGACAGAGGACGCAAGTCGGGCTGAATACCCAGGATGTGACGCCAGTACATCGGGGGGCACACTTTTAGGGGCAATTTACTCAGCAGGCCAATTAACCTAGGAAGCAGGCGTGTCTTCTATCGGTTGGAGTAAACCGGAGAACCCGACGAACAGCCACGCGGGCACAGGGGAAAGGGCTGAGTGTCAACACAGCGGAGGAGCAACCGATGCGGTCCTCATCTGGTCGAAATCTTCATCGGAGTCGGCTGAGCGAGAGTTGCGGCAATGTTAATTGCGCCGCTCGCTCTCTGTCTGTGTGCGAGCCAGCACGGTGTGGCGGCGGTAACGATTCCCTCACCAGACGCCTTCACGGCAACATCTGGCGCAGTGTAATTACAGGGTCAATCGCCGCGCCGTTTGCGCGCAGGTGGTGCGCCGCGTTTCCGTAGGGTGCACTCCAGTGCGTCCACGGTGGCTCTTAATCCTGCCAGACTGCGCGGGCCCAAATTAAAGCCTGGTCTTGATCTTGGAAGCTGTGTGTGTGTGTGTGCCCACAGTGCAAGGCGTGAGTTTATTTTGAGCTCCGAGGCATGTTTTTGTTATCGGTTAGAGAGTTATGTGTCTGTGTGCGTGAGAAGAGCGCTGTGTTTGATTTAATTGCAACTCGACGCCACAACCTTTGCAACTTGTCTTCGTTATCATTGCCTCGTGGCCTTAATAGGTGCACCCTCGTGGCTCCCACGAGCCCCGAGCGTCTGCAAGTTGATCATCTTTGTCGTTATCTTCGTTTGGTTTGCGCATGTGCGTATGCGTAGCGTGTGTCTGTGCGCGCGGATCAGCGGTTAGTGCGCTCACAGCTAACACCATCTCATTGTCAGAAACCGCTTAGTCCTATACAGGGTCA
>JAZEWT010000003.1:35871167-35887214 GCA_036362905.1 Mordacia mordax | reverse complement strand
CCCTTCAACCGGCCCTCCTTATATATCCCCGCGGCCCCCTTCAGCGCCCCCCCAAATGACATCACCCCTTTACTGTACCACATCACGAGTCACCACATCACGAGGCATCACGAGGGTTGTATGGCGGTCCTTTCTGCCCTGATTGGGACACCTGTCTAATAATTTACTTACCCGCGCACAGGTGCATAATCAGCCACTCACCTGTGCACGGGTTCCCAATCAGGGCAGTTACGGTGCCTACATAAACCGGCCCAAGCCCTAGGAGCGGGGCCCGAACGTTCCTCTTTATCCGCGTACTGCTGCCACGCTATCGTCCGTCCGCGTGCTGCTCCGCGCTATCGTCGCGCCCGCGTACAGCTGTCTCGCTATCTCCGCGCTATCGTATTGCCGCCGCGCTATCGTCCGGCCACGTACTGCTCCACGACCGCGTACAGCTGTCTCGCTATCTCCGTCCGCGTACCGCCGCCGTGCTATCGTCCGGCCGCGTACTGCTCCGTGTTATCGTCCGTCCGCGTACCGCGTCGCGCTATCGTCCGCCCGCATACTGCTGTCGCGCTATCGTCCGTCCACGCACTGCTGTTGCGTCGCGTTCCGAATACAGAGAGCTGTTTGTACCACTGTTGTTGCCCGTCTCCTGCTGTCGTCGCCGCACAACAGGGTCCCCTCGTTCGTCGCGCTGCCGACCCTCACAGAGTCACCACATCACGAGACACTGCGAGACGAAAACAGAAAGCCGACGCCCCCCCCCCCCGCGCCTATATTCAGAAACTCTACAAACCTATGCAGCAGCATGCTTTTTGGACCGTAGAAGGAAACCGGAGTGCCTGGCGAAAACCCACGCGGACACGGGGAGAGAACTCGCAAACTCCCACACAGAAAGGCACCCAAGCCAAGATTCCAACCTGGGACCTTCTGGCTGTGAGGCGACAGCGCTATTCACTGGGCCAACGTGCTGCCCACCAACACCAGTGACGATTTTATTAACCGCTCCTGGGCCTCCCCAAGGTCGACTCAGCCTCAAACGAGTATCTAGGACGGTGTGTAAACATCACCACTAGGAGGGGGAGGGGGGGCAAAGGCGGCCGGGCGTGGTGCTGGTCTCCCACCTCCTCGTATGCCGTGTCGACCTTCATAGGTGCTCGCTAACAGAACTTGACCCTAGAGTTTGCTAAGGCTAAACCAGGATCTGTGCATGTGCCCCACGTTGGGGAGCGGTAGCAGAACGGTTAGCGCACTCAGCCTCAAACCCGGCGACCCGAGTTCGATTCTCGCCCACGACCATCAACAGGGACGGTTGTCTGAACCAGTCCTGGGCATACCCCTAGGTCGACTCGACCTCAAATTACAGTACCTGTTGCGGTGCATAAAGAACGGTGTCCAGGCGTGGTGCTGGACACCCAAGCCTTTGTGGGCTGTGCTGCCTCTTCATAGCTGCTCGCTCACCGCCATACCGAGGATCTTTGAGTGCGTAACAAGACTTTACAGTTGCAGCCAAAAACAAATTTGCGACGATTTCAACGAGAACATTGATCAGCGCAGTTTGCATTTTTAATGCAGCCCTCGGGGATTCACGAGTTTGGACTCGTGGGTGCAACAGCGAACAAAGTTATGTAAGATTTGTCAGACGATGTTTGAAATCGTAATAATTTATATTCTCTTTGCTTCACATCGTGAACCCTACAACGAATGTAGAGATATAATGTGTTTTGGAAATTTACACCGTATTTGTTTTATGCTTGTCATTCTAAAATAACATGTTTTCAAAAACGTTGATTATTATTGTTGGCGTACTGCTGAGCTCGTCGTTTTCCAGTGGTGAAAGTTATTTTGTTTCCTTGTCTAATGTATGTGCTTTGTACAGCTGTACGTGTGTGTGTGTATTTGTGCGTGTATGCTCAAGATGAGCACCTAGTACGCTGTGTAAACATCACCACTTGGGATACAAAGGCGACCGGGCATGGTGCTGATCCCCCCCACCCCCACGTGTGTCGTGTCGGTCTTCATAGGTGCTCGCTAACAGCACTTGAGCATACAATCTTTTGAGGCTATACGAATCGTTGTGTGGAATTATCAGATTGGGAGTTGTAGTGTGGCGGCGCAGTGGCCCAGTGGTTAGCGCTGACGCCTCACAGCAAGAAGGTCCCGGGTTCGAGTCTCTCGGCTCGGGTGCTTTTCTGTGTGGAGTTTGCATGCTCTCCCCGTGTCCGCGTGGGTTTTCGCCGGGTACTCCGGTTTCCTCCCACAGTCCAAAAGCATGCTCCTGGATAGGTTGATTGGCTCGCAGACTAAAATTGTCCCGCAATGCCCGGCGATGGACCGGCGTCCCGTCGTCGGGTGTATTCCTGCCTTACGCCCTATGTTTCCGGGATAGGCTCCGGCTTCACCGTAACCCTATATAGGATTAAGCGGTTTCAGATAATGAGATGAGGTTTCAGATAATGAGATGAGATGAGTTGTACTGTATCAGTTAGCACCCTGCGCTACGACCCCAGCATCTGAGTTCGATTCCGGCTCATGAGCAAATCACTGTGGCGATCCTTTGACTTAGTCACGGACCCTCTATAGATCGACTCGGCTTTAAAGCCAGAATGCGGTGCCATGTGTAAACATCAGCACCTTGAAGAAAAAGGCAGCCAGGCATAGAACTGGCCACGCACCCTCTCATGTGCAGTGTATTCCTTCAGAGGTGCTAGCTGACAACACAGTCTGTTTAACGCTCTAAGGAGAATCGTTATCTTTGTTTTGTGTCAATGTGTGCGTATGCGTACGTGCACATACCCACAGTTCATGTGCCTACAGTGCCTTCAGTTCCTGGCCATGCAATAATTTGCTTTTGAAGCTGCAAGTGGTTCATGGTTCAACTTAGAAAAAATGGGGTTAAATTCACATTTGGCACAGCATGCAAACAATAACAACGTTTGTCAGAGATTTTTGTGACAACACACGTCTTGTCTCTTGCTGGCGTAACGGGTGTTCGTAGCCAATATTTACTATGAAGCTGAACAAGAGATTTTTGTCACTATTTCCATTTGTATTTGCTTGTTTCTATATATAACTTTTTTGAATAAAGGAGCACGCGTACGCACGTTTATTTTAACATTAATTCATTCATGATCAATACCCGCTTCATTCAGTACAGGGTTGCGGGGGGCTTGACTATCCCAGCCAACAAAGGGCGCAATGCAGGGGAATACCCCGGATGTGGCGCCAGTACATCGCAGGGCACACTTTTTGGGGCAATTCACTCAGCAGGCCAATTAACCTCGGTAGCCGCGTGTCTTTGGACTGTGGGAGGAAACCAGAATGCCAGGCGAAAACCAACGTGAGCATGCAAAGAGGACACGCAAACTCCACACAGAAAGGCACCCGAGCCGGGAAACCAACCCAGGATCTTCTTCCTGTGAGGCGACAGCACTACCCACTGTGCCACCGCGCCGCATGTCATCAATTTATATGAGAGGTTTGTTTTACGTTCCCAGAAAACTACAATCCATACATCCTTAACTCACTTAGTTCTCTCAGCCCCGCATCCCACATTGCTGGTTATTAGTAATTGTGCAATTGTGGGAAAGTTAAGTGCCGTGCAAAAACAGAGATTGTTGTACGGCTATGTCTGTTCCACGCTGCAGCCGGTTTCAATCAACGGAATGCGTTTTATTTGCGCATATTATTTACTGAAGTTCCCAATCTCTTCAAAGGAACCGTCTGAAGCCCTCTCTGGGAGAGCCGGGAAGTAAGTGGATATTCCATGAAAACAGCGAGCTGCTGGCTCAACATCAATGACTGCATGTAACCATGTTTGTGTGCGTGTTAAAGATTCGCTGAGAAAATGTACAGCAACTGCAAAAGATGCTGCTTTAAGTATCCCTTGACGTGTTATCGAACGGTCTTCGGCCACGCAGCTACGGATTGTTTGTCCTTAATGCTCTGCGGATGAAGACAGGAATATTGTGCACACTGGACTTGCAATCCAACAGTTGATTTTATAAATTCAGGTAGAGAAGTTAAAGCAACTAGCAGAGTACCCTTCCTACGGACGATCATGTGCCAAGCATGTAACACATTGTGTTGACGTCTCTGATTGATGACGTTTGCGACTACCATAACTACCTTGACTTAGTTTTCTTATTTATGTCCTTTTTGGGAATACGGCTGGCTCTCCGAGGTTTCAGAAGGGTAATCGATAAATGGTAAGTGAAGCTGAAATAAGACCTAAAAGCCTTGGTGTCGTCCGGATATAGTTTGTGCTTAAGAAGGGTTCAAACCCAGTACCCTTAATATGATTATACTGTACATAAATACGTAAAGACTCTTGCTCCATTACATAGATCGAGGTGACTCGCCCGAAAGAGTAGCTCTCGAAAGAAATTTGCAGCCCACCGAGATAACTCATCTGGTTGGATACACTCGTCCCCATTGACTCTGTGTTGATTATGATGATGACGCAGTGAAAACGTGAGCACCTCACAGAAAGAAAGTCCTGGCAAAGGCGGTCCCATTTCTGCCTTGGGCACCATTCTGTGCGGAGTTTATAAAAATAATAATTACATTTCTAGAGCGCTTTTACACAAGCGTCACAAAGCGCTGCACAGAGCTGCGGAGAGAACGGCATGTCAACAACAACAACATAAGAACGGTAAATAAGTAACAATAACGTTTTTTTTTGGGGGGGGGTGTTACAAATCAGAGCTGTGGAGAGAACGGCATGTCAACAACAACATCAAGACAGTTCAACTGAAAGTCAAATAGTAGCAATACATTATATGGCATAAAATAAGCGATAAAAAATAATTCTTCAACAAACAAGGAAGGAATAAATGTTCCCGAGCAGGCGAAGGTCGGTAGAGAGCCATCATCCTGGCACAACGACAGTGAACCGCATCAACAGCTCTAGCCAGAGTGCTTGAAAACCTTACGGAACAAGTGAGTCGTGAGACGAGATTTGAAGATGCCCAGGGACTCAGCTGGTCCAATCTCCAATGGAAGGGCATTCCAGAGTCTGGGAGCAGTGCACGAGAAGGCTCCATCACCCATCGAATGGATCTTGGCACATGCATCAAGCCCGTATTGAAGGATCGAAGTTGTCGTGTTGAGAAGGGTGCCTGAAGTGGGTCACGGATGTTTGTCGCAGCAGCGCCAGTGAGAGCCTTGTAGGTAAGAAGGAGGGTCTTGAATTCAATCTTGTATTTGACCTGTAACCAGTGGAGAGACATAAGTACTGGGAATATGTGATCGTGGATGGGTGTGCGAGTGAGGACTCTAGCAGCTACATTCTGCACAAGTTGGAGACCATTGATCAGGCAGGGGTGCCAGGGAGCAGTGCATTGCAGTAGTCGATTCGTGAGGAGATGACGTGTATTAGCTTCTCAGCATCAGCGGGTAACAGGATGTTGTGCAGTCTGGCTATATTTCTGAGATGGAAAGAGGCTACCTTCGTCACTTTGTTGATGTGTGTCTCGAAACTGAGTAAGGAATCAAGAATCACACCTCGACTCCGGACTGCCATAGCAACTTCAATGGTCTGGTTGTCAAGCATCAATTGGATGGGTTCAGCCTTGGACAATTGGTGCGGGGTTCCGACAAGCAAAACGTCTGTTTTGTCGCCATTTAGTTTATGTCTTCTCCCCCTCTTCTGCATGGGTTTCCTCCGAGTTCTCCAGTTTCCTCCCACAAAAAAAATATTGACCGATATCATCATAATATAAAGGATGCAGTGTTTGATAAATGTTAGCGCCGACTAACTGCTTGGCTGCCTTCCTCCACCGCTCTGTGGTTTCCTTACATCTGAGTTCAGCATTGAACGAATATGCATATGCAATTAATTACAATTTCTGTTACGATACTATTATGATAACACGAGACCATACCTCCTGCTACAAAGTGGCTGTTAAAGTTTCGCTGACATCAACGGTTACCAACAAGTAGAGGTGAATGTAAGCTGGTACGGTCTGGTATGGTGTATCGGCAAGAAAGTGACTGAAGCATTCGGTACAAAATGCCTCAAAATGGCGGTTTTTGATACAACCGCACTAATAAGAAGTTAAGTTACTTTTGCAACTCCTAACAAGGTGGTGCTCGGAAGAATCTGTAAAAAAAATGTGGTAGGTACACAGACACACAGGTTTAGTTTTGAATCCTGCACTCAAACTGCTTTAAAACGGTCCCATAATGTTGACTCCGGAAAATCGTGGGACTTCGTGTACATTTCGAGGGCACGTGTAAACGCTGCCCAACTGTGGTGCTGCAGGCATGTGCCACATGTGGATCCTGTAACAATATGAAACCGCACATCGCAGCCAATTACGCTCACGGAGCAGGTCTCGGGTGCTGGCGGGATGGTGCGCGTACCGGGTTACAAACCTGCGCCCTGGGCCATTCGGCCTTGGCAGAAAGTTTTGAAAAAGTGCTCTGTTAGGGGCCCTGTTTCAACCCAGTGCTATGACAGGGATGCAACCGCTTTGTGTTAAGGGTGAGAGCACCAGCAACTGTAGGCACAACATAGGAAATTTCTCGTAAACGAAAAATAGATGTTTATATAAACGTTTATCATTATAGGATAAAATACCCAATGAGCTTGCAAGCTCTGGATGTGGGATTCCTTTGATAAAAAAAAGTTCTAACTGTGGTGCCAAGCTCCGTGCCGTGCCAGGCTAGATACACCTGCACACCCACACCATGCGATCAGGCCGTGAGGGGAGGTGTTATGGGTGAGTGGATCATGAGCAGTGCCAAGTTACGGGATGAGGATGGCTGAGTGGGGTGTTGTGCGTGCCAGGCTGGGTGCACATGGGCACGCCCAGGGTTTGAGATGGGAGAGGGAGAACTGTCTTGCGAGTGGGGTGCAGGTCGGGTCTGATTGGCTAAGCACTGTTGCTATGGGTTGTCGACCGAAGAGTGGTCATCGAAGGTGAGGACTGTTAAGAACAAGGGGCGGCTTGGCCCTTGGCGTAAACAACTCGGGTGATGCAACGATGGAAAGTTCCAGAGACGAGAATAAACCGGTAACAACACGGGGTTGAGGTGACGTAGCATAGAAAGTTCTGGAAGGGAGCTGAGGGATATATGAGGGATATGCGCAGAAAGTCGGGGGACTGTTGGATGGGAACGTGACAGCTGACGGGTCAAGATGTAGAACGGCGGACTGTAGAGAGAGAGAGTGGCTTGGCGCCGGTGTTAGCAGTTAGTGTACGGTTGGCGCGCGTAGGACAGAGTGTTGAGTGGCTAATTAAAGTGCTGCAAAGGAAAGCCGCCTTCTGTCCTCATCACATGTGTTGCCGCTGCGTGAGAAGGAGTGCCGACGCGCACATCCCAGGATCCACAGGGCACGACAACAAGCGGTCTCGGGTGGTGTGGAGGCCGGCTCGTTGGGGTGTGCCGTGCGCGCCCCGACAGACCTAACTGACGCAGCAATATATAAAATCACAACTTAAATAAACGAACTCACAACACCAGATTGCACCAGGGAATAATGCACGTTTTGCAAAGATATGATTATCAACAATTGGGTGAATTTGCCATTTCCGTCCATTTTGCCTTCATAGCGGTGTGCTCTGAATTTGACGACCTTAGTTCAGGTCCCAACTATAGCTAATGCATGTGGTGTCTTTCATGAGCCTCCCTTAGGGAATTGCCTGATGTGAAATGCATTAAAGAGGCAAGGGTAGGGGGATCATCAATAGTTGTAGCATCAGCATCATAATTGACTTTCTGTGTGGGGGGTTTTCTGTGTGGGATTTGAATGTTCTCCCCATATCTACGTGGGTTTCTAAATACAAGCTGCCTAGAATTATTCGCCTGCTGACTAAATTGCCCCTTATGCCCTGTGATGGACTGGCTTCTCATCCATGGTATAGCCTTGCACTGCACCCTATGTCTGCAGAGATAGGCTGATGGAATATTAAATTTGCTGTTGGTGCCCAGGAGTTCAACACCTGGACAAGACAGAAACCCTTGCAAGCTGTCTCTACTTTACCAGGATATTGGAAAGCCAGATGTAGCTCAGGGCCAGCCCACAAATCCCACGATTTGGCATGGACGCCTAATTTTTTGTGGCTATTGGCAGGATACTTGTTTTTGATTACATAGCAAATGTGAGCCTTAAACATTTTTAAACCTTGCTTAATAATAATCATACTACCTATGTATTGATATAGGTTGTCGTGATGATTGCATCCAAAAACTGCTCTTTTGGGATAGCCGCGTCGATTGCTCCTCCTCTCTCCTCCACATTTCGTCTCTCAGGTTCGAGGCACGTTCAGGCACTACCCAGTGGGTAGTGCTGTCGCCTCACAGCAAGAAGGTCCCGGTGTTGGAATCTCGACTCGGGTGCCTTTCTGTGTGGAGTTTGCATGCTCTCCCCGTGTCGCGTGGGTTTTCGCCGGGCACTCTGGTTTCCTCCCACAGTCCAAAAACATGCTGCTGCATAGGCTAATTGGCTTGCAGACTAAATTGTCCGCAGTGCCCGGTGATGGACTGGCGTCCCATCGTGGGTATATCCCTGCCTTGCACCCTGTGTCTGCCGGGATAGGCTCCAGCTCACCGCAACCCTGTACAGGACTAAGTGGTTTCTGACAATGAGGGAGATGAGATTAACTAAATCCAGTTCTGCCTCTGATTTATCAAATCATGTCAATTTGTATTTCATGAATGCCTGCCGAGTCATTTAAGTCTATGGTGAGTGTTCTCTCCTAACGTTGTCTCTATGGTCCAGTATTTTATATCTGTTTACTGTTGATTTTAAAAACTGGCTGCCAGCCTTGACTGTGCTTTATTCTATATTTTGGTTTGTGGTTCATGTTTTTTTTGCTAATCTTGTTAATCTCTATTGCTTCAAAGATTATTTTTGGGCCTTTGTGGTGGATAGCAGCCAGTACACGTATCCTGTCAAAGTCGATTTTGTATTGTTTATTTACACTGTGGGCTGCCATTGCCGATTTATCCATATGCAGCAGACGCACTGCCGCCTCGTGTTCCCTCTTCCTTGTGGCTATATTTCTGCCCGTTTACCCGATGTACAAGCAAGAAATGAGAATAAAGCTCAGCCAAGCTTGGCAGCCAGTTTTCAAAATCAACAGTAAATTGCTCTAAAATGCTGGACTATAGACAACATTCGGAGAGAACACCCACCACGGACTTAAATAACTCAGCAGGCATTCATGAAGATGCTCTTAACGGTTTTTTTCTGCAGAAAGCAGGGGGAATTGGTTCATGATAGGCTACGGTACGATTTTGGTGCTGAATCCGCACAGAGGCGAAGGTAATAAAACGGATAGGGCAGCAGAGCATTATGTGGACTCTAGTGTTCTGGATGCTTTGCTTGAAAGCAGTGGTGGAGGGGATCAGGCATTACGTGTGTGGCTCTTTGGCACAGCGGTTAGCTCAGCGTAGGTTCACTGCGACTGTGCAGTGGATAGCGCTGCGTATGAGTGCGTGAGCGAGTGGACGCGAGGCGCGACAAAGTGCTGTGTATGAGCGGGCATGGGCGAGGAGAATAATGACACTCTAGATAAGTGGAGCCAGTGACCATGGGCTATGGGCTGAGCGTGCCATAGGCAGCCATGGGGTCCTATCCAGAGGAGTCCAAGGTGCAGTGGGAGGACGAGTCATCCCTGCACAACACACTGTTCACATCCCGACAAAGGGTACTCCTTTAGCTTTAACACGACAGCTAATATATTTCACCCTCTGGGTCCTTGCACGGGCGGGCAGAATGATGATATCATAACCTCCCTATATGAAAAGATCTATCAAAACTGGAAGACAGCTCCAGAGCCGCTCATCCTAAATTGGTGCGAGTACCTAATGACACTGAATGCAATTATCAGTAAAACATCCTCTTTGTTTGCTCTCCAATGCACCGGTGTGCTGAGATTGTAAAGAATTGGCACGTTCTGCTCACGTGACAAAACCTTAGTGATTGGCTGTTTCGGGTGGAGGCGAATTCACGACACATTTTTTACGTGACTGAATTTAAATAATGTTTGTTATGATACTCCTTTAACTGATTGCAGGGTTCATGGGCTAAATCCGGAGAACTTAACCTTTCGCATCTTAAGGCCTTCTTGGTCACCTTGGGTCTGGTCTCCACGAACCACTAAACTATACTCGCCTACTGACGGTTGAGAATAGTGGGGCTAAATAAACCCCCATCTGAGTGTTAAAGCTTGACCATCCAAGAATAAACAAAGCCCTGATCAGGGATGGTTTATCTTGTTCCTTATGTGACTAAAACATCTATCCCATAGGCGTGACAACACAGGACAAGTGGCAGAGTAAGGAAGTGTGACCATCAAATCCACGCAACATCATTGGTAGTGTCAACACCTTAACAAGATGTCAAGTAGGTTTGTTGACATCTCTTTAGGCTATCAACAGATGTATGAAAGAATTCAAATGGACACATATGTTTATGACCATAAAGTTGGGAAGACAAGAGAGCAGTGGGTTATGGGAAGAAAAAAAAACACCTCTGTGATAATTTCTTTCCAGGCGAATGGCACAGAACACACCTTGTAAAATAACTCTGGGCTCATCCAGAAAGGTGTACATTGCTTGGGTTTCCTTGTTGCTGCCCTTAATATATGGACATGATCCTGTCTATTAAGATGACAGACTGGTACTACTCCAGCCTGAAATTTTTATTTCATTAATTTGTTAGGCTTTTGAATCATTGAAAGTATGAATCTTATGAAACCCAACAATGTTTCACTGTTGTTATCCAATAAGGCCAAAGCATCTGCCAATCGTGTTTTTATGGTGAGTAATTCTATACATCCCTTAGTATACTATGTTGCTTAGATTAGTTCTCTTATGATGTTCATTACATTCTTCTGCTCATTGATCTGTGTCAGTTGGAGGCATGCCTCTTCATAAAACATGAAACGTGTTCTTTCCCGTGGCCCATGCAAATAACCGCAGTCATGATAGCGGTAGCTGTGGTTGAATTTTTAGATTCATCGCCTGCAGGCAAGCTTTCCACGTGCAAACTCACCTTGGGCTAAGAGATTGTCTTGTTTAATGTGCTTCTGTTTTTATTCAAAATAACGCTAGCTGGAATGCAAAGCTCATTTTGAAAAATGCCAACGGCTTCGATTAAACGACTAATTTTTTTTAAAAATCGTTAAAAGTCAGTTTTGTAATAAGAATGTATTCTTGGCTACCTGCAGGGGCTGCCAATAAATCTTCCTGGGCTTTTGCCAGACGACCCAGGTGCTCTCAAAAGGTCCATACCACTCTTCCAGGAAGAATGCTCTCGCACATGCACACCAACTCAAACAAGCATGCACACACTCATACACAAGTATAGGCACGCGCACTCGCAAATGAAAATTGATGGCACTCTCACATGAAAGATCACCCAAACACAGTTACACGCACACAGTCGCTTTGGAAAAGTGAGCTTATTAACATAATGGGAGATGGTGTTGCGGTGGCGCAGCGAGCAGCACTGCTGCTCCTGGGTTTGATTCCCGGATCGGGAACCTTTTCTGTGTGCAGTTCACTTGTTCTCTCACTGTGCCCGCATGGGTTTTCACTGGGTACTCCGTTTTCCTCCCAAAGACATGTTGCCTAAGTTGCCCATCCTGACTCCTCCCGGTGCCCTGAGATGTAACTTGCTCACCCATTCCTGCTGATTACTGTTGAAAAGAGCTTCATAGCTCAACGGTTCCTTCCAGCTTAAATAATAAAAATCGACTGACTCATGAAGAGGAACTTACAATTTATTTTTCAGGATGGCAGTGTTAAGCACTCATTCTCTCTCGACGTTCCGCCTCCCACGCTGGAGTCACCCTCACGCATCCTGTGACTGAGGATGCCTCCAACGTCTTGGAGGGGTTTGCAATTACAAATGAACCCCAGGGCTATGTCATCTAGAGTCAAGCACTCCTGATAGGGTCTCGCTTAATGAACGGCTCTGGGGGGAGGTTCCAGACGATCCTAAGACCCGACAAATAAAGGAAGTTGTTGATCAGGAAGGGAATCTGTCCGTAAAAATTCTGCTCCAATAACCACACGACTGGGGGGGGGGGGCAATCGGCCAACCTGGGTAAACCTGGATACCGGCCGTTTCAAATGGCAACAGATAGCAACTATGTTTCTAAAAGGCTTGTCTTTCAAGACACCACATTGGGGCCTATAGGGTGGAGCATTGTATAAATTTTTGCTTTTCATATTTCTTCATTCCAAAAACGGCTCTTTCTCCAAACATTACTTCTAGAATTCGACTGGTTAATGAGGCAATCATAGGCTCTTGCCTTTCCAGCCTACAACAGCATTCCATTCCTTTGTAAGAGTACAGTGACAGATTTTTGTCAAGAAGACACAAACAAAATGTAAGACGCACATGAAGAATATTTTAATAAACGCGTAAATGCTACACCGGGCGTGAATAAATATACAACGTCACTTAAAGTAATAACTGCCTTAACAAACACCTTGATCGATCCGAATTACTAATGCATTGATATTTGTGTTGCCCTGAATGATTGCCTTTTGGCAACACCTGGCGGACATTGAGACTAGGCTCTAAATAAGTCCATCTCTAGTGTGGGCCGATCAGTTTCAAGAACAATGCATACATTATCAGAGCATTTTGTTTGCATGTTTTACTAAAAGCATGTGTTTTTATGCTGTTGCACTTGACTCTTTGTCAAAGGTATCGATTTCGTGTTTAAGACCTTAACACTTGGAATATTGACGGAAATGGTAAAATTGTTTCCCTATTTTACACCTTAAACACCTTTGCTAATGTGTGTATTATGTTTATCTGTTTGATCACCTTAACCATAAGTATGAATAATTCACGACACTCTGCGTTTAAAAATATCCGTGTTTGGGATTTATTTTGTTTTGTTTTTAAACGCCGGATTTACGTTTTTTCCGAGCAGTTTTTGTTATTTTTTTCGCCCCCTTAAAGCGTTGACGCGTGATGCAAAGCACATGTTTGGTTTGTTGTTGAGCGAGCAGCGTTGTAGCTGAGCTCGCGGTGACAGCTGCCTGCAGGCGATCGCTAAACGCAGCCGTAAGAATGTTAATGGGACGCTTGTCATTCCAACGCCATCGGGCCCCCGTGTCCTCATCACCCCTCGGTCGCGAGGCTGCCCTGCGTGCGCCGCCGCCTACTATAATGCGTTACCCTTAGTCCGCGCTATTCGCAGACACTGCCAATGTGCCTAATGCACCCAGAAAATCAACATAAATGTTCCCAATAATGTGCTAAGAGAATTAACAACCATAAATTAACACTGTGACAGAAAAGCTGTACTGTAAATGGCTGAAAGGTAATTGCATTAATTAACAAAACGTTATAGGATATAAATATCATTATAAAAATGAAAATATACATATCTTATAGAGAGATATGATCCATTATAATGTATGGGTGTGTATTATTACAGCAGAAATGAACCACTGAACTTGACAGCTCTGGATGCGGGATTCTTGCGCTACAACAAGCGTTCGAACTCACCACGCAGGGCAATGGGAAGGAGGGGTAGTGGGCAGAAAAGTGATCTTTAAGTCAGGGATTCTCAACCATTTGTACATCAAGGCTCATTTGGCTCACTTTTCTATCGTCTCCATGGACCACTGGGCGGTGCTCGCGACCGACTGATGGGTCGCGACCAAGCGGTTTGGAAATGGCGGACTTAAGGGACATGACTCAGTATAGACGGATTGACCGTCGGGTGCAGTGCACAGTGGTCGATGGTTAGACTCCCAGTCCACACAACAATTTAACCAGGTTTCCCCATGTACTGATGTGGAATTTCTTGTCTCTATGTATGCGAATTGCTCTTTAGAGCTGCTCTTTTAGTACAGCCACGGCAAGTGTTCCTCCTCTCCTATCTCCTTCAATACGTTTTGCTAAAAAAAGCCTGATTGACGCCTCCTGCGTGGAAGTCAAAATGTCATAAACGAGAGAGGCGTAACACTCGACACGGCTTTTCCGAAAGAGCAGCTCTTCAGTGCTTTGCTCTTTGTACTGTGAAGTGGTAGAAGAACACTGATATCATTCACGACGTGACCTATTGATTTTGTAAAAAAAACGTTTCGCAAATTACTTGCACTAATATTTATATCCGCATATTGCTTTATAAAAAAAACTTTCAGTGCAATGAGGTAATCTCTACGTATTGCAACTGATCTAAAACACAACAGACACTGAGCAATACGTGTCTGGTTTATTCATAACGGAAATATTCTCATGACAAAGGACAACTCATGCAGACTTGGACAAAGGACAGCTTAAATGGTGCAATAATGAGTTGCTCCATCCCTCATAACATAACATGTTTCAAATTATAACTTTTCGCAGAACCACAATTGGACAATCTTTTTTCTCCCCAGTGCTGATGCGCACACATATTATCATCTCATCTCATTGTCAGAAACCGCTTCGTGCTGTACAGGGTCGCGGTGAGTCGGAGCCTATCCCGGCAGACACAGGGCGCGAGGCAGGGATGTACCCACGATGGGACGCCAGTCCATCACCGGGCACTGCGGGCAATTTAGTCTGCAAGCCAATTAACCTATACAGCAGCATTTTTTTGGAGTGTGGGACACACAGAAAGGCACCCGAGCCGAGATTCTAACCCGGGACCTTCTTGCTGTGAGGCGACAGCGCTACCCACTGGGCCACCGTGCTGCCCACATATTATTATCATTATCATAATTATCATCATTATCATTCATTCATTATCAATACCCGCTTAATCTTGTACAGGGTCGTGGGTGACCGGAGCCTATCCCAGCAGAGAGCGCAAGGCAGGGCTATACCCATGGTGCGACTCCAGTACATTGCAGGGTACTGGGCACAATTTACTCAGCAGGTCAATTAACATAGGCAGCAGCGCGTCTTTGGACGGTGGGAGGAAACCGGAGTGCCCGGCGAAAACCCACGCGGACAAGGAGAAAACATGCAAACTCCACACAGAAATGCACCTGAGCCGGAATCGATCCCGAGACTTTCCTGCTATGCGGCGACAGCACGACTCTGCGCCACCGCGCTGCCCGTTTACACACAGTACTGGGTAATATTTAATATTGAGTCGACCTCGGGGAGGCCCAGGACCGGTTCAAATATTTGGCCCTATTATTGGTCCCAAGCAGGAATCACTCTTGGGATGCTGGGTTCATAGCACGGTGCGCTAACCGCTGAACTACCGCCCTCCAAATACGCACACGGCCCCTGCTGCACTTTGTGACAAATGCCTCGCACCGCCCTGTGTGGCTGCTCGGAGTAACCAGACATTTTTAACGCACGCTCACCTCCCATAGCCAAACCCCACATCAAGTTGACAAACACTATTTGTGGCGACGAGTACTTTACGTTATACATAACTAAAACCTGCGCCTAACGCGCATATGTCAATTGTCCGTCGTTTATTTACAATTTGGAATGACGTGAGAATTAAGTTGTCACTATGATAAACTACCTGCCGCAGTTGATATATTTCCAGTGCGTTCTATTTTCTAACAATTGATGCCCATTACAATGACGTCGACAAAATTATGCTTTAAAAAGTGTGCACGGCCATGAATTAAAAAGTAGTGCAAATATGTTGGAAACTGGGTGGCATGAAAGATACTAAATGCACCTGATGTTAAGTTTTCAAAAGGTGTGGGGTTTGATTTTAGAACATTCTGAGAATTGCTCTGTAATAAACACTGGACAGTAAAAGAGCTGCTCACATCGTTCGCTAAACTGTGCCATTGTATGTGAACATCTCATCTCATTGTCAAAAACCGCTTAGTCCTGTACAGGGTCGCGGTGAGCCGGAGCCTATCCCGGCAGACACAGGGCACAAGGCAGGGATATACCCACGATGGGACGCCAGTCCATTACCGGGAACTGCGGGCAATTTAGTTTGCAAGCCAATTAACCTATGCAGCAGCACGTTTTTTGAACTGTGGGAGGAAACCAGAGTGCCCGGCGAAAACCCACGCGGACACGGGGAGAGCATGCAAACTCCACACAGAAAGGCACCCGAGCCGAGATCGAACCTGGGACCTTCTTGCTGTGACAGCGCTACCCACTGGGCCACCGTG
>JAZEWT010000003.1:35847644-35860549 GCA_036362905.1 Mordacia mordax | reverse complement strand
CCGTGCTCTAACACGCTTTGGACCACGCGCTGTCGATTAGCAGTTCTGTGAATGTGCACGGCCTGGGCATGTGCTGTTTGTAATTGACATAGTTGTTCGCTGCTGTATTTGCGTTTGCGTGGGGTTCGTTTCGCTGGGGGTGTTGGAACAGAGCCCTTCCGCGTGGGATTTACGCTTCAACAGAGCGTTGCCAGGTATTGGAACAATTACAGGTTTGGTAACAATACGTTTGTAACATTATTAGAGACCACAGGTGTAATTCACCTGTCGTTTATAGCCTCACTCACATTGCTATTTGATTAAATGTCACGCAAAGTTTGTATTATATTCCTGACAGTTGTTACGTATTTTTGGTGTGTTTAGTCACGGAATGTTATGCATAATACAACGTATTTCTTGTAGCTATAAGTACGTATATGGTGTTATAAACTGTATTGGTGTTCTAATCTTTGCGCTTTATTATTGTGTGGTGAATTATGAAGTCACTGATAGAGAATATTATACCTTTACCGGTACAGTAACTAATACCATGTGTTTCCCAGAGTCTTCTTTGCAACTGAATTGGTATTAATCTGGCTGTATGGAAATATATAAACCTATAATTCACCAGTGTATTTAATGTGTAAATGTATTATAATGCCCGGCGATGGACCGGCGTCCCGTCGTCGGGTGTATTCCTGCCTTACGCCCTGTGTTTCCGGGATGGGCTCCGGCTCACCGTGACCCTATATAGGATTAAGCGGTTTCAGATAATGAGATGAGATGAGATGTATTATAATGAGACAGCCCAACATTAATTAAGACAACAATAAACATCTGCTCATGAGTACATTCACTTACAATAATCTCTTATATGGAGAGTATTCTTTAGCCTTAAAATAAAATGCAAATGTCTTTTACTTGTACATTTAACTTTCCCGTGACATTTTAAATGAGGTTTACAATACAGTATTTATTGGGTTATTGTAAATGTTAAATTATCATGTGGATAATTCAATTCTGATCGTTTAAAATACTAACAATACATAGCAAATATACTGTAGCTATAAATAGACACGCGTTTTATGGCAGGCGTACAAAGTATTGTGGTTAATGGCTGTAATTTAAAGTGGAAATATAGTGAGAAACTGGCGACTCCTACAGTCCACTTGCATGTTTCATGGGCTCATCACAGTGAGCCTGCCCAGCAACAGAACTTGCCTTGCAATGAATAATAGAGAGAGGCTGAAGGTGGCACAGGGAGTGAAGCATTATTCTTGTGTTAAAGCAATTGGCCGACACTGATGGGCCCAAAATTCTAAACTCGAGTTCCAGCCAACGTTAATGGAGAGTTCTCGTGAATAGTGCACTTGGTGGCCTTAACCAAAACAATAACGGACAGCAGAGTAACATTGGTAGCATTTACACATCACAGGAATAGTGCAGCGCAGTGAGTAGTGCTGCTGCCTCACAGTAAAAAATATCCCGGGAACGGTTCCCGGTTCGGGTGCCGCGTTTCTATGTGCAGTTTGCGTGTTCTCCCCTTGTCTACGTGGGTTTTCTCCGGGTACTCCGTTTTCTTCCCACCGTTCAAGACACGCTGCTGCCTAGGTTGAATTGGTCTGCTGAGTAAATTTCCCCCAGTGCCATGCGATGTTCTGGCATCATCTCATGGGTATAGCTCAGCCTAGCGCTCTGCGTCTTCCTGGATAGGCTGCGACCCGATGCAAGATGTATCGTGTACGTGTACTGAACTGAAATAAATTCATGCCTGAGGTAGATCGATTTCCACCTATGGCGCATTTCTGTGTGGCGTGTGTTCTTCCCCTGTAATCCGTGGGTTTCCTCCGGGCTCTCCGCTTTCCTCCCACAAATTATTAAAAAAAAAAACCCTTATTCATTAATTGGCCGATAACATCGTAACATATAGAACGCGCTGTCTGGCAAATGTTGATGCTACCTGGCCACGTGGCTGCCTTCTCCTCTCCGCTCCTCTGCGGTTTCCTCGCTGCACCTCCGTATCCATGTCTCGTCTATGACCAACTGTGGAATTTGCACGCGTTACAAATTATATCTCATCTCATTGTCAGAAACCGCTTAGTCCTGTTCAGGGTCGCGGTGAGTCGAAGCCTATCCCGGCAGACACAGGGCGCAAGGCAAGGATATACCCACGATGTGACGCCAGCTAATCACCGGACACTGCGGGCAATTTAGTCTGCAAGCTAATTAACCTATGCAGCAGCATGTTTTTGGACTGTGGGAGGAAGCCGGAGTGCCCGAAACATGCAAACTCCACACAGAAAGGCACCCGAGCCGAGATTGGAACCGTGGATTTTCTTGCTGTGAAGCGACAGCGCTACCCACTTGGCCACCGTGCCGCCCACAAATTATATTATTGTTATTAAAATACGTTTCTCTTTATAAAACAAGCCAGCAAGCATACATGTGGACTAGGCAGTTATATGCCTGATGGCGTTACAATATTTACTTAGGCATTGGGCGTTAAAGTGCACACTAATACAGAAGGCACTTACTCGGATTTAACGTGACCAATAAAGTCCTCCAGCAGGGAGCGATGTTGCTATGTGTTTTCCAGTTCAGTATCAGTACCCGCTTAACCAGAGGGTTGCGGATGGCCGGAGCCTATCTCGGCAGACATAGGGCGCAAGGCGGGGCTATACCTACGGTGTGACGCAAGTATATTGAAGGCCATTTTTTTTTGAGGGTCCATTTACTCCGCAGGACAATTAACCTGGGCAGCACCGTGTCTTTGGACGGTGGGAGGAAACTGGAGTACTCGGAGAAAACCCACGCGGTCACAGGGAGAACACGCAACTCCACACATAAAGGCACCCGAGCCGGGAACCAAAACCACTTAGTCCTGTACAGGCTCACGGTGAGCCGAAGCCTATCCAGGCGGACACAGGACACAAGGCAGGAATACACCCAAGATGGGACGCCAGTCCATCACCGGGCACTGCGGGCAATTTAGTCTGCAAGCCAATTAACCTATGCAGCAGCATGCTTTTTGGTATGTGGGATGAAACCGGAGTGCCCGGCGAAAACCCACGCGGGCACGGGGAGAGAACATGCAAACTCCACACTGAGAGGCACCCGAGCCGAGATTCGAACCCGGGGTCCTTCTTGCTGTGAGACGACAGCGCTACCCACTGGGCCACCGCGCCGCCCGTGGGTTTACCCATTTAATAGAATTCTAGAGTATGGAGAAGAAATGAGGCACTTTGATCATGCTTAACCATTCATCGCTATCAACGGACTCAAAAAGATTAGTTAGTGAGCTAGCAGTTAACAGACCCGGGAAAATACCAATACTTTAACCCCTAATGTACATAAAATCAACATTTAAAGGTTAGGTATTTTCTAAACAAATACCATAACAATGTTGACTACGTCTAGGATTGACTTTGCAGTGAAACTTCACCGCTTGTTTGATAATGCACCAACCGCGTACGGTAAAGGAAGTGCTGTACTACTGTACGACTTCGCTTCTAAAGGGAGCTCGTCTCAAGGAGGTGCGGCTTACCTGATGATGCTGATTGCAATTATTAGCGAAACGTCGAATTTCTTTTGTAAATGCTGTGAGTTTTCTCTCAAACACACTGGCGTGCTGAGATAGTGAAGAATTGGCACATTTTCTTCACGTTGACAGCTTTACGAATTGGCCGTTGTCGGGTGGTGGAGGGTTTACAACAAACGTTTTTGACGTGACCTAACCCAAGAAAATGGATTTCATCGAGTTCTATCCAGCTTATATAAAAACTGCCTGACTGCTAACTGCATGCGAATCACACGCAGGGCTCGAAGCGGACGCGCTTTGCTCGCCGGCACCATGAGCCAGCTGATCGAACAGCTGCTCACCTGCGCCGTGTGCCTGGAGCGCTACCGCCGCCCGCTGCTGCTCCCGTGCCAGCACACGTTTTGCGCCGAGCCGTGCCTGCAGGGTCTGGTGGATGCGGCGGGGCGCAGCGTGCGCTGCCCCGAGTGCCGTGCCACCCACGCCGTACCCCGAGCCGGCGTCCAAGGCTTCCCCTCCAACCGCACCGTCACGGGCTTCCTGGATGTGCCGCTCATGCAGCAGCCGCAACAGGATCAGCAACAGCAGCCTGTGACGGCGCGCTCATCCTCGGTGGGAAGAGGCGACCGACAGGTCGGCGTGAGGACCGCTGACGACCATGCGACCCGAGCGTGCAAGTGCTGCGGCGAGGTGACGGGCAGCGTCGGCCTGTCGCTTTGCTACCACTGCGACTGGTACCTCTGCGGCCTGTGCCGGCTGTCCCACTCGCACCAGATTAAGCAGGAGATGCACAAGGACGTGCTGAGGCTGCGGGGAACTGGCCAAGCGCTGAGCGACGCCGTGGGAGCGCTTGAGGAGCGCTGCTCAGACGTGCGGCGCGAGGGCGAGACGGCCAGGTCGGACGTGGCGGCGGCCGTGCAGACATGCGTCGGGAGGCTGCGAGACCGTGAGAAGGCCCTCCTCAACAGCGTGGAGGCGCTCGTCAGCTCCGAGGTGCATTCGCTGCAGCAGAAGAAGCACAACTTGGAGTCCAAGTTGGCAGCAATGCTGTCCTACTGCGACGTGGCTGAGGGCAAGCTGGACGGGACGAGCGGTGCCCCCCTGGCAGAGGAAGAGCTCTTCAAGCTGCACAAACAGCTGCGGGAACTGTCGACCCTTGTGCAGCACCAGGGCTGCTCCGTCCCCACTCAGGCCATCACGTGCTCCTTGCAGAACGTCACGCAGCTTCTGTCCAACATCGACAGCTTCGGGCATGTTACCGTGGGCAGTCAAAGCAATGGCACCGCTGACTCCTTGATGAACGAGCTTGATGCGTTTTTGCCTTCACTGGCAGTGCCAAGTGACACGCAGAATTCACTGA
Organism: Mordacia mordax; assembly: GCA_036362905.1. Lineage (NCBI taxonomy): Eukaryota > Metazoa > Chordata > Hyperoartia > Petromyzontiformes > Petromyzontidae > Mordacia > Mordacia mordax. The sequence goes on along the minus strand of JAZEWT010000003.1, from coordinate 35,855,675 downwards.
ACCCTGTGGTGCGGAGGTTGAATTCCCTGCCACCGGTGAGGGCGACACGGAGGGGGCCGCTGAACCAGAGGACCGACAGCCGCGGTATTCATAACCAGAACGGATTGGAAGTGGAAAGACATGACAGCACGCGGGTATGGGATGTAATGTGTGACATATTAATAGGCCTTTGTCTGCCTGGGTGGTACCACTATAATTGAAACCTTGTCGGTGCTCAATTCAGCTCATCATCTTTTAATGGGCTATAGAGTTAACGTCGCTTAATGAGAATGTAATAGTGGTCGTTATTAAAGGAGAGTTGGGCCCCCCACTCATGGAAATGTTACCACTGGCTCAGGCTTTAGTACTAAGGATAAGCCAAATCAGCTGTGAATTTACTGGCCCCTTTATATAAATTCACGTTCTGCCCCACTGGCTGAGGGTTACAGAAAATTACACCACCGTTTGTTATTTTGAACATGATGTCACTTTGACTTTATTAAAAATACAGATTAAATATTGCTAACTTTTTTGCATTTTATAATAGAGCTAGTGTTTTTTTTAATCTATGTATCTATGCCTATACTGAATATACCAAGTTTTAATTCGTCATCTATTGTAAGTGCAGTTTTACATGTACAACAAGAAAGTTCGTATGTCTTTTTTCAGCTTTGCTTTCCACTTGTTGATTACTCAACATTTTTTTTCACTATTTTATCTTTAAAGTCCCACTTTTACACGAGCACTATTAACGTTCTGAAGGACTCTTCTACCTTTTTCCTGACGTCATAAGAACTTGATACATGCTTGGACCAATATCGCTCGTATGGGCTGACACTCTGCTAGTGCAGCGAATGGCTATTCGAGCAAAGCATTCTGCACTGCGCTTGTACTGCGGGCCTAACGCAAAGCAGGCTTTGTGCACGCAGGAGGACAGCAACTCCCTGTGGCCAAGTGGACGCCGTCTCTTGCAGCACTATCAGCAAAAGGGTCGGCCGCGCCTGCGGTTCGGCTGCAAGGGGACTGAGGGGGGCCGCTTCACCTGGCCCCGAGGGCTGGCCATCACACCCGAGGGACATCTCATTGTTGCCGACAGTAGCAACCACCGGCTGCAGGTGAACGCACACACCACGCTCGGATCATGACTCCCTGCATCATCCATGTGTTGTTGTTGCCGGATTAAATCGCCACTACCTTGGTTGGCCCAGAAGGCCAGTTGCACCTCCCCCCCCCTCCTAATAGTGGGGGTAATGGAGAAGAACTGTATGACGAAATGTCCTTCCTGATACCAGCCTCTTTTAGTTGGAGGGTCTACATATGATCATTTGTCTGCCACCTCCTCTCAGACCGGTTCAACAAGGGAAACCCTACCAAAATTGCTAAACTCCAGATCTGTAATAAGTAGAACAGATGTTTACCATTGCTGGCAATTTATACACGTGTTAAGATCTTAAAACAGCATAATAGACACATTTCACAATGTGTCTAGTTTGCAAAAGCCACACATACTTGTGGCAAAATATGCAAACAGAAAGTTTTGATAACATTTGCATTATGATTGCTTCGAAAAGCTGCTCTCTCGGGACAGCCGCGTCGATGGTGCTCTCTCCTCTCCTGTCCCGAGAGAGCAGCTTTTCGAAGCAATCATCATGCATCGAGCCGTGAAAACCTACATCATTACAACATTTGCATTGTCCTTCAAACTGATTGGCCTACACCAGACATGGCTTTCTTTTGAGCCTGATTTTCAGAGTTAGCCAGATGATGCCAAAAGGCAGTCAGCTCAGGACAATGCAATATCAATGCTCAGTAGCTCAGGTGAAGCTGTTTAAGTTATGGGTACTTTTGCCAGTGTACATATGTAATAAGTAAAACAGCTTTTTACCATTGCTGGCAATTTATACACGTGTTAAGATCTTAAAACACTATCAGCAGTGATAAACTCCAGGGAAGCTCTGGGTGTCATTGGAACACACATACCCCTTCACCACGATCAAAATAGTTATTATGTGTATGACAGATACTATGAGCGTTAAATATTTCATAGTTGTTTTGTGACTGTCAAAATATTTTACTCCACCCCCCCAAATATATATATATAATTCTGAAACTAATTAAATGTAAAAGAAGATGAGGATCACGTGGAATTATCTCCTAGTTGATATACAGTATGGCTAAACGTTTTACAAAAGAAACATTTCTTACAAATAACCCCTACATAATCAGAACTAACGAAACAAATAAAATGCAGGCAAAACCACCATAGCATGGCAAGATAAATATATCTCACCATATATTTATTAACTTTTAAAAAATATCAGCTGTATCCTGAACGAAAGTGCACGTTTCTCATACTGTGCTTAAAGTGTTGAGAACCTCTTTTTTATAAAAAATATTTTACAAGAACCTTTAAGATGTAAGTGTCTCAAGTGTAATGTTTGTCGTTCCACAAGCAGAATGACTTCAAAATATGTGAAACTTTGAACAAGCTACGTAACACTTTAAAGGGCCTCTGAGTGGAAGATAATCACATTGTATGTGGCATTTGCTCTGCGCATGGAAGCTAACGGACCTCAAGAGAAAAACATTCGTTTGGAGTTTTACTTTTCGATTGTCAGCCTAGCTGAAGGTGAAGTGAACAGGCTATTCAAATAACAATAGATTCCATTTTTGAGTTAGGTCACGTAAAAAATGTTTGTCGTAAACTCTTCACCACCTACAACAGCCAATCAGTAAAGTATGTCAACGTTGAAAAAACGTGCCAATTCTTCACTCCTGATTGGCTGTTGTCGGGTGGTGGAGGGTTTACGACAAACATTTTTACGTGACCTAACCCAAAAAATAGAATCTATTGATAACATTGGTCACGAAAGCCTTCAAATTAAAGTTGTCGAAATAACATTTTGTGCTATTTGCATCAAGCCAGAGAGTTAAATGTCAGTCTGAAAGATGCTGCCATTAACAATGTGGCTTTTGATAAACGTCTTTAAAAAACAAAATAATTACTTGTCATGCCATAAAACCACTATTTTGGAATTTCCGGTAAACATAAGAGAGGCGTAAGAACACTGAGTAAACCACCGAGCATCTTGACTTCAACATTACTCAAATCTTTTATTATCAGCAGCCATGGTGAATAAATGAAAGATAAATACGATGTCACTTATCTTGTGTCATCATTTCTTGTTTTGAACAAGACACCAATGGCAAGTTAGTTATTCAAAAACACTCTGTTGCTAAGCCAGTATCAAATAAGATGTGCTTATGTTTCCCTTAAGATTTATAGCTATCTATAAGCTGTCCAGTGTTTGTGTCGAGCTACATTAACTATTAAGGGTGACAGACAGAAGGTGTTGGAGTTTTAATTACCTGTTCATGAATAATACAGGTGTGAAGGTGATGGCTATCGTGCAAGTCCATGAGATCATACTGCAACTCCAAGGTCATATTGTCATGTTTCCATGGTCACACATTACAGCAGCAAGTGCTCAGTGTTAACAAATGCTCCAACAAAACAAGAGGTTACGTTAACACTTCAGCACTAGTCAAATATCTCTCGAGAGGGCCTCACTCAGGAAATATGTGTCGTTAAGCCATTGCAAAGAAGTCCGTGCTCTCTTTGCAATGCACAGCATTTAAGGACTGAAGGTGATATAAATGATGATTGCATCGAAAAGCTGCTCTCTCGGGACAGCCGCGTCGTTCACTTCCTCTCCCTACCTCGCGACGTTTCGCCTCACACGTTTGAGGCCTCCTCAGGCACAATGTGCGTGTGTCGTGTTTGTGACGCCTATTTATATGTAGGTACTATGTACGTGTTGAGTCACCTCCCCTGTAGGGGTTCACACGACACACGCACACTGCGCCTGAGGATGCTTCTAACGTGAGTCAAAACGTCGCGAGGTGGGGAGAGGAAGCGAACGGCGCGGCTGTCCCGAGAGAGTAGCTTTTCAAAGCAATCACCATGCATTGAGCCATGAGAACCTACATCATTACAGTGATATAAATGCCAAGCATTACCCAGAATACTTCCTCAAAATCCTATTACTGTTATATCAAGCACACAGGATGTAGGAAGCGAAATAAAACGTGGTTGTCTTCTGTGAATCGTTTTTTGTCGGTACTCACATTTCTTGCCCCAAACAGAATTCAGTTTGGGAAAAAAATCAACATTGTCATGTAGAGCACATGAAAAAAAATCTCCAGACTCATTTGAACATTACTGATTAATGGGTTATTGTTAGTATTTTTTATGGATACCGATTGAGGTTCCTACTTCAAAGACACAACAAACTGGGACATATTGTGGAAGCAAACAGAATAAGAGATCGAGGACTGTACTTGCAACTAGAAAAAAATCCAGATTTTTCATGACTTGTTTCATGAAAACCCACAGGACAAAAGCAAAATAGGATGTTCCTGGGAAAATCAGGACAAGCAGCAAACCTAATGTTGATGGATTCTCTGTTAAACTGCAGTCTGACCATATAACAATTGCCTACTGAATCCTGCTGGCTGTTCGGGGGTCTGTCTCATGGCAGGTGTTTGACTGGAGCGGGAGGTTCATCCGGGCCATCGGCTCGCACGGTTCAGGCGACGGCCAGTTTGACTGTCTCTCGGGTGTTACAGTCAACGCCCAGCTGGGCCTCATCCTCGTGGCGGACCGCTACAACCACCGTGTGCAGATTTTTGACCGCACAGGGCGATTCCTGCGAGCATTCGGCAGGGAGGGTGCGGGACGCGGGCAGCTTAGCTACCCGTGGGGCGTGGCGAGTGACTCTTCGGGCCTCGTGTATGTCTGTGACAAGGACAATCACCGTGTGCAGGTCAGTGCTGTGCAGTTTCAAATTTGGATCTCGAAAGATTTTTTTTTAACCAGACGAAATTATAAGCTTTGGTAGTGAAGATGTTTGTGGAAAATTGGTGGCTCAATATGCAAATGTTCAAAGCTTTGATGAATTTTAAAATATTTATATATTTGATAATTGTCAAAAACACCATTCAGTTCCCGCAATGCCCGGCGATGGACCGGCGTCCCGTCGTCGGGTGTATTCCTGCCTTACGCCCTATGTTTCCGGGATAGGCTCCGGCTCACCGTGACCCTATATAGGATTAAGCGGTTTCAGATAATGAGATGAGACCATTCAGTTTTAGGGAACAGGGGTTTATTGAAGTAATTGTAGTTAGTAGCTTTATCGTTTATCATTCTTTCCTGACAAAGTACTGTATGCAAAATGAACATTTAAAATGAAGACTATTAATCTCATAAATTGCTCCACAAAGCAAATTTACTTTGCTTAAGTGACTATTGTGTGGCACTTGCAAATTGTGTGGAACTGTTAATTACCCTAAGGTAATGATAGAATATTTTAATATACTCAAATGGCACGTTTGATTTGCCATATAGTATTCCAGCCTTTATTGACCGCATTTGGATGCGGATTCACTAAGTTGACCCTTATTAGGAATTAAACTTGCAACCTTCATACTGTCAAAAGAGTACTTTGCCACAACACTACCTGAGCAGATGTCCAACCATTGTTTTCTATAAACGCCGTTTCCTAACACACGGTCCGTAGGTGTTCTCCCCTGATGGTGTGTTCGTGCGAGGCTTCGGTAGCGCGGGCAGTGGCGACGGCCGCCTCGACCACCCACACTACCTCGCCGTCACGGCTCAGGGCCGCGTGGCCGTGAGCGACTGCGGGAACCACCGTATACAGATATTCGACCGATATGGCCGCTACATCAGCAAGCTGGGCGACGGCGCGGGCTCGGGCTCTGGGCCCGGACAGATGCGATATCCACGTGGCGTGGCCGTGGACCGCTCTGGGAACATCGTGGTTGCGGACAGTGGCAATAACCGCGTGCAGGTGTTCCGGCCGGATGGAACTTTCCTGCATGCATTCGGAAGCTGGGGCAGCGAGGAGGGACAGATGAAGGGGCTGGAGGGATTGGCACTACACGCGGGGGACATTGTTGTCTGTGACCGTGAGAATCACAGGATTCAGATATTTTAATAATGTAGCCATTCTACTTTGTTAATGTCAATAGCTTTGGCGTCGGCGTTACATTTCGTGATATTACAGGGTGTCAATTAGAATGAGAACAGCTTGAAAATTTCGGGATGGGTTTACATGGCCTGGTCAACAGACAAATACATAATAGCGTATGATGTCGTGTGAAGTTTACCACTTCTGGCCAAATGCACGTTACATTTATCTAGAGACTCACACTGCGCCTCTATAGGTTCAGCAATATGCTTCAAGCAATGTTAAGAGTTAATTATTAATTATGAAGTTCTCTGGCGAGGACTATTGATGCTGCTCACTGTTGTTGTGCTTGGATGATGACTCGCTATGAGCTGCTCCTGCTCAGGAACACCTATTCTTTCCTTCATTTGTTTAACAATTATTTGTATGTGTTATTTTATATCCTTCACTAAATTATAGCCATTATTTTAATTTTTATTGATCTACTTGGGCGGCGCGGTGGCGCAGTGGTTAGCGCTGACGCCTCACAGCAAGAAGGTCCCGGGTTCGAGTCTCTCGGCTCCGGTGCCTTTCTGTGTGGAGTTTGCATGCTCTCCCCGTGTCCGCGTGGGTTTTCGCCGGGTACTCCGGTTTCCTCCCACAGTCCAAAAGCATGCTCCTGGATAGGTTGATTGGCTCGCAGACTAAAATTGTCCCGCAATGCCCGGCGATGGACCGGCGTCCCGTCGTCGGGTGTATTCCTGCCTTACGCCCTGTGTTTCCGGGATAGGCTCCGGCTTCACCGTGACCCTATATAGGATTAAGCGGTTTCAGATAATGAGATGAGATGAGATTGATCTACTCTGATGTTGTTGACATACCATTCTCGCCACAGCTCAGATGTAAACAAAATATGCTGTTGATATGCCGTTCAGATGTTGTTGTTTGTTATGCTATTCTCTCCGCAGCTCGATGCAGCGCTTTGTGACCCTCGGGTGAAAAACGCTGTGGAAGTGCAATTATTATTAATTGTGACGCAGACGATAATCATTGTCTAATTTGGTTTAAAACAGGAATAACTCAGTTTATTAAAATCAAATGCATTCGGATGTTTCAGTAATATTTTCAAATCTTAAACGCCACTGTTTGAGCATTTTAGCGATTGTTGTGCCTTGGTTTTCCAGTAGTATATTTATTAACTAGAATTGAATTTTCTGTAAATGTATAAATTGTTCTACTCAAAAAGTATACACCGCAAACTTAACGTATTTACTTACATATAAAGGGTGCATCTTTTTGCATGCTATTGATATTCCAAACAACGTTTCTAATGCATAAACAGCACTTAGTTTTTAAAAAGTAGTAAATTAAAATGAAGTTTGTGTAACATTACATTTGTTTGGACTTGGTTGAGTAGCAAACAAAGATTTGTTTTAAATCTGCAGTGCATTTTATACCAGTAGAGGTAATATTGAGTAACAATATTTAAACGCTGATTTATGGACAAATACCAAATCATGCTTTATTTTTCGTTTATGCCATAATTTTGTTAAGTTCTCCTGCCTCTATAAACCAGTCAAGAGCTGTTAATAAATGAATAGTTTTGCATTTGTTGTGTAACGTTACAGCCATTATTAAACCTGGTATAAAATCAGTGTATTTAAAGTGCAATTTTTGTTACTTCCTTGTCGAAGCAAGTCACATTAATTCCATGAAAGATTAACATGAAGGGATGCATAAACAATATCCATAATACAGCAGCTTTTGGTTACGTTATATAAAAATTGGCCCAAAAAGTGTGCCCTGCGATGTACTGGCGTCATATCTTCGGTATAGTCCCGCTCTGCACACTGTATCTGCCGGGATAGGCTCTGGCTCCCTACAACCCTGTACAGGCTTAAGCGGTTACTGATAATGAACCGAACTCTACCCGACAGCCAAATTCGTAAGGTTTGTCACGTGAATAGAACCTGTCAATTCTTTACTTCAGCACACCAGTGTGTTGGAGAGCAAATGCACATTCAGAATAGACGTTTCGCTGAAAATTGCAATCCGCTTAAATAGGCAAGAAAATGTGTGCTGG
>JAZEWT010000003.1:35822199-35846226 GCA_036362905.1 Mordacia mordax | reverse complement strand
GGGGGGCAATTTAGTCAAGGCAGTTAACCTAGGCGGCGGTGTCTTTGGAATAGAACTTGCTCGTGGAGGTGAATGTAGTGGGTGGGAGGAGATGCCTGGACACATTAAGACTCCGTGTAGAGAGATCGACGTGTGTACAGACGCAATGATAGTTATACACCAAGATAAAGAGGCCCCGTATAGCGTTAGCACGCTGTAGGGTGGCCGGCGTGGTGAGTAGCGCCGCTGCCTCGCAGCAAGAAGGTTCCGAGTTCGGTTCCCAGCTCCGGGTACCTTTCTGTGTGGAGTTTGCGTGGTCTCTCTCTCTCTCCCCGTGTCTGCGTGGGTTTCCGCCGGGTACTCCAGTTTGTTTCCACCGTCCAAAGACACGCTGCCGCCAGGGTTAATTGGCCTGCAGAGTAAACTGCGAGCAGTGCAATGTACTGGTGTCACATCATGGGTATAGCTTCCGCCGTACGCCATCTGTCTACCGGAATAGGTTCCATCACCCCGAGACCCTGTACAGGATTAAGCTTGTATTGATAATGATGAGACTGTAGGGTCAAGTGGCGTTAGGGAGCAGCTATAAATAGCACAGCACACGAGAGGATGAGTAGCCAGAAACTCAATTGCACCTGAGTTGACCTAGGGAAAGCCAAGAACTAGTTTTAAAAAATAGTCACTGGTGTCAGTGAGCGGGAGTTGAACTGGAGTCACCAGGTTTGAAGCCTAGCCACCACTCCCCATAACAAGAGCAATGCACAGACACACACACACACACTTGATAGACCACTGAACAGTTCAGTACGTGTAATATTGTAGGTGAATCAGTAAGTATATAAACTTGTCTCTTATACCACTACTACACTGTAATCTCATCTCATATTGTCAGAAACCGCTTAGTCCTGTACAGGGTCGCGGTGAGCCGGAGCCTAACCCAGCAGACACAGGGCGCAAGGCAGGGATATACCCACGATAGGACACAAGTCCATCACTGGGCACTGCGGGTAATTTAGTCTACAAGCCAATTAACCTATACAACAGCATGTTTTTGGACAGCATACAGTAATTAACAGCGTGTATAATACAATAATTTACTTGTACAGTGTATATAGTATTATACATAATTATCGCTAGAGAGTTGCTGCTACAAGCAAAAACTTACTGCAGTTGTTTTCAAAGTAACATACCAGAGCCAGAATTATTATTTTTATCGGTGTTTGTAAATAGTTTGCTGGACCTGACGTTCATGTCGTGTTGCTGAATCATTCTGATGCAGTCTGTATTTAACCGAATGCTTGTGCGTGTGTGTGCAGAAACGATACCTGCAGGAATCTCCACTGGTAAAAGGGACACCTTCCTAGAAATACAGGAGCAGCGAATGCAGCAGGCAGATCGGAGCGTGCTCATCAGCTGCCCAAGGAACATTGTCAAGAGTAAACTGCTGCAGTTCCTCTCCAACCATGGACACGTTAATAATTACTTCTTCTACGAGTCGTATGTGAGTACTATAGCTTGTTAGCTGCCCGGACATACATCTGTGACCTACTTCAGGCACTCTCCTCAACATGAAAACTTTGATTCCCAATACGGACTTGCTGCATGTGCCCACATAGCATCTCCATTCGATGGGTGACAGAGCCTTCTTGCACACTGCCCTTCCATTGGAAATTTGGTCAGCTGAGTCCCTGGGCATCTCTAAAACATGTCTCAAGACTAACTTTTTTCCATAAGGCATTGAAGTCCTCTGGCTAGGACTGTTAATGCGTTCACTGTTAATTATGCTTGGATGATGGCTCGCTGTTGACCTGCGCCTGCTCAGGAACACTTGGTCCTGCCTTTATTTGTGAAAAAAATATTTTATGTTAGAAGAACAATTTTTTTAAATTGTTGTTATGTTCATATGTTGTTGTTGCTACCTACATGCCGTTCTCTCCACAGCTCTGCACAGCGCTTTGTGACTCTATGGTCACAAACGCTCTATAAGTGCTAATATTATTATATACTGCCATGGGAATGTCCACCACTTGAAAGTAATAATTTATATTCAACATTCCACACCTGGTCATGGTTGAGGCAAACATAAGGAGGCACGAGGAAACAGCAGAAAGGGAGGGGAGTCAGCCAGGCGGTTATCCAGCACCAACACAGCAGACACTGCTTCCCATATATTGTTATATTGTCGGACAATTCATTAATGTAATGATGTAGGTTCTCACGGCTCGATGCATGATGATTGCTTTTCGAAGTAATCATAAATTCATTAATGAGCGTTTTTTAGTAATGGGAAGAAACTGGAGAACCCAGGTGAAAACCCATGCAGAACAAGGGAAAAACACAGAAGCTCTTCACAAGAAGGAACCTGGGGTGGAATTGGAACTGCGCTAGGCATGACTTTCTTTACGTGAGGTGCAGATCTTACTACTACGCCACCCTGCCATTTTAAGTTTTAATATGGGTGCATAATGTGGGATACCACCACTGGATATTGATTCCTCATTCTTCCAAACACTCAGGATTTATTATTATTATTAATTATTATTTAACAGATGCTCTTATCCAGGGCGACTTTAGCTCTGCCGGCCCAGGAACAGTGCTAGAAAAACCACATGCTTATGCTTGGGGCACCACACTGGATAAGTTATTATTTGATAGGCTTATATCATTTGTTTACCCTTCACTACACCTAAAATAAAACTTTACTTTACAAATTATTCAGTCTGCCCCAGATTTGATAGCTTCAAGAGGTTAGTAGATTAAAAAAAAGAGTCGTTTTCACCACAGGGTTATTGAACACCATTTGGTATTGTGTTTTCTTGGGATTTCGTATTTCGAGACACATTTTAAGAGAGTGTGGGGCTTGTACAGATGTTCTGTGATGGCTTCTTCAGGGCTTATCTCCACTAGTACTTTACTAGGTTCTGCTGTCTATGAGCGTTATGATGTAGTAGACGAGTTGGAAAATAATACGAGTAGGCAATTTAAAAAATGGAGAGAAATAAACTTGATTGCTTCCAAAACCTGCTTTTTCTGGATAGCTGTGTTGAGCACTGCTTGAAAGCGAAATGTTGCGAAAAAGAAAGGAAGAGCACTCAACATGGCTATCCCTAAAGAGCAGCTTTTTGAAGCAATCGTCATGCATCACACCGTGAAAACCTACCGCAAAACGTGTGTAATTATACCCATACTTACTATTCCTGCTGTGGGGACAGGGAATGTACATGTTGGTGGAGTTTGCAGAAAAGGATGGAGCTCAAGCCCTGCGCGATGCTGGGTGCATCCCGCACATGAAAGGGGAGTTCCCGATGCCCTTCCGCTCGCGCGTTTTGGCCATTCGGTCCCGGATGCTTCCCAATGTGGCGCCAACTTCCACGGTACTGCAGGACAATATCCCCATAATCAACAGGGTGCTAGTGTCCAGCAAAGAACTCATTAGCAGTCTCAAGTGCCTGGAAAATGTGAGTTATCAATGTATAATTTATATAATGTCATGTAAATGAGTGTGTGCTTAGAGCAGGTTCAGTTTTAGGACAATATTTTGAATACTTTGCCTGAAAATAAAGTTGGAGACAAAATCGTGCAAAAATTAATGCACAAAATCGTGTGGAGAACGTTTATGTTTACAGTCATTCCGAATGGGAACAGTTTAATGTGAGCTTATGTGTATCTGCGGTTTGCTTTAAATTAAAAAAATAACCTGATGTTAAGAATAAAAACATTCATCAATTATGAAAAGGGTCACCCATCGTGTAAGATCAATGATGGGTATTCCTGGGAACACCAGAATTAGTCAGCCCTGGGAACGCTTATTTCTAGATGTTTTAAGAGTATTGTACTACATTCGTTTGAGTGTTCGTGCATGCACATGCCTGTATTCAAGGATGAGTGTTTGCTTCTGTTCATTTGTTTGCCCGTGTGTGGCTGCACCTGTGTGCATGCAGGTGGAGCAGCAGTTACATGCGCTGGTGGAGATGCAGCAGCTGACCGATGCAGATGTGCGCTTGCGCTTTATGGTTTGCTCGCTGCTGCAGGACATATGCACAGCTACCTTCCCCGGCACACTAGTGCGCCCTTTTGGCTCCACCATCAACTCATTTGGGCACATCGGCTGTGACCTCGACATGCTGCTCGACCTGGACAGCGTACGCCTAGAAAACAAGAGACATGTGGGTTCTGCTGCTTATGCTCAGCGTGTACTTTCGTGCTACCTATTTCACTCTTTATTAGTAGATTGATATTTATGGAATATACAATAGCACAGGAATGAAAGTTCTTATGCCAATGCTGACTGAAGGGCCTGGACTACTTTGCCCCAGGCTGCGTGAGTAAAATATCAGAACATTCATGAAATCGTTTAAACAACACTATCTTTTACGTGACCTGACCCAGAAAAATGGATTTCATCGATAATATTGGTCACAAAAGCCTTCGAATTAAAGTATCAGAACATTGTTTCTTTTTCAAAGTACAAAACAAAAATTCACGGTTAATATTTTTTGCAGTTTTTGCACCAAAGAAGTTAGAAAAGAATAATGAGTCAAATTGAAATATCCCAGTTCAAAAGAGCATAGAACAAAAGTGGGGTGTTTATGCCTGCTGTTCGTGAGCCAAAAATGGGATTTTATATTCCCGTTAGTGGTGGTGGTTGTCTTCATATAATGTCAACTGAGTGATTGGCTAAGTTGTGCGCGACTGTTATTTGAACTCGCGTCTTTACATTGTGAATCATGAGCTTTAACCACAATGCCGCCTGGCCCATTAATGCACAAATGTTGCCCATTTTACATGCAATCAGCCGGCCAAGGGGAAGCACAACTTTGAGCTGGATTACCAGGTGAAGATGCTGTCATCGGAGCGCTCTGTGACGCAAAGTGTGCTGTCGGTGATGGGGGAGTGCCTGGAATACTTCAGCCCAGGCTGTGTTGGCGTGCAGAAAATCCTGCATGCACGTTGCCCACTTGTCCGCTTCTCACACCAGCCCACAAGCTTGCAGTGCGACTTGACCGCGAATAACAGGTGGCCATCTTTACTCGGCAATTTCATAATCGGCAGTGCTATTTGACAGTGTGTTTATGCCACACCATTGATCTGTTAAGTAATATAAGAAAGTACCTTACAGTCATTGTCAATTCTCTCTTGGACTAAGCACCCCCCATACCATATCAGTCATGGTTAATTTTTTAATTCCTACTTCCTCATGGTCAGTGCGGGTTGGTGCAGGAGGGGAAGGACCAATGCAGATATCATTTCTACTGAACCACTCTTTCCTGGAACCTGCTTCATTATACAAATTCATAATAGAATTAGAAAAATACCATTAAATGTATAACTACCAAGGGCTTCTTATATGTAATATTATTTGGCTAACATTGTTAAACATCTGTCTTAACATGTATTATATATGTGCAGTACGTGATTACATATTCACAAATGTTGTCGATGAATAGTGCACTGAATTGTTGTGCCATTACACCATTGCATCCTGATATGCCATTGCTCCAATTAGATGAGTTCTGCTACTTTATTGTGAAATAGCAGTGACTTTAAACTGAGTCCCATTTACCTTTTAGCCAATCTTTTATGTTGTCTCTCCCTCCCCCAACTTGATACTGCAAGGCTAGCGCTGAAGACCACAGAGATGCTGTACATTTATGGGCAGGTGGACCCACGCGTGCGGAAACTCGTGTTCGCCGTGCGCAGCTGGGCCCGCTCGCACGGCCTCACCAGCAGCATCTCCGGTGCATGGATCACCAACTTCGCACTCACCTCTATGGTGCTGTTCTTCCTTCAGAAACGAACTCCAGCCATTGTTCCTACGTTGGAGCAGCTGCGACAGCTTGCAGGTCTGGGCACCACAACTCATGGCCCCAAACCGTGCATATTCGGTGCAAGCTGAGAAGCATCTTGCCTCCAACGCAATGCTCTAGAGGCAGGGGATGGGGGATTGTGTAAAACTATTAGTTTGGGATGTGGCCAGATGGGAGTACATGAACTGGATTTGGAGAGCCACATGTGTATAGACCATTATTGAGCTATATCCCCTCATGCATGCGTTTTCTCTGGTTTCTTATCTTCAACAAAATGCTCTTTAAATTTGAATTGAAAAAAAAATCCGAAGGTTAATGGTTCCAGAGGCTTTCTTGGTATATTATTATAGAAAGATCAAGTGCATCGGTCCAGCAATTATTATACAGTTGTAGTGCATCCCCTAAGTACTTCTTTTCATGACATTTACAGATCCTGAGGATGTCCAGGTCATGGAAAGACATGACTGCACTATTTTGAGCAATATTGAGAAAATAGGACCTTCTGAAAATACCGAAACTTTGGGTGAGTATTTTCCCGTAACATTAGTTTTTTAGATTGAACATACCATACAGAGTAGAACAGGTTTTTACCATTTCTGACAATTATGCAGATGTTAAGATCTTAAAACACCAAAATAGACACATTTCACAATGCGTCTCGTTTGCAAAAGCCACACATACTTGTGGCAAATATGCAAACAGGACGCTTTGATAACATTGTGAAATGTGTCTATTTTGGTGTTTTAAGATCTTTACACCTGCATAATTGCCAGAAATGGTAAAAACCTGTTCTACTTATTACATATGTACACTGGCAAAAAGTACCCATAGCGTATACCATACAGAATTTGGAAATGTCTTGTAGATTTTTTACAGATGTTGAAATCCATTTTTTCCGAAACTATTGGTTTGTTTTTTTAACAATTCCAACCCTATTTACCGGTTTTAACTTATATTATGTGGTACGGTACAATGTGGATTTAAACATGTGACCTGTAAAAGGTCTAGGTATGACTTTAACTCCAAATAGGTTTTTCTTATTCCTTTTACCATTACATATTTTAGATATCCTGCTGATGGAATTTTTCAACTTCTATGGAAGCTTTTCCTTCAGTAAGCATTCAATTAACATAAGGAAGGTAAGTTCTGGATGCATTATTAAGACAGTGACGTGAAAACAAGCATCAACCAATTTACGCCCGATTGCAAAATCACGTGTCTTCAAATTATCTCAGATAAATTGGGAAAATGAGTAGAACTCCACTGATTTATGTAAAATGTTTAAAAAGTAATGGATATTGTTAAGTGCATAACAGTTAAGTGTCAGTACCCGCATAATCCTATTAAATGCATATACAGCTTCATAACTGTTTAAAACAATAGACAATATCGTTGCATGTTTGACACATCTGCCTTAACCAATTAACGACCTAATATTAGATTTGTGAAATTATATAATATAACTAATATTATATATATTATTATATTATACAATATATAATTTCACAAATTAAGTCTTGTTATAATTTCACAAATCTAATATTAGAGGTCGTAATATAACTAATATATAATTTCACAAATCTGACCTTTTCACATACAGTAATATATCCAAGGTAGCATGCATTCGCTATGCAAGCACTGTAAAGCAATTTAAAATGTTGAAATAAGTTTGGATTTTATATTGATAAAATCGATTGTTTGATTGTTTGTTCCTGGGCTAACAATCACCTTATAGATACAATCCAAAATTTTCACCTATCCACCTTTACCTCCATCTTCAGCAAGTTAGATATACTACATCGTATTGTGATAGCATTTTGATGAAATGTTATTTTTAGAATTGCTCTAAAATTTCTGCTCTTTCAGGATGTCCGTATCGAGTATTCATCCCTCCACTACATTTCACCTTCCAGGTTGGAGCATCATGAGGCATGACCCTCCTGAAAGAGCAGCTTTTCAGAGCAATTATCATACGTTGAGCTATTAATACCTACGTCAATAAAATGTTCTTCCTTTATCTTTTGTGATTAGTAGCAAAACATACAGTTTTTTAATAAAAAAAGACGTGTTTCACACATACATTTCAGGGCACGGAGGAGAACAAGCCCGAGAGCACTCCCCTGTATATCGTCAACCCGTTTGAGCAACACCTCAACATCAGCAAAAACGTGAATGTTACACAGCTGGAGCGCTTTGTGCAGTTGGCTCGCGACAGCGCATGGCAGCTTCAGCATCGGAATGAGCAAAGAAACTCACAGACCACCCCGTGGGGCCTCGCTGCAGTAATATCCAACCAGCTGCAGAGTAACAACACAAAGGGACGTGGGAGAATAAAATCAGGAGAGACGCTAAGCAAGATCCGATCACTCCTCGAGAACTCTGCAATGAACAAGGCAGGTAATGTGAGGAAGATCCAGGGTGGATTTAGCAAGAATGTTAAGCAGGATGGACCAACGAAAACCAATGCCAATAAAAAATGAATCTGCAAGCAATGTAGCTCATCAGCATCGTGTGATGTGCGACAACTGCTGTTCATTGAGTAGAATAGCTGAGAACATACATTGTAAATACTTTTAGCAGTATCAATGTAACTTTTGTTTACTTGCAAATTCATTCACAAATAGTATGAAGAAAATGTCAAGGGAAGGAAACTTAAGAGTATATTTAAGCTTCAGAAAGACAGTTTGTTTTCAGATTGAGTTTTTGATACGAGGGGGTTCTATTCATTCAAAGCTATTTTAGAACATCGGGTAACTTATACTGTTTTGTTTGGTATGGGGACTGTATGTAAATTTGAAAGCAAATATTTTCTAAAGTTAATTTCGACAAGTATGTAAATAAATGCGTTGATTTTTTTCATTTGTTTAAAAACATTTTTGCCTTAAGCTCACTGAATAACGAAAGATCCCTGACTATCTTTGCCATTTATTCTTACTGTGTGCATAGTTTTGCAACATTTTAGTCTTGTTGATCTCATGTCATCTCATTATCTGAAACCGCTTAATCCTATATAGGGTCACGGTGAAGCCGGAGCCTATCCCGGAAACACAGGGCGTAAGGCAGGAATACACCCGACGACGGGACGCCGGTCCATCGCCGGGCATTGCGGGACAATTTTTAGTCTCCGAGCCAATCAACCTATCCAGGAGCATGCTTTTGGACTGTGGGAGGAAACCGGAGTACCCAGCGAAAACCCACGCGGACACGGGGAGAGCATGCAAACTCCACACAGAAAGGCACCGGAGCCGAGAGACTCGAACCCGGGACCTTCTTGCTGTGAGGCGTCAGCGCTAACCACTGCGCCACCGCGCCTTGCTTTCCAAAGTTGTTCTTTTGGGATAGCAATGGTCTGACTTATTCCCATCTATACCTCCTATCTGCATAGTTTAGCAACATTTTAGTCTTGGGGGAGGTGTGGGAAGCAAAACATCACAAACGAGGGAGGAGGAGGAATGCTCGACACAGTTATTCAGAAAGAACAACTTTGGAAAGCAATTATACAGGGACGTGTGGAAACCGTCATCACGGTTCAGTCCTCGGCCCATTTCTCTTCACAATCTACGTGAAACCACTTGGCTATATCCTGCACATCCTCAATATAAGCTACCATTGCTATGCCGATGACATCTAAATATTTATCCACAGAGCCGTCCATCAATACATCTAGTGTTTGCATGTCGTTCTCACTGTGAGCTATTAAGGCCTGGTTAAATTCAAATTTCTTAACTAAATGGCAACAAAGCAGGTTTCCTTGTCGGAACCCCACACCAATTGTCCATGGCTTAACCCGTCCATTTGATGCTTGACAACCCGACCAGTGCTGTCACCTTCAGTAAGGTGACTAAGGTAGCTTAATTCCATCTCAGAAATAAAGTGAAACTGCAGACTATTCTGTCACTCTCTGATGCTCAGAAGCTAATCCGCATCGTCATCTTTTCACGAATCAATTATTGCAATTTAAGAGTTCTTAGCATCCCTGCCCACCTCTAGCTTCCGTGTGCAGAATGCGGCTGCTAGAGTCTTCACCTGCACTCCAGTCCATGATCACATTCCCAGTGCTTGCGTCTCTGCACTAGCTGCCCATTAAATCTCATCTCATTGTCAGAAACCGCTTAGTCCTGTACAGGGTCGCAGTGAGCTGGAGCCTATCCCGGCAGACACGGCGCAATGCAGGGCTATACCCACGATGGGACGCCAGTCCATCAACGGGCACTGGGCAAATTAATCTGCAAGCCAATTAACCTATGCAGCAGCATGTTTTTTGGACTGTGGGAGGAAACCGGAGTGCCGGCAAAAACCCACGCGGACACGGAGAACATGCAAACTCCACAGAGAAAGCACCCGAGATGATATTCGAACCCGGGACCTTCTTGCTGTGAGGCAACAGCACTACCCACTGGGCCACCGTGCTGCCCGCTACCCATTAAGTCAAGCATTGAATTCAAGATCCTCTTCTTCACCTACAAGGCTGTCACTGGCGTTGCTCCGATATACATCCATAATCAGGCATTCTCAACACGACAATTTAGATTCACCAATGTGAGTCTGCAGTATGTGCCGAAATTGCACCTCCGTTGGGTGATAAAGTCTTCTTGTGTGCTGCTTCCAGACTGGAAATTCCTTCCATTGAAAATTCGGTCAATTGAATCCCGAGGCATCTTCAAATCCTGTCTCAAGACTCCCTTGTTCTGTAAGGCCTTGAAGTCTTGTTTAGGACTGTTGATGCTGCTCACTGCTGTATACTTGAATGATAGCACTGTTGACTTGTGCCTGGTCAGGAACACCTCTTCCTTTTTGTTTTCACGTTTTATTATGTGATGTCCATTGATTTATAGCCATTATATATTACTTAAGTGATCTGTCCTGATGTTGACATGCCATTCTCTTCATAGCTCTATGCACTGCTTTGTGACCCTAGAGTGAAAGCCGCTCTAGACATGCAAATATTATTTAGCCTTGTTAATAATGGGAGTTTTTTATTGTCACTTCAGTTTTTGACATTTGGTGTACCATACAATGCACGTGCATAAGATTAGCATTGTACATAATATAATAATAAAATGTACATATTACATTTATGTATGCGTATTAATTATAAATGTAACGGGTGATTGTAGAATGTTCTCAACACTGCATATCACAAGTAATTAAAGTGTTAATCTTTGTTGAAAACCATTAATGTGCCACGTCTGCTGTATGTCAAATTTAGTTTTCTCATTGTGATAAATCAAGTCCCGAGCCCTCGAATTACAATACAAAGTGATGGAAAGGATGACTGTGACAATGCATAAGCTTGCTTCTGAAGAGGATGACATGACATGCTGTGCGCGGTCTCCCCCTGAGCAGAGATTCCCGCTGAAGATGAACCTGTCGATAAACCCTGCTGATTTATGAACATGTCAAAACGAAAGCAGCATTCGATGTTTCGTGAATGAGTATTGAAAAATGTTTATATATTGTGCTTCCATATAGGGACTGATCCATAGTCCCCTCGTGTGTCACACGTGGGGCCATATGAGCAGGCTTGCATTGACATACATTTTCACGGCTCGATATGAGAATTTCACTTGAGAGTTACTCTTTCGGGAAAGCTGTGTCGAGCGTTCATCCTCCTAGTATACTGTCCGAAGATACCTCCAACAACTTAAATAGTAGAAACTCCGTCAGTCAATATCTTTAAGAGTAAAAGAGACACACATTCAGCATACACAGTAATTGATCTGTATATCATGCGGCAGCCGGGGTGTCATTGCTGTATCCGTCAGTGTACCTATTGGCAGGTCTTGTGACAACTGCAGCACGAGTATGCCAATCAACATCCTGCTGCAGTCGGAGGTGATCGCATCATCGCCATCTAGCGGTATTCTTGATGACGTCAAGTGACTACAGCAAATGTATAGTTGGATATTAAAGAGTGGTTACGTTCCTTTCGTCTGTCTTCACAAGTCAAATGACGTGCTGTGCAGCGCTTTGTGACCGCCGGGTGAAAAGCGCTCGAAGTACAACTATACGTGGTAAACCACTATACTTAACGTGGTAGGCGAAACGCTGGCCACGGCTGAGTACGTTTATTTTCCCTTTGGTTTCATGCGTTGTTGCGTTGGTTATTTCGTACGTTTACTGGTGTAGGCTTTCACAGCTCGATGCATCACGATGATTGCCATCTTTTCAGATAGCCGTGTCGAGCGCACCTCTCGCCATCGCAACATATCGCATCCCACTGGAAGTATCGTCAGGCGTTCTGAATAAATATCTGGTGGGAGGGAAAACGTCGCAAAGGAGAGAAGAGGAGCGATTGACACGGATATTCCGAAGGAGCCGCTTTTTGGAAGTAATCAGCATTTCGGACGTTTATTGCGTGGGAAGAATCCCGCACACAGGATCGAATTCGAGACCCTCCTCACCTACAAGGCTCTCATTGGCGCTGCTCCAACAAACATCCGTGACCTACTTCAGGCATCCTCCTAACACGACAACTTCGATCCTCCAACACGGGCTTGCTGCATGTGCCCAGATCTCAACTCCATTCGATGGTCGACAGAGCCTTCTCGTTGGAAATTCGCTCAGGTGAGTCCCTGGGCATCTTCAAATCCCGTCTCAAGACTCACTTTTAACATATGGCCTTAAAGCCCTCTGGCTCGGACTGTTGATGTTGCTCACCGCTGTGTGCTTGGATGATGGCGCGCTGTTAAGCTGTGCCTGCTCGGGTATATTTCCTTTTTTGTTTTAACAACTATTTTATTTGTTATTTTACGTCCATTCATCCACAGTCATTATTTTACTCACTTGATCTGATATAATAATGATAATTGTATTTATAGAACGCTTTTCACCCGAGGGTTGTGGAGAGAACGGCTTGTCAACTTCATGAGAATGGATAATCAGCAACGGTAACGGTTTTGGGGGTTTTGTTTTATAAATCCGAGCTGTGGAGAAAACGGCATGTCAACAACATCACGACAATTCAACTGAAAGTCAAATTGCAATCAATTATAGGGCATAAAGTAAGCGCAGAAAAAATAATTATTCAACAAACAAGGAAGGAATACATGTTCCCGAGCAGGCTCTATGCAGCGCTTTGTGACCCTCGGGTAAAAGTCGCGTTAGAAATGCAATTATCTAGATCTTGCAAGCTCACTGGGTACGTTTCCGCTGTAAGAGTAAACATCTATCCCAAAAGAGCAGCTTATCAAGCTCGAGCACGAATGGGCAAATCCACAACCGTAATACCCACCCTCGCCCCCCCCCCCTGCGAGTCGAGCGCACTTGGTATCGTCGCAAGGTGACGCGGGTGCTCGAGCGACCAATCGGATGCGCGCTGTCGGGAGACCGCGCGGGGCAGTCTCGGCGCCTCCATGGCGGACCTGCGCGAAGTCGCGGACCTCTTGTGGGGCTCCGGCGGCGCCAGGGTGGCGGACGCTGTGTTCCGGAGATGGACGCAAGGTAAGAGGCGCTACAGGGTAGAGATCCGCCTCCGGACGCGCTTTTCCCAATGCAGTGGACCCCTCCCCCCGCGCGATACTTGGCCACCTGAGGCCTAGCGGACGGGTCCGGCCGGGTTGCCGCCCCCACCTCACCTCCATCCCGCCTCCCGTCAGCTCTGGTTGCTTGTACGGGAGACTGCCGCAGGATGCCGCCGTCTCTTGCCGCCCTCGACGCGACGTCGATGTTTTTGTTAAGCGCGTTCCGGACAACGGCCGTATTTTTTTATACAACGCAGCTGGGACACAGGTATGGACGCATTGAGTTACAGCGACAGTGACCCCTTGTGCGGCGCATTTGCCTGTGATTGTGTTGGTGTGGGCGGGTGGTTAATAGTGGTTGTTCTCGAGCTGTCTGCGTCTCGTGACTACATGTGTTTCGTGTGACTGTTGCTTGCATCAGCGAATGGGTTTTGAGATTTGTTGCGAACCGCTCGAGTGCTGTGTTGTGCGGCAGCTGGCTCCCACTCCTCTGGAGCGGGACATTCATTGTCCAGGCCTCCTGAACACAGGAAATGCAGTGAACTGGTTCCGGTTGTTAGAGCACGAGGGGTGACGAAGCATAGGGGCAATAAATACCGCACGGAAGGGAAAAGCTCGTTTTTTAACGACAACGCATTTATAGCGCCTGGAAACGTAGCAACATCCTGCCACCCTCTGATGCTCAGAAGCTATTACACATCTTCATCTCTTCACGAATCGACGATTACAATGCACTGCTCCCTGGCACCTCTGCCTACCTGATCATTCGTCTCCAACGTGTGCAGAATGCAGCTGCTAGAGCCCTCACTCGCACACCCATCCACGATTACATATCCCCAGTACTGGTGTCTCTCCACCGGTTATATATAGAATCGAATTCAAGGTCCCCCTTCTCACCTACAATACTCTCATTGGCGGTACTCCGACATACATCCGTGACCTACTTCAGGCACCCTCCTGAACACGACAGCTTCGATCCTCCAGTACGGGCTTGCTGCATGTGCCCAAATCGCACCTTTATTTGATGGATGACAGAGTCTTCTCGCGCGCTGCTCCCAGACTCTGGAATGCCCTTCCATTGGAGATTCGGTCAGCTGAGTCCCAGGGCATCTTCATATCTCGTCTCAAGACTCACTTGTTCCGTAATGCTTTCAAGTCTTCTGGCTAGGACAGTTGATACGGCTCACTTTTGTGCTGGATGATGGCTCGCTGCCGACCTGCGCCTGCTAAGGAACACTTATTCCTGCCTTCGTTTGTTGAACAGTTATTTTTAGCGCTTATTTTAACGCCTCTAAATGATAGCCATTATTTGATTGTCAATTTAACGGCTCTGATATTGTTAAGTGCCGTTCTCTCCACAGCTCAGATTTGTAATTTTTTAAAGCAGGATATTGTTAAGTGCCGTTCTCTCCACAGCTCAGATTTGTAATTTTTTAAAGCAGGAACAGTAATGTACAGACATACAGGATGTCCCATATAAATTAGAACCATCGGGAATACATATTTCCAATGTTCCAATTTTGTTGCCTATGGTTACCTTTTTATCGGTCACCCTGTGTTTGTGGAGACATTTTTTTTATTTCCCAGCTCTGGAATACATTTCCTCTGCCAAACGCATATACTGCAGCGCTTGATGGTTATTAGCAAATGTAAGCATTTTGTGTATATTTCAAATTGTTAATGTGACCTACACATGTAACTGACGACGAGAACGATGGCTGTCTATGCATTCTAACTAAATGACAAGTTTTTTTCCTAAGATTATAAAATAAATAAAATCGAACGCTGTTATGACCATTATTCTTGAGCACAACCATATTTCAATGATCCTTTATTATTTTACACAAACAAGGGATTATTGGGCACCAACAAGCTTTATTGTTACTGTTCCCTATATTTACCTAGTCATAAAAGGCCTATTGTACAGGGTTTTTTTCAATAAACACTTTAAATGAAAATGCGTGAATATTTTTTAACAATATTATTGGGTTTACCCTTGAAAGTGCACAGAAGGACATTATCCCCTAGCCATGCATCAGTCCACAGCTTTAATTACATTTATCCAACAGACACACTCAAGGTGATTGATGGTTTGTGGGCTTGACATGTGGGTGTGGGGCAGACGTTTAGAGTAGAGGTGGGGGGAGGTCCCACAGTGTGACCGTTGTGTTTTTTCTTAACAACTGAAGTGCATTTCTAACGCCTGTGATGTGTTGTAAATTGTGAAGGCTTAGTGTTCAGCGAGGATGAGCCAACTGCATTGGAGCAGTTTGAAGGAGGACCATGTGCAGTTATCGTCCCTGTGCAGGTAAGATTTGCATTGTTGTAGTTGACTAACACTTAACTCACAGGTGAGAGCAAATGTGGTCCATTATTGACAAACCCAATTTGTGGATAGCATATGGAAAGTCAGCAGACCAGTGGCCCATCCCATTTACTATATGGTATAGGTCATTATGGTGTTAACACTTGAGTGAAACCATGAACGTTATTTCAAAATGGGTGCTGGAAATTCCATATGCTAACAGTAGCAATGGTTTAAAGATTGGCTGTCTTTTCGAGGTAGCCAGTTGCCTCAGCTCATCACTGAGTTCACGTAGTGAGTTGAAGGTCTCAACCCAGTCACCAAAGGTAGCATACACACAAAAAACCCCATCATATTTCACTTGGTATTAGACCTAATTTCATAAAATTTCTGCTCACGTGAGAATTCAAACATCCATTTTATTCTTATGTTGAACATTTCTTTCATTTGCAATGAGTAAGAAAATGCTCTGAGGGATGTCAGAGGTAGCGCTATGATATCACTTTTATGGACTATTTTCAAACATGGATGTGGCTTTTTCCCTCTGAGAAATCCGAGTTGATACTTCTTCTCATGACTTAGGACACATAGTGTAATCGGGATCACATTTGGCGAAAATGTCAAACGACATGTAGTAAACAAAAAGCAAAATTATTGGTGGTGTCAGATTCAAGCATGTACGTTATTTTATTTCATAGAGTTAAAACCTTCAGGATTTCAACACAAAAGTTTTCGTGACCAATGTTATACGTAATAAAGGCCTTTTGGGTTTGGTCACATAAAAGTGTCGTAAGCCTGCCTCCACCCGACAAGGCCCATTAGTAATGTTTGTTACGTGAACAGAACGTGCCAATTCTTGACGACTTTAGCACACTGGTGTGCTGGAGGGCAAACCCACATAGTTTACAATGCTCCATCTAGGCATCTAGTTCCAACTTAATAATTATAATAATATTTGGATTTCTAAAATGCCTTTCACCTGACTTGGTTTGAGATTCTGGATGAAGAGTGTAATCATCAGTGAAACATCGTTTTGCATTGTAAAGGTTTCGGTTTTGCTCTCCAATACGTGATTTTGCACGTTTTGTTCACGTGATTAATCTTATTGATTAGCTGTGTTGGGTGGGGTTGGCCTTATTGCACTTATTTTTTGTGTGACCTGACCCAAAAGGGCTTTATTATTAACGACCTTCAGGATTGTTTTGTAAGCCACATAATTTGTAACACACATTTTTTCTTTAGTCAAATACTGCTGTTAACTACTGCGTTTCTCGCTCATTGAAAATCAATACTGTTATTCAAAGTATCTAATTAATAACATGGCTTGGAAGAGTCTTCAACACTGTTTGGATTTTTAAATTTAATTTTAAGTCAGCTAACATACATAGGAAGCTGTATAAGTTAATCAAAATATTTAGTATGAAAACAATCTGGGAATAATGTATTACATAAATATTTATTTTTTGTTTAGTTGTGTAACCTGTATATGTATTATATGTTGCAAAGAAGTATTGGGTAAACTCGTATTCTTCCCTTTTTTATGATAATCACTTAAACAGAAAAATGTGTATATGCAGCTATACTGCTTGTGAGTGTTTTTTATTATTTAAGCTAATCTTTTGTGTTTTGACAGGCATTTCTGCTGAAGAATGCACTTTTTGGCAGCGACAACATAAACTGGAAGGAGTGTTCAGGTACAATGTGACCAGCATCCCCGTGTGCATGCCACATTGTGCATAATGTTGCATTGGCAAACTATCACTTGACCCAGGTTTCTGAGATATTTGGCTATTTAAGAGTTTTAATATGGAAGATGTGCTACCCAAAGACCATTATTCATTGATATAAACAATACAAGTTAGGCCTTAGAGCCTTTAGAGATTGATTTGGTTTAGCTAATGTCTAGTGGCTGTGCTGGAATTGCATATTGAAAAGGCATGCAGTCTTATTTAGCCTTTAGGATTTCTTTTAAAAGTACAAAAAGAAATGAATACAGAAACAAATAATGTGTGTAGGATTTGATGATATTTTAACTGTTTACAGTTGGGATTAAATGCATTAATATAACCCTTCTTAAATAGTGCGGTCTGTGGAAAGTGTTGTTCATGGCCAACATTTAATTCGATATGAAACTTCAGCCTGTAATCACAAACAGTGACTTAAAGGGCAGAGTGACCCATGTAACTTTGATTTTTAAAACATGACGTGGTAATTATCTTATGACTTGCATACCACTTTAAATTAAAATGCTTGAGTTATGCATTTTTTGCACGAACCCAGGCATCCACTACCTGCCACATGTAAATATATGGGAGATCCAGTTTTCATCATGCTCATCATCTGTGTCTGCTTAAATGTGTTGTTCAATGCACACAAACAATTGCTGTCTACTATTTTTTATTCCTGTTGTACATTTGGAGGACCTTACAATTGTTCTAAATGCCATTTGAACTGTGATTGAGATTATATAGTTGGGCTGTGGACTTAGATGCTGATGGACCTGAAACTTATCCCAATGTGGACGAATTTTGACGTGACAGCTAAGCCTGTTTGAGTCATGATTTTAATGCTTGATGTCTGCAGTTCCTTTTGTGACTGGCATGTCCGCTATTTTTTAGCATTGACTTATATGTGACTATTTCATATTTGAAATTGTCTCTCATTGTACAGTTAATCCTTGCCAGAGCAATACTGCAGTTGTAAATTATAATGCAGAAATCATGTGAAGCATATTAGTTCATGTATAACTTTTTCCACCACTTCCTTATGCATATCTCTGTGAAAGTAAATGTCTCTGCTCACGATCAAAAATCAGAATATTTGTCCACCTTGAATAACTACAACATGCATCATTTCATGACCACCATCTAATACCATTTAACGGAAGTCGGCAGAGCTTAAACAGAAACCTGGAAGCACATTTTCTGAACTTTTAAATGCTCATTTAAGAGACCTTACTTATTTCTGAAATGTTAAATGTAGACCTACCTGGGGAAAAATAATATGTTCCTCTTAATTTGATAAATTTGGCAGTGCATGCTGTCCATCGCTTTGTAACTGTAATAAGGTAATTAGACTGTATATTAAAGTATAGCACTAGCAAACCTTGTTTAGAAGCTAACAATTGATATAATGCTGGTGTGGTGGATGAACCGTATAGAGGAAGAACGGCGACTACTACTGTGCCACGCACTCTGCGAGATCCTGGAAAAGGCTCAACCTCCACATGCTTCCTCCCTCTGCCTGGTCCGCTGGACAAAGGGCAAGGAGCAACTGCCCGGGGAGGAGGATGAACAGGATCAGGGAGCGCCCAACAGTTCCCCTAGTACACGTGGCCCCAGTTCAGCTGAACATACTGGTGCGTTTTTCTCTGGCTACTACAATTGGAACCTTTACCGTTATTACAACCATCACTGCTATCGTCATCAATCTCACTACCATTATTGCCTTTACCATCACGCTGCTGCTATCAAAATCTTAACCCCCGCTTCTACCACCATTTATTTCTCATCGTCATCACTGTATTGATGTTGGTTTTTACACTATCTTTTGCCACCAGTTAAAACTCCCACCACTATCAAGACCCCCATTTAAACAAGCCATGTGATGAATTGTTATGCATACAGCTGTGAATTTATTAGTGTGTATTTAATAAGTAGCTGCTCCTTTTGGTTTTTTTAGTCTGATCTAAGTTAGTTTTTTTTGTCCTTTAGATGGCACTGTAGAATAAAGTGTTATTAAACGTGGTCATTTTGTCCTTGTAAAGCATGGACTGCTCTGATTAAAATAACACACTTTATGTAAGTCTTGACTCCACTGTGCTAGATTATAGACTCACCACACTACAGGTCACGGGATAAGTTTACCATTCTTTACACTTGTCAGTGTGGCTTATAGAAGGTGCATAGTAAAGATGGAAATAGATTTTTATGCACAGTCCTTTGCTGTACACCTAGCACAGCACGGCATTTCGCTGTGACAATCTAGTGTGCATGGCGGAGCACTTTCCAGGCTCAACCCTGATTAACTTTCACTACCTGATGCGATAGGGCTCTAAGTAAGTGGTTTGTTTATAGACAACTTAAAGAAGAAAAGTTATTGGTTAAAATATGAATTATATTACAAATGTTACTAAGAGCACTGCCATGTTTGTTATTAAAAACACAGTTTATTTACCAAGGGCCCAAGTTGCGGTGCACAAATTTGGTACATGTCAAGAGTTAGGAAATGGTTAAGAGTTATTGTCTGCTGTGACCTGGCTGCCTTCTCTGGAGAAATGAATCATCACAGCCCTTGTGTTGTCTGCCCAACCTCTTACTCAGTGCTGGTGCTTTGGCTAATATGGAAGGGCCTCATGGAAAGGGCATAACATTTTTTTTTGTGGCGCTTGTTTTTTCCTATAATGGAGACGTCGCTGTAGGTCTTGGAAAATGTTGGTAAAAGTAACCTTATCTATTGTGTTGTAAAAATCAGAAGGCCATGTTACTGTTGTGGGATGTCATTAAAGCAAATGGGATATTGACCTGTACTTCTTACATTTTAGCTTTACTTGGCTGTTCATTTGGGATCTCTGCATTTCTCTGTGTAACTTACCACAGCTCGGATTTGTAAAAAAAAAAACATAAAAAAAGTTACTGTTGCTGATTATCCATTCTCATGTCGTTGTTGTTAACATACTGTTCTCTCTGCAGCTCTGTGCAGCGCTTTGTGACCCTCGGGTGAAAAGCGCTCTTGAAATGCAAATGCATTGTAAATGCAATTATTATTAGTAGTATTAAGGGTTTGGCAGTGAAAGCAGAGTCTGATGTATTATTAACTTTTTATTTAAGTGATGTCTCATCTTCAGTGTTGGAATATCAGTAGAGTTTTTCATACATCATTACATAAACATTTTATTATATTCAATATTTTTCTGAATAAAAGCTTATTTTTGTCTTATTTTCAGACTTTCATGAAAAACAAAATTGGAAAAATCCATGTAGTATCAAATTTTGATGGAAAATGGAAACTATGGGTATTGGGTGTGGTGACATAAGGTATTTTCCTATTTAAATAATAATAATAATTGCATTTCCAGAGCGCCTTTCACCCGAGGGTCACAATATGCTGGTAATGGCAGCGTGGTGGCCCAGTGTTGGGTGCACTTTGCCTTATGTTCAAATGTCAATGATCATAATTCATTCCCAACATACCGATGGTATGGTTCTCAACAATATTATTTATTATTGAGAATTGCTGTCAAGAGCCGCTGTTTCAGAATAGCCGTAAGGAGCTCTTTCTTGATGCCTCCGGCATAGTAGGTGAAGTACCGCAAAGGAGGGAGGAGTAATACTTGATACAGCTATTAAAAAGAGCATCTCCAAAATAGTAGTTCTCACACATCAATCGTGTGAAAACATACATCAATATATCATTTGCTTTTGTATGTTGCTTATTTTATGGAGATAGAATTGCATGTTATACTGTTTGCAAGTTGTACCTCAGCCATGGCCATGTTCATAAAATGATTTATGATCGTTTTATCCATATAGGAGTCGCCAGGCCCTTAGGCTAGTGAGTCACTGAGATCAGTTCCTATGCGGCACATGCTGAGCATGGGATAGAATAATGCTACGTGAGGATGGCACATGCTGACAAGTTGTTGACATTTACACTGGCCCGACTGACCAGCGCACTGACTAAAGTTCGTTTTCCATTCGTGTTGTGCTTTTATGGTTATGCTATTAAAGTGTAGTAACATCATAAATTGCTAAAGCCCTCACTGAACTGAAAACAGGTTTCAAGAAGGCAACAGAACAACCACCATAATTTTGATTAGATGACAATAAATAAGCTGCGTTTTAACACCTGCATTACTCTGTTCAAGGTAACATTACAACAGCTGAGTGTGATAAAGAGCAATACATAATCATTAACATTTATATTTGATTCCTTCAGTGTAATAGTTATTGACGACCACAAAGTGTGCACAAGCATCACTGCACACCTTCAGTGTGATGTTTATTGAAACAAGTTGGCACTGCTGTAACTTGCCAAGGAGACTTCACTTCCTAATAAAGCCATGGCTGTGCTCAGTAAACACAATGTTGCTGCAAGGCACGTTATCGTTAAATCCAATAAGTAATACGTTGGCAGTCGGTGTGGATTTCGCAGTAGTAACCTAAGGACAGTTTAGATATTTTATTTACATATTTTATTTTCATTGCAAATATGATAGGTGACTCACACAATATAATTCCTTAAATGGGTATTAGCTAGCAAACCAATGTCATCGGGTAGAACCTGAATAATGATGCAGATACAAGTTTTCCACGATTGGTGATTTTATCAAATTATTGCATCTTACACACGAGTTAGGAGCCTGCAGACACTAATAGTTAACTAGTTGCATCTCCATGAGCATATTTTAGTGAGGTGGGCCATCGCTGCAAACATTCTTTGAATCAAAAACACTTGTGAATTTTAATGCATACGTATATGCGTATAGCCACAATTTGGAGTTGCTGCTCTGCTGACTTCATGATTCCCCACATGCATAGTCAAAAGCGAAAAATATTGGATGTGTTTTATCTGAAGGCAATTTAAATTACAGGACATGCCTTAGCATGCCTTAGCATGTGCCTTTTTGTGAACTATGTGCAAGTTGTATTTGGTTGAGCATTAAAAAACACCAAGTGGAGATGAATTTGTAGCTCAGACGTCCAGGCACTGAGCCAGCCACTGGATTGAGTTTGAATCCAGGCTACTGGCTGTGTTTAACTCTACTTACTGGATGTTCATGAGTTGATCCTCTCAAACCATTCACCAGTTATTGCACACTGTGTACGAAACTGAGTTGTTCTCTCATTTTTCTAAATTTTATCTCTGAGAATTTAAAACATATTTAAAACTGTTAATGGGCAATATTTTTGCAGAGCACTGGTGAAAATTTACTTTGCCTTGAAGAAGTTTAAAGATGGTCAATCATCATACATCGAGCCATAAAAAAACCTACAACTGTACATGGTTCATAATAATTTCCTTCCACATTGGGGCATGCTCTCCCGCTGGTATGATTTGAATTTGAAAGAGGGGAAAAAACTAAATAATGTTGACCAAATCTGGATAAGTATTTTAAAGTTTGTTTTTTTCTGAAAATGTCATTGACTTTTGCAGGTCGATCTGTACATTAAGAATGTGTTTTCTTCACATTGCATATTATTTGCTAACCGATTAATCAGATTGACATTACAACTTTATGTATCTCATATCACAGGAAAGCCTGACGCAGTGTCATGACTTTGTTAATATACATATTTGTCGTCTACAGATGACCCATCATCGGATGAAATCACATTTGAGCACTTCCACAACCTTATACAGTAAGTTTTTACTTAAGCAGATATTTTCTGGAAGCTTTTGAAAATTTAGTCCATGAACTATTTTCAAGGCAATATGTTGTTATTCTGTGAATAATTGTTTCATTTGCAACATTGGTTTGACTCTGTACCAAAAATAATTATAATCTCTGACTCACAGCTGTTGCAATTTACTAAATATACTACAAAAATAAAGGAAGGGATCAAGCAAGTTATGTTTGATGAATCACGTTCCAAAATTATGTGTGTCATCAGTGGACAGGATTTTGGTTGAAATCTGTTTTGACAGCTGAGTAATATCTCTGTGCACCATGAAACTGAATATTTAATCCACAGATTGAAATTAATTATTTTTTAAAGATGAAAATAATTGTAATAGAAATATTAGTTCGTCGCTCCTTTGTATGGTACTTAAAGAATATTTGCCTTGTCTGTTAATTATTTTGTTATCCACAACCATAGGATAACATACATTTAAAACATGTTACATTCCCGGTCATATCTGTCGCTGAAGCTTTTCATAATCTCCTGTTAATTAAAGCACTTGGTGAATGTTTCTGCTTATCTTTGCCCTGGTTCGTAGCTTTTTGACTCCCACACTATTGCCACCCTTGGCACCTCTTTCGCCTTGGTGATGGTAAGAGATATAACAGGGTGATGCTTGATGTATGCTGGTGTATGGGGTATAAGTAATGCTTGGTCCTGATTATCTGCAGTGTAACCCATTACCAAAGTGACACATGTCTCTGAGCAAGGATTACAGGTTTAGTGGTTTTTCAAAAGAAAGCTTGCACTGCCATGATTTTCCAAAGACATGACTTCAGTGTACTTATTTTATATAATTAATGTAACAAATAACAAGAAAAACTGGACGATATAGAAAGATGATTTTACTGCTTGTTTTTATTATTATCTACTGCTGTGCATGCTTAGGTTTGAAAGTGTATGCTTCATTAACCAAATAGGGTGGCTTCTGTGCTGTGGCTCTGACAGCAGGAAAGATATATTGTCTATAATTTAGCATTTCTAGACGATGAGTTTCTTTTAATATGGTGTTTCAAAACCATTATGGGATTTTTGAGTAATGCATAAGTTTAACCCTGCCCCCATGGATC
>JAZEWT010000003.1:35805292-35821435 GCA_036362905.1 Mordacia mordax | reverse complement strand
ATAATATTTGTGTATGAGGAAAAGACCTTGCATTTCCATTACACTTTATGTTTTGAAGCACTAGACTGAAGCGATGTCGTGTTGAAATGCTGTGATTGGGTACTCTTTGCATTCGGTATAGTGATAGCTATCAAGTAAAATACATTCCAGACAATATTTTAATAGATAAGAAAAATGAAATGCTGTTTTTGGTATTTACATAATATATACATTTAGAATGTATTTAGTACTATTATCTAAAAAATCTGGTTTTCAATGTGTTTACGTTATTTATGCAGCAAACGATTCATGGTTCCTATTTGTAAAGGACAATATTAATTTTGTTTATTAATAGACTAAGATTAAAAAAAACTGCCTGGTGTTCTGAATTCAGGACAAATAGTCTGTTGGAATTTGACTTTGTTGGCATAGGGAGAGGGTCAGAGGAAGGCGGAATGTGTCTCTCCATTACCATATCCAGTGGTCTCTAAACCCCACATTCGGAGGTGCAGTAATACATAAGCTTAAGGTATGAGTGTCCAGAATGCTTTGCATATTTTAAGCATACAAAGCTACATCTGATAGTCGTGCTGACTCGATTCAAATAAATCACATTAGTTACATTCGTGTGTTGGCCTTATGTAATCTTCCACAACAAGTACGTGTATCCTACAGTTACATAGAAATGTTACTTGTAGGCGTGTTTTTTTGTTATTAGGACACGACTTGCAGCTTAAGTGATGTATAACATAAATCATTGTACAAAGACAAATGTCCCCCATGTAGCCGTTCCCACGTTTATGGGGCAAGTGCTGTTAGAGAGCACCTATGAAAGGCTGACATGGAATATGAGGAGCTGGTTTAAGCAGCACCATGCCCGGCCACCTTTGTCTCCCGAGTAGTGATGTCTACACGCTACAACAGGTACTCATTTGAAACTGATTCGACCACGGGGAGGCCCATGACCAGTTCAGAATAACGTCGCTGATGTTGGCCATGAGTGGGAATCGAACTCGGGTCACCGAGTTCATCGCAAAGCCTGCTAACCACTGAGCCACTCTCCCCACCAACTACACATGAGGGCACACAGGGACACAGGCAGAGCCACACGAAGATAACATATCATATATGGGAAAAGAGATGCGTATCAGGACATCATTTGAATCGAGGTGTAGGGAGTAGGATATATGGACTACATTGGGAAAACAGTTCCTGGTTTATTTGTGCAGCAGGTGGTAAGAATTGACGTGCCATGCACATGGTGATAGAAAGTTCGTAGATAATATACTGTCTTACTAGGAGAAGGAAGGGGAGTTACTTAGGAGTAACACCTTGTGATTGGTTTTTAATAACTTCAAAAAATAGGTTTTACATTTTATACATACGTGAGCAGAGCCATAGTGTGCACAAGATGCAATGTCAAACCTCTGTAAGTTTGCTTGTGGGCTCGTCTGTGTCTACTATTGTATATATTTAAAAGAACGAGCCTTTACATTTCATTTTGTTTTGGTGACAGGGAATAGAGAATATAAAGAATGAGACTGAAGATCCCAACATACCCCTGATTGACACTACTTATGGCCACGGCAGGTGAGCATGAAATATATTTGAATGATGTTACTACTCATTGTTATACATCATAGCCAGTCAATTAAGATGCCATGAAAATAACTTTTTTATTGTGTGTTCAACGTGATTGATGCATTATGTTTTTGATCTGTTCTGAGACATTAGCTGTGTGACTTTCTTTCCCAGCCAGAGTCTAATAAACTTGTTACTGACTGGTCAGGCTGTGTCCAACGTCTGGGATGGAGAAAAGGAATGCTCAGGCATGAGTGAGTACCCGACACACAGTTGCAGTGTTAACTGTCACAAACACCACTGTCCAGCATTCATAGCCATGAGGTGATTCCAAATGAGTTCGTGTCATCCTTTGAGCACTTTGTATGATTGATGTAAAGTTATTTCATATTTTATCGAGGGTAGATATGGAGCCATTACATGGATTAATAATGCGTTTAAAAGATATTGGACCCTCGGATCAAAAGCACTCTATAAATACAATTATTATTATTACTGTCAGGAGACTGGTGGTGGTTATTGACCATTTCATTATGCCTGTGGGTGGTATGAAATATTTGCAATACCTGCTGACATTTGAAAATCTTCAATTATAATGTGAAATTTCTTGCGGTATATCATACCTCCACTATGGTATTACGTACTTTGCTGTCGATGATGACTTTATGAAGTAAAATTTACTATTGTATTGGTGTTGATTTTCACGGCTTGATGTATAAAAATTGCTTTCCAAAGCTGTTCTTTCGGGATAGCCATGTCAAGTACTCCCCCTCTCTTCTTCGCGATGTTTCACCTCCCACATTAGAAGCATCTGCAAGCATTCTAAACGGTTTGAAAATATGACCGTATCAAAAGATATGCAGTAAATTTTAAAGTTGTGTATTTTATTCAATTGGATGCGGCTGTGATGTTTTGGCTACTATATATATTGGATTTGCAATTCAAAGGGCAACAGTTTGATCCCCTTACGTGGAAGTTAAAGAAATGTGAGAGTTTATTAAATCCCCCACGTTTTACGGAGCAGTATAAAATGGGTACTGCAGAGTTAGTAAATTGGCACAGCTTGCGTTTGTTGACGTAAAGTGTGGGTATTCACTTCCATCTCAAGATGTCTGGCCAGTGTGGAGAGAGTTTACCGAACACCCTCTCACTGGTTTCTAAAGCTTCTCTTTGCAGAGCAGTCTCGTAATCAAGTTGTTGCAAGTGTGCACTTTTACTTTTTTTTATATAATTCTATCTGTTTACAAAAAAACCTTAAGGGCCACAGTGAAATATTCTGGGTCATTAGGTAAATGTTGCTCTGCATCTCCGCATAAATATGAAATGTATTGCATGCTTTGGCCTTCCGATTCTTTTACATGCCACAAATGTAAATGCTTTGAACCTTCATTGGCATAGTTGAGCTATGCTGCAAATTCTAAATGAGTTTTATTTAAAGTATGTGCTTGCATATGATTCGCTCTGCATAAAAGACAATATTTCTGTCTGGTGTTTAACGGAAACGCTCTTTCATGCTACTCTGCAGGGCTCTTTGGAATGCGTGAGCAAGCCACCATTGGCTTTCTCACGCTCATGGAGTCATTCCGCCTTTGCCAGGTAGGTCGCCACTGAATAAATTCCATGTGTGGTGTTGTTAACTTCTTTACCATAAAGACTTTGGTCATGAGTTACCATTAACCGAATGAAAGCATTTCTCTCACAAGCATGATTTTACCAAATATATATTTTTGCCTTCCACTCGTGATGCTCAACAAAACCTTTATTTGGTCAAGCATGCAAGCACACTGTGGCACAGCTTAAAATGTCATATTAAACCGCGCGTACATTTCCCAGATGTGGAAATGTGTGCTCTTTCAGTTATTCATTTAATAATGGTAATCTTGAAATTGTATAACCTGTGGCCCTATTTCCAATTAAAGACTTGTTTTAATTATTGACAGTTTCACACAAATGGTAAATGTGTATGAAAATTATATTTATGTGAGTGTGTAGATCTCAATGTTTAATGCTATTGGGTAGGTAATTCAAATTAGTATAGAAGAATATTACAAAGTAGCATTTGTTAAGTTTCTGTTTAGTGTTGGCATGTGCAGTTGAACACGTCTGTGACATCATTTCCCAGTGTTTGATATTGTGTGCTGCAATTCAAATCGTCTGCCGACGTTATTATACGTGTTAAATCTAACTGAACGCTATTGAGTACTTTGAGGAATATCTACCAATATGCCCTATCCCTGTGGCTTTGAGTTGGTTTCTGAAGTAAAAACTTTATTTGTACCAGGTTGGGAGCTTTCTTAAGTCGCCTAAAGTCCCCATTTGGGTGCTGGGAAGTGAGACTCACTTGACCATCTTTTTCACAAAGGTAAACCACATAAGTTGTTATGATGCTTTGCTGTATCATTACCACAGTACACATCACTTTTCATTACATTTTCCACTGTAACTTTCTCTTCAATCCCAATAAAACCAAAGTATTCCTGCTGGATATGATTAAACCTTTGTATTTTAACAGTCATCCCTGCGGCATCTGCTTCTGGGTGAAGTTACTTGTCATATTTGTTAATTACACTAATAATTACTGCGTATTATATTTTATTTCAAGTAATCGTTTGTGAAAGTTCGGCTGATTTACGTCTGTTTCACCTGAAAGAGATTATTAAGATCTTAGGCGGAGGGGGGGGTTGAACAATCCTCATGCGGATGCATGCTCGTGCAGGTCATGTGCGTGGCGCATTCTTTACACTACTGGTTTCCTGTGCTCGCTGTGCCGCCCAAGCTCAGCTTTTGCTTTACTTCAGCCTTTGTGGTGACCGCATCTGAAATTGTATGTACTGTGCAGGATTTCATCCTTTGCGAACGTTCTCATTTCAGTCAAAATAAAAAGATGCCTGGCTGTGTGTGACTGTAAGCAGTCTTGTAGTTTTGCCAGGATTTTATTAGTTGTTTTCAGTCACGCATTTGTTTCTGGTAAACATTTAAATACCACCTGTCTTTGGAGGTGATTCATTGGTTTATAGCCGAGTTCATTCAGGTAGGAGATGGATTTTTTTTATTTGTGTGGGCACATGCAGTGATCAAAGCTACGTTTAATTAACATGGCGCAATGTGCTATATTAGTTAAGCGTTTGCTATGCCATTTATAAGATGCCATTTCGCAATGACTTTTGGCTAAATCACCTATCGTATGGTCACGACTAAGAGTTATATAATACGCGATTCAATAGCTTAACACCACTTCTCAAAATCACTGCAAGTAAAATCAAAGAGGAAGCAAAATGGTTTTATCGTGAATATAACTGCCACTGCAGCCTTTTTGCTGATGTAATATGCCAGTTTTGGATTCATTGTGCCAAGCACCATGCGAACCTGGGATGTGTGTGGCCACAAGGGCAGATGCTGCTGCTATGTATACTTGGCCTTGGTTGAGTAGGCAACGCTGCTAAGCATCAGTATTTGACTTCAGCATGGAAAGTAGATTAAATTCATTTCCGCTGTGTATTGGCCGTGAGTAAATACTGTCTACTGAGCACAATCCGTTACTGATCAGCCAGTCCCTCAAGTTTTGTTTCTGCCTTTTACTCCAAATAATTCAGTTGTTCAGCAAATCACGAATCCAGAGTAGCAGCTGTTTGTTTTTTGGGTCAGACCATATAATTTGGTACAGAGCACACCCAAACCTCCACGTGTATGAACATAACATGACCATATAAACAAGTACTTGCCAGTAGAGGGCAGAGTTTGTTCAAAAAAAAGTCTTTGTAATAATTGACAATGGTAGTGTTCATGGCAGAAAGTTGTACGCAGTTGTGTGGTGAGGCCGTTTGCATAGCTCTCCTTTTGTTGAAGGTACTATCACTGTAAGTAATCTTTGCACAGTTTATGTATGAAGTGTTCTTTCAATGTTAAACTAGGTTCGATTTTTTTTCACTAAGCAGCTTTTACAGGCTTATTCGTTGGTCACATCCAAAGTAATGTCAGTTATTCGTTTTAAAATAATAATGATAACATTTGCATTTCTAGAGCGCTTTTCACCCGAAGGTCACATTGCTGTACAGAGATGTGGAGAGAATGGCATATCAACATCAGGTTTGATCAGTTGAATAAAATAATGACTCAATCAATGAAGGACATAAAATAAATAAAATAGTACAGGGGAAGCCACTACCATAAATTAATCAGCAGCAATATCAATTACATATACAACATTTATCTTCCTTTTACACCTGCCATTCTGAACCGGTAGGTCGCGACCCATCAGTGGGCAGCAAGCACCACCTGATGGGCTGTGGAGACCATAAACAAGGGGGCCTTGTGGGGCAAAAGGTTGAGAACCCCCGTTATACACCATATTAATAATACAATGCACTTCGAGAGCGCCCATCACCCAAGGGTCACAAAGCGCTGCACAAAGCTGCGGAGAGAACGGCATGTCAGCAACAACGACATAAAAGCAGCAAATCAGCAACGTTTTATTTGGGTTTTTTACATACAAATCTGAGCTATGACGGGAAAGGCATGTCAACAACATCAGGACAGTTCAACTGAGAGTCAAATAGTGGCAGTACATTATAGAAGGATATGAAAAAAGTGATAACAATCTTAAACAAACCAGGAATAAATTTTCCGGAGCAGGCGCAGGTCGGTGAGCCATTATCCCGGCACGACAACTGAACCCCATTAACAGCCCTAGCCAGAGGACTTGAAAGCCTAACAAAACAAGTGAGTCTTGAGACGAGATTTGAAGATGCCCAGGGACTCAGCTGATCGAATCTCGAATGGAAAGGCATTCCAGAGTATGGGGGTAGCACACGAGAAGGCTCCGTCACCCATCGAATGAAGGTGCGATCTAGGCACATACAACAAGTCCATATTGGAGGATCGAAGTCATTGAGGAGGGTGCCTGAAGTAGGTCACGTATGTATGTTGGAGCAGTGCCAGTGAGAGCCTTGTAGGTGAGAAGGAGGATCTTGAATTCAATCTTCGATGAAGATGTGCATTAGCGTCTTAGCATCAAAGGGTGACAGGATGTTGTGCAGTCTGGCTATGTTTCTGAGATGGATGTAGGCTATCTTCATCAAAAGTCACACCGAGACTCCAGACTGCTTTAGCAACTTTAATGATCTTGTTGTCAAGCAACAATTGGATAGATTCAGCCTTGGAAAATTGGTATGGGGTTCTGACAAGCAAAACTTCTGTTTTTAAGCCATTTACTTATAGGAAATTTGAATTGAGCCAGGCCTTCACAGTTGACAGTGAAGACGACATGCAAAGACCAGACGCATTGATGAATGGCTTTACGTGGATATAGATTTGGATGTCATCTGTCTTGTGCTTAAATTACTGGTGATGATAAAACCATAATGTAAACAACGGTTCTTTTTCCATTGTATGAAAATGCTCCCTTGTAATAATATTGTATCAGTATGTGTCCTCTCATCAGATAAAATAAAGGGGACCAGTTGCTGGATTAATTGGGTGACTTGAGATCCTTAGGTGCATAGGCACGTGAGTATGGCGAAAGACACGAAACAATCGTCGCACTTAAAATGACACGGCAACACAAAAATAACAGTTTGGAGAACACGCTTTTTCCCCCACCCCCATACTGTAGGTACATACTTTTCCAAAGCCGTTTTGCGAGCTAGGAAGGTGAACCTTCCGTGCTTGGGGGCTCGTTTATTGTTGCAAGCAGTGCACGTACACGTGTCTCAAGGTGTTTCTGTCAGCCGAGTACAAGGCGGCCTTTTGTGTCGTAGGCAGAATTACTGGCCTGCCTCCACCCATATACACAAGCACCACCTGCTTTTAATTTGGCATGTTGTACCATGAGTTTTTTTTTATCGTATACTGCAGTAGTCACGTTAATGGTGTTAGGGTTTGTCGAGGCAGTTGAAGGTGGCACATGGTTCACATTGACCCCTTTCAAGGATACAAAACAAACTTGTTTTGATTGTGCATAATCCATGCCTTGAATGCAACATTCTGACACTTTGACGGCTGCAGATAATTTTCTGTTATTTCATGGCGAGTGATGTACTTTTTCATGACTGGCTACAGTCTCAAGAATGTATATCAAACATTGTTACATTCAGAAGTGAATGTTTTTTGTATTTTGTGGTTGTAGGGAAGTGTTTACTGATTTGCAGTCATCTGTCGAATATTTTGGAAAACAACGAGTTTTACGTTTGTGTGTGTGCATACGTTTGGTTTAATTAGGGTAAATGGTATTCTAAGAAGTCACGCCAACATTGTTCCTGCTTGTGGTCACGGCTCAGGTTTCACGACAGATATGTGCAAAGTAGAAAAGTGAGGCTGTTCCATCAACTACATTTTGGCCTCCATGGACTTTTCAAAATTTTCAAAATCTGTCTTTGGTTTATAGCATCATGTGTCACTAATGTCACAGCTGTGGTCAATCCACTGCTGGATGAAGTACTTCCAAAGTTGTTGCCGTCTCTCACCGTCTTGTGATGTAGCGATCCAGCTGACACGTGCTCATGAACTCATCTCATTGCCACATATTTACGGTGGATGCCCTGTGAGATGTGTTGGCACTCTGGGGCTACCGTTCTCATTTTGGTCACCCACCTATTAACAGCCCTTTTTTGCTGTGTGTTGCCGAAGCTCACTTTTACAAATAGACCTATTATGTCAATTATGTGATCATTCATATTTAGCAATTTTGCACTAAGTCACATGATTATTGTGTGTCACTTGCTGTCATATGCACATACATAATGGGTTGGTTTATTTTTTATTGTCTTTTGTATGACTTGCTCTTCTCTATTGTGTACATATTTGTTTACATATAGTTTACAGAAATGCTACACCACGTGTAGGTGTTCATTGCATGCAAGTGACAAACACACAGCACATGTATACATTTCTTTTCAATGACTATTACACAGGGTTGTGAGTGCGAATGACTGCATTCATCAGTGCACTTCAGAGCCTATCTCCAATAGGTTGTAAGCAGGGTAAACGCTCAAAACACCGGTGTTATTACAGGGGCAGACCTCTTCGCACCTGTCTCTTTGATCTGGTCATCACCGCCAATGCCTTGTACACTTCGTGGGAATCACTCCCTGTCTCACTTCTTTAACCTCCACGACCAATTATTGGGCATCTGATCCCAGATAACGTCGCCTTTGATGTTTCCATTTTAAGATGGCGGCAACATAAGCCAGATTTTGAGGTCCTTTTTGTAACGCACTTCAGTGGTTAGTGCCGTGAATGCTGTAGGGCTTCCAGATCTTTATTATAAACAAAGTGCTGCTCATTGCTGTCTGATCAGTTGGACAAAGTAACCATTGATTTGTCAATTATAATGGGTTAAAAGTCAAGACTTTAGATGCAGTCAAGGAAGGAGAGGTGTATCTTTGCAAAATCATATATTTAGTTGTGATGCATTGTATGGAAGTTTTGTTTCCCAAATGAGCAGCACACTCTTCAACCCATGACTTAATTACACGTTGGCGTAAATGTATTCTAAGATAGCAGACTGCCAGGCTGCCGAATACTGCAACAAATAAGATTGTGTATTTAGAAAATTCTTTGTTGTTGGCTGAATACTATCGATA
Source organism: Mordacia mordax (assembly GCA_036362905.1). NCBI lineage: Eukaryota > Metazoa > Chordata > Hyperoartia > Petromyzontiformes > Petromyzontidae > Mordacia > Mordacia mordax. The sequence goes on along the minus strand of JAZEWT010000003.1, from coordinate 35,812,295 downwards.
TGCATGCAAGTGCCAACACATGTGGACATTTTTTAATTTTGCAGATAAAAGTGCTTTCCCTTGCCTCAGAGTTGAGGGACGGAGGGTTTGAGTACAACACAGGCATACGTTTTAGGCGAAATAAAAAGGTCATTGTGAGCAACTCCCTCATAGTGGTCTACTTCAGAATTATTTACAAAGACGTTATTTTACATGTGTAATTGGATAACGTGATAACGCTTCATGTTCCAATTTTGGCTTTGATGGCGACAATTTACCAGCCTCTGTAAATAAACGTAGACGAAAAGTCACGGTACTGCAACTACAGTAACGCGTAGAATCTTTCAAATTACACTAATTAGTGTACACATGGATGATGGCGATGAGTAAGACTGATATAAATTTAAACTAATCGTGCTTTTGTATTGAGGAACATCAATTGAGTTTAAAGTAGATACATGTACAGTCCATTGAATTCACTGCTGGGATAGTCTTCGCCCCTCCAGAACCCTATACAGGATTAAGTAAGTACTGATACATGAAAGAGTCCACACAACCGAGTTTACAACCAATCCAGCCTGGTGGCATACATAACTCATTTCATGAAACACCCCTACACATTCCATCTCATGCAAAAACAAATGCCCATACAGCTTATAAAAGCGAGGAAAAATAGAACTGTTCATTTCTCTTTCAGAGACCAAAATAGTTCTCCACGGCAATATCAAGCCCAATGTAGTTGGCCGTAATTCAGTGCTGAAATGCACCACTACTTACACAGGGCTCTACTATGGGGCAGTACCTGAGCGCACATGTTCCCCGCACTGCCGAGCCATTTAAAGAGGGTGCTGCTGAAGGTTTGAGTGGATTGGGTGGAATTGCTGGCTTCCTTTGTGTGCAGACGGGTCCCTGGGTGGGGCAGGCTTGGCTTGTGACCCCTGTCTGCGTATGCACGTAACACATGTTTGTGTGTTTGTGACCATATCCTCGCACTGTTGTTAGCAATGTCAGCTTTGCTTGGTGGGCGGCGCGGTGGCCCAGTGGTTAGCGCTGTCGCCTCACAGCAAGAAGGTCCCGGGTTCGAATCTCTCGGCTCGGGTGCATTTCTGTGTGGAGTTTGCATGCTCTCCCCGTGTCCGCGTGGGTTTTCGCCGGGCACTCCGGTTTCCTCCCACAGTCCAAAAAGCATGCTGCTAGATAGGTTGATTGGCTTGCAGGCTAAATTGCCCCGCAGTGCCCGGCGATGGACTGGCGTCCCATCGTCGGTATATCCTTGCCTTGCGCCCTGTGTCTGCCAGGATAGGCTCCGGCTTCACCGTGACCCTGTAAAGGACCAAGCGGTTTCAGACAATGAGATGAGATGAGCTTTGCTTGGTTGTTCTTTCGTGTTGCATTTTGTTTATGTATGACACGTGTTGAAGGGGTTGTTACCGTAGTTTGCCCCGCTAGCGATTAATGCGAGTTGCCTGTCTTTTTAATAGTAGAAAATTGAGCCTGGGTTCGGCATTAATTTACTCAACTTAACCTAAATATAGGACTTAATGAAATATGTTAATATTCCCTATTTTAACGATGATGTGATTGGTTGTTGTGCTGATGCATTCACAGCATTATGCACCATACCTACCTAAATATGTGCTCACTAACAGTCTGTTTTTTTTTCACATGTCTGGACAGGTGTTGGCACTAGGCTGTACATTCCTTATAAAATTAAATGCATAAGGGACTATGACCTTTGACATTTTATATTATTATAATGTATATCGGTTTGTAGGGGCCTTTAAAACCCATATATTTGACTCTTGAAGTTATGCTGATTTGAGCCACGGCCATTTCCACATTTTGTTTAGTGACATTAATGCCGTTGTTCACAAACAAGTGTTAAAGCTCAAACAGGTAAATAAAGAAAAATTGAGGAAATAATGTATTCTCTTTACAACTGACATTGGTTGCTGCCACTGTTGCCATATATTTGTAAGTAAGTTAATTACTTTGCTTCTTGCGGACAAGATTACTTTGTTTATTAATTATCAGTTTCTCAATGGCATCCATGCATGAACCCGAACAAAAGTCGAGCTAAATTACTGTAGAATAATAATAAAAGTGATGACAGTACGATGCTTGCTTATTGTACTGTGTGTATACTATTGTATAATATATCTGTAGGATATAAATTATAGGCCCAAAATGTTACTTTGGCATCTCACAGTCTAAAGTGTTGCTTTTGTCCAGGGTGGATCCAAAAAGTGTGAAAAGTTTTGTTTTTGTATTTAGGGGTAACCAAGAAAGAGGAACAATACTCCACACGGCTATCCTAAAAGATTAATCCTCATAAATTGAAGTTTAGAAATGATGGTAGAAAATAGTTTTAGGTCAAGTAAATAAATAAATAAATGGTGAGCATTTCTGCTAAGTTTTTAAGATTTTAAAGGAAAGGGTTGAATTGTTTATAAATATAATGATTTTATCTATTAACAAGCAAAATTGTTAACCAAACAAACACAGCGGCTGATGATGGTAGCTCATACAAATACATTTGAGATTTTTTTTCTTGGAATAGTATTTTCCATTGAACAAGTGTGTATTGTATAAAATGTATCTTATATAGACAAGGGGAAGTTTATCATGCACTAAATAATACCAAATTGCTGTTTTAATTGCGGGATAATGACAATTGCCTCTGCAACATGTTATTATGAATAACATGTAAGAATCTTTTAAATGCACGCACACACCATGATTAGTGATACGCACAATTCATTGCCATCTCAGTGGCCTAAGTTCAATCTCTGGCTATGCCCAACACCAGTGACAGTTTTAGTCTGATCTTAGCTTAAGCCTTCCTTAGGTTGACTCATCTTCAAAGAGCCTGTGTGTTAACTCTAAGCACTCCAGGGAGTGAACATAGCGTGGTGCCTGTCCACCCTATTGTATCCATCCTAGTAGGTTCTCACTGTCAGCATTTTCTCCAACAGTCTATACAGGGTTTATGTGTCCGTTTGCGCTACGTGTGCGTGGTCACATTTTTGCATAGAAAATTGCCGACTATTGTGTTTATTATGTGCCTTATCGCAAAAGTGTTACAAATCTAGTCTCCCCCTCCCCCCACCCCGGGCCATTAAAAAAAACAATACCTGAAAACCCTTCAGAATGAAGCTGGTACCATGCTGTGCACATGCAGCTCCAAGCTAGTGCCAATAAGATGATATAGAAGGCTTGGCTTGCATGCTGCACTCAGGGTTCGACACATGTGGCTGGTATTCACCTGTCCAAAGTAACGGTACAAAATTTAGTGGAGGCCTATATCATTAGCCACACATACCATGAAAGTAATACAAACATGGCACACATGCTGCGTGGGAAAATCATTTTTTCAATGGAAAAAAACATGAAATGTTTTACTAAGATTATTTATTTCAATGCAGTTTCCTCTCAACAGGTGAGAGCATATTGAGAAACATTGTCGATAATACACATAAATTGTCAAGCTTAGTTTTAACAATTTGTAGTAGTTTGGTTACAAACAATTGTTTGATTGCAGTTTAGACTAACATGAGGACACAATGGCCTACTCTTGTGGATATGGCACATTGTACTTGTATGTATGTTTTCCAGATATATTCACTCTACAGCACTCACACCATCCTTGTTTGTGACTATCCAGCCACGAAAAAAATATTTGTAATTGTTACAAACAAATATACTAATATGTACATGTTACTAAATTTTACTTACATTGCGCTATGAACCCTGCGATATACTGGCCTCATCCTGGGTATAGCCCTGCCTTACGCCTTGTGTCTGCCAGGATAGGATTTGGCTCCCCCACCACCCAGTACAGGATTAAGCGGGCACTGATATTGAACTGAACTGTCCTATGACTCTACTGACTAGCGTTTGGTTCCCTGCCACATCTCACTTCAGTGCCAACTGATATCTTGACCATTTTTAGGAGCTCACTTTACAAGTCTACACTTTGATCCAATGCGGTGATGTGTGGTAAAAAAAAAGCAGTATGTGGATGCGTTACTCAGCAGTGGCTTGAAAAAAGGTTACAAACCAACTTTACATTGTCCCTTTGTATACAGTGCCCCATCTATATATATACTAGACCAAGTGTTTGTATATATCTGTCTTCACCGAGGGTACTGGGTTCACATCCTTAGTGCAAATTATATCAGCACAACACCAACACTTTCATGTCTGATTCCAGCTTTATTTCCCACAAATTGATTCATATTCTGGAACTTTAACACTATTTAGATTTATCTTCCCACCTTTACACGCGTAACATTATTTATCTTCAGCTCTCTTCTGTCGACTATCATGATGTCAGAAGAACGTGCTACATGCTTGGAACAAGACGGCCGATAGGGCGGACAATTTGCTAGCTTATACAACCACAGAAACGCCACGATAAGTTGCTAGAGCTTGTGCATTTACTTTAAAATAATATTTTTCGATCATAATCGTCGGCTTATTAGAGAATAAAATCGCCCCTGCGGAAAGTGCCTAATAGCTTCTGCTGCTCCCATTATGTCAGGAAACTCCTCAGGTCATTTTAGGACAAAGATGGTTTGTACAGCCACTTCCCGGCAAGATCTCTTCTGCATTCCATCCAGGTCCTGTTATATATTTTATTCCATGCCCTGCCTAGTAATGGCATTGTGTCTCCCGCATTAAATGTGTTTTTGTTTACAATTAGTTAAAAAGCTCAACATTCTAAAAATAGTGTTGCTAACCTACAGTACAAGTAATATTTGAAAGCAAGGTGTGTTAGTCATTGAGCCCTCTTTCTGGCGTTGTGACATACATATACTGTTTGTTCCAAAAAAAAAAACACTGGAGATGGTTTTAGATGTTTTACCATGTGTGGGTGGAGTTGAGAAGGTTGTTCAGGTCATAACTTGCATTAGGCCTTATATTGCAGTGACAAAGCTGACCTTTCAGCTGAAAGGCCACATGATGCCTATTGAAAGATATTGATCTGTCATCCACACACAAAATGAATGTTAGTGTTTAATGCAATGTTCAGATTTACTATAGGTGAAAACTCTTCGATGACCTTAAATATATTTTACTGACTTCTTGGACTTCAAGTTGTTAATTCAATTACGTTGGGAAAGGTAATGCCAATTTTGGTCACATAGTGCAGTCCAACATCTTGATTAAGACTGGAAAACATATCTGATTTATGAGGAGGTTGTTTTTTGGACACATTAAATATTGGTTGATTTTGGCATCTACCCAGAACGTCTCTTCCATACCTGCAGCCAAATTTCCTGAATCTGATTTGTCAGCCCCAGTTTCCTTAAAAAATCTATCCTACCCACGACCAGCAAGGTTGGGCCTGTGATCATTTGAGCTGATTTATAATCCCACAGAGCAATCCTTGCTTAGTAAACTTATGTTCATTAAGTACAGTATAGGTTTTATGGTTCATTTTGTCATTGAAGCATTTGCAGCCAAATTGAATATGTGTCCAACATGTCCAATTCTTTCCTTATTTTTTCTTCTATCCACATTTTACTGCCAAAGACACTAGAAGTTTTTAAACCAAAAATTTTCTGTTTCCATTGTTGCATTTAAATGTTTAAACATCCACGAATTTTGTTACTGTTATTCTGTTGATGATTTTGAACTTTATTATGATTGAACCTTAAATAGTGCGATAAAATTTGATCTAGTGACCCAAACTTATTGTTCCGCCATTGGTCATACACCATTACTATTACATACATCGGTAAAACATGCCCGAGAAAAGCACAACTGGGCACATAGCAGAAATGTTCTGTAACTATCTTTGAAAAAATAAAAAGTACCCATGGCTTGGAAATAAAAGTGATGGCGAGAGATGTTTAGGGACACTGTCCCCTGCATTATCAAAGGCGTGGCCACTTGGCTGTGGTTTGGCAGCACTGGTACATTCCCTGTGTGTGCTTTATATGTGTCTGCATGTGTGGCCACTGTGGGCATATGTTTGTCCTGATAGCTAAGCGTAGTTGTTGCTTTGTCAAGCTAGCCACTGGGATGATTTGCACGGAATAAACGTCCAATTCCTGCTACGCTTCCTTTGAGAGTTCTCTGAAAAATTGCAAAGCATGCTCTGTGCTCTGAAATAGATGCTAAAACTGCCGTTATTTAACTCGTGGGCATAATCTGTTGTGTTGGGGAACAGTTTCTTGGTCTTCTTTGGTCTAACTTCTTCAACATTAATTTACATAATGAATATATATTACATACCCTGTGTTTGTGGGGCTTGTGAAGTATCATTGCATGATTTTGTTCAAATGCTTCATTTGGACCGGTGGCAAAGTGGTTTGCTGACTGGGCTGCAAATTTGGCAACCTCCGTTCGATTCCCACTAGTTGCCAACACCAGTGACAATCTGAACCAGTCCTCGGCCTCGAATGAATACCTGATTCATTGTGTAAATCATGCCACTGGGGAGTCAGACATGAGCGTGGCCACCCAGCCTTTTATGTGCCGTGCCGGTCTTCATCGGGGCTCGCTAGCAGTATTTGCCCCAACAGACAGTTAATGCTGTTTGGGGGAGCTCTCTCTTGGTGTGTCATGACTGTCGTTGCATGGCTGCAAACCAATGCTCGAAGGTGCACACATGAACACGTATGGTTTTACTGTATGCACAGCTGTCGGTGCTTTGTGCCCGCCTGAGCCCAGTTGGACTGCTCGTCTGGGTGACCCCTGACGCGTGCACCCACCACACCACCCCTCTTCAGAGGGGACACTAATGTAGCATGACTTCTCCAAACGCAGTCAGAGTCATTTCTCTGATGCTCCCACACACCCCACCGTACTCCTGGGATCCCCTTTAATTGTTTTATGTTCCCCGAGTGTTTGGACTGTCGACTTTTTCAAAACTTGGCATGGCATTGCCAAATTTATTGCCGGAATGGAATGGTGCGTTAAAAGTGTGGATGGGTACAGGTTCTGTTCTGAATAGATTGAGGGCCACACAGTGGCACAGTGTGTCGTGCTGCTGCCTCACTGCGTTAAAAGTGTG
>JAZEWT010000003.1:35772116-35805258 GCA_036362905.1 Mordacia mordax | reverse complement strand
CCCCCCCCCCGCTGGATAACTGTTAAAAATGAAAAAGAGCGACATAGCTCATATGTTCCATCCAGCTAAAATACTAAAATAAAAACTGACTGAGAGTTGTAAAACAAAGCTGCTATTGCAGCTGAAGACAATTTGAATTGTGGACATGTAGTAGAGGAGCTGAGTCAAAGGGCAAATGTTTGTGTTTTCAGCACAGTGTATATGTCCTCTTGCTGTTACACATTGTAGGCCATGTACACCGACATACACGAAGCGTGTAAAGGGTCTTGGTTACTTCATCAGAGCGGTCACCAGTGAGACACTACAAAAGTGATTGTTTGATATCCACAATTTGGTAATCACCAGCTTTCACCTCTTAAATTAATATACTCTTGTTCATAAGTGCACCTTTGTGTTCCAGTGTCATAGCTCATCTCCCATTAGCAGTTGTCTTCTGTTAGTTGATTTATTTTTGAGTGTATATTACAGAGTAGTCTATGCACGGGTTAAATAATGACTGCTGGCTGATGGGTTAAGTTTTAAATGCTGACTGGACACAACTTCCAAGAATTCCCTTGCGACTTACACAGAGCACCTGGCAGCTGGATGCTTGTAAGTGTTCAGTTCTGACCTTGGCCATCAGAAGCCTCTCAGTGGAATTAGGCTTTTGCTTTTTTGCTATGCGCTGGAGATGCAGGAGAACACAGAGCCCAGTGTTTCAGAAGAAAATATTTTCGATGAGTTAAATTTAAACTCTTTTCTAAAAATCGTGTTTTTCAGAATTTAAATCTTCTATCATCCAAATATTTTGTCATTTAAATGCAGGCAGTATGGTGTTCTAAAAGTATCTTATTAAATACTGGCTATGAGTTCAGTTAAATGGTTGATGCTAAATGTTTTTTGCCAAATCTGACAGAAAGTTACGATTTTTGACCATGTAGTATTTACCTCTGCATTTTTCAAGGAACTTGAGCACGAGATAATATATTTTAAAGTTAATACTTCTATTGTGGATCACGTAATTTCCAACCATTTAGTTGAAACCCTAAAATATGCAAAAATCTGATCATGTGCATTAACAAAGCTTGTTCGGTCCTGCAGTGTTGTGTATAATATCACGTAAATTAATATTCACTGAGTGTTTAAATATCCCTCAACCGAAACAACATCTCTATGTGGAGTTAAGTGATAGAGCTAAGCTTCTGCTTAGTATCTGTTTTTGCATGATTTGCCCTTGCACCTTTATGACATATAGGCACATTCATGGATTAGTTCTACCTCCGAACTTTGATCTCTGTTGTATTTTATGCGATGAATTCAGATTAAGTGCCTGCTCTCCTTTGGTGATGAATAGCCACAATACGCTTGGCCTGCCACATGCACACAGTGTGGACATATGGGAGGAGAAATCGAGCAGGTGTTCCCTGATGAAAACAACTTGAATGTTGTCCAGCTCCAGCACGCCTTATGTTTTTAATGACATTGACAGTATTGGGTTGTATATTTTGGATTGGAATTCAGTATGCCTTTCAACTGCTGCCAGAGTATGGCTAAGACCTTTAAACAAAGTCCAGAAATGGTTGTAGATTTTATTTCTTCCAAATGTGTTATTGTACAAGGCAATATTTTTGTTTGTATATATACATGATAAGGTCCTACGTTATTTTTGATCTCATTGACAAATTGCTTTCAGTAGCTTTCTGTGGATGCACGCAGATGCATCTTTGTGGCCATTTCACTACCTCACTTTACATCACCCGGCGATGGACTGGCGTCCCGTCGTCGGGTGTATTCCTGCCTTACGCCCTGTGTTTCTGGGATAGGCTCCGGCTCACCGTGACCCTATATAGGATTAAGCGATTTCAGATAATGAGATGAGATGAGACTTTACATCACAGAGAGCATCCTGTTGCAACCTGTTGCTTCCACTAAGCTGTTCTTCCTAAGAGGCTGATATTCCCTTACTCGTCTTTTAAAAGTACTAAATAGCAGAGGTGGCTTGAGGGTTTTTGGACCATTAAGAACACTGAATGGGCACTACTGATATCTATGCTGCATTTCCAAAGCTATTGACTTCGTCAATTCATGAACTGGACTCAGGCTTAGATTAGATTCCTATGGCAGCCACATCTACCAGGCAGATTTGCACTAAATTGGCTTTTTGACATTCCTTTTAACATAGCTTCTTTTTTTAAATTTGAGCCACACACTAACTTGGTCTGAATTCAGACCTATTTGTAACAGCAGAGAATCAAGGTATATATGGGACACACTGTTAGTGGCATCTCTAAAACAAATCCTAACAACATAAGCTATATTTACCAAAAATCAGCCTGACTACAGCAACTTTGGAGTTGTATGGTGAGAGGGGATTAGCTTGCATGAAAAGAGTGAGAGTCCAAGTCCATGCTTATGGCTCATCAGATCTGAATATTTACCCATCCCTGCTGCTATTCCCAAAATGCAAAGGAATCATTCCTGGACCCAGCAGAACTTTGTTTCAATTGATCATGGTAACGTAGCACTTGTGTCCAAATTACAGGTATCCACCCGAAGTAAGTAGATATTTTTCCTTGAATAAGTCTGACTACCATATATGTCGTTGTTGATTGTATAATGAAAACAAGATATATTAAAGTACAGGTCCACTATGAAGGATTGTGTCATTAGTTAAAATAAACTCATCTCCACAGCTGAAGAGAATTGCTTGCCCAATAAAATTCAGCGCATCTAGGATGGATTTTAGGCAGTACAAAAAACAGTACTTATCATTTTAATTACAGACTAATAAAAATTGAAAAAACAATAGACATTCTGGATGTATACTCGTGTAGGATTTTGAACAGTGACAACATTGGACTAGGTATGGCCTATGTCTGGAAGAGAGTTAATGTGAATAAAAGATGGGTCATTTAAGTATCTTGCACAGATGCTTTCGACGAAAATTACTATTCTCTAGCTGTCTCATAATTTAGCTTCCATTGAAGGAGGATCTACAATAGAATATGGTTAAGTTTAGACATTGATGCCAAAACAACAACCAATATATAATTTGTGAGAAAATAAGTGACCGATGCCGTTGAGCATGTCTTCCGCTTTGGCAACCCCTGCTGCTCCCATTTATACCGCCCAGTTTGCTGAAGTGTGCCAGTTATCCTGTGTGCTACATGTCTGTGGTCCATCACATTAACTGTAGCCACGCGCTGATCATACAGCCGTTCTCTTCTGCTGATAGCAGAGTTAAGATGAGGTCTGGAATGGTGGATAATGATAAACTCTTTTGTGTACCCCATGTCCGTTGGAAAGCATCAGAGGTACTGACGTCCAGTGTTATTGGATTCCTGGGGCTGAGAGTGCATGAATGGCTTGATTGTAACACGTTTTGCACTGATCTAGTTCTTCATTGATAATCAGAAATATAATGAGCAATGCGATGTAAGGATAGTAGTTGAGTGACCATTTCAAATGTATCTTTATATTTTGCAAACGTTGTTGCAATTTGAGTTGTCAAAAGTACTATCATTTCAGATTAGTGGCATTGAATTTCTTTATACACTATAAAAATAATAATGAACATGCAATAAAATGCTGGCTCCGAGCCTGTGGGAACTGTTATTGTGGTTACATTTTTTAGCCAGAGGTTAATATTTCTTTATGTTCCATGGCTCAGTGCCCATCCATGTGTTAGAAGCTTTAAACAATATTCTAACCTTTGTATAAGGGCTAATACAATGAACCGTTGTGCATTGTATATTGAAAAAAAAAACCCCTATAATATAATATCAGGAATATTTGTCCAATTTGTAATGCTTAATTATAATGGTCCTTTGACTTTGTGGCTGACATTCTGGATCTTGTCATCATGATGATGTAGCTTCCAATGAAGAATCATAGCGTGTTACTAGATTTTGTTTCCAGAAGTTGTTATTCATCTTATCGTTAAGCTGAAACAGTGGTAATTGGTGCCTTAAACACTTGTATACATGACAGTTACATTCCTCAGCTGTGTTGGGTAATGCAAGGGTTCCTCATTGGTCAGATTGCTACGTGGCTTATACTAAAAATGTGTTATGAATTATGTTTCTGTCCTCTTGTAGATGTTTGATCCTTTTCTGATTCAGTACTGTAGCTTCATGCACATGGTGTGGACACGATTGATTTCCATTTGAAAATTGCTCCTGGCTTTTCTTGCATTTTAAGAATTGTATTCAATCCCGTTTCCCACACTGTACGGGTAGAGGAAACACGTTGACCATTGACTAATTAACGCATCATGCTGGAAGGCATTGGCATTTTTCCTCCCAGCGTTGTGAGAGCCCGTCCAAGATGCTTTCGTTCCAGACTAGCGCTGCCTCGCTTCAGTGATGAGCCTGCAGGCATCTAGGCACAAGCGCGAGTGTCAGCAAGAGGTCATTCCATGCAGCTCCCCAGGCCCATGTGACGAGCACTGTTAATTGGGTGGTGGCACATGCTTACCGAGGCATCACCGACCGAAGGAAGCGTTTACGGAGCCCCACTTCCCACGGCTTATTACTGAGCAGACGCTGCTGCGGCTGCTGCCACCACCTATCCTGATGTAGGCGCTGTTCGCTTCCTTGCCCATTGGTTCCGCAGCGTTTCTGCGATGAACACTGATTCACCCGTTTGTAATCCAATCTAATAATGTCTCTAATATGGAATAATCAAATAATGAGTCAACTTAATTTAGCACTCTACTTAAGTATATCACAATGTATTGTTTACAGTATAATTTGCACTATTAATTGCACTAGAGGTATAAAGCATAAATAATATTTTCTCCTCTCTTCACTTACCATTTACAAGTTTCCAGTTTAAATCAAATAATTGGAGAAGTAATGGACAGAATATATTTTAAAAAAACTGCTCATGGTTTAATGCAGCTCTGCTGCAGATATCTGAAATGTCAGTAGTGCAACACTCCATACCATTAAACATGTCAGCTCACGTGTCTATGAGTAAGGGTTTCAGCAGTAGTTTTATCCCAGATTTGTTGTTTGTGTTAGCATTCAATGTAGCTTAAATTTATGTTGTAGTATGCCAATTGTATAACATGTTTACAGGTCTTTGGCATTGCCTATTCTATGCGTGAATTAGTTGTCAATATTATTATTAATATTAAGTGTTAGCACTTTCCTCAATCTGCTCGCTTATGAAATCTGAATGGGCCATCATTTAATTTTGTCAAGGACAGTGAGTTCTTAGACATTTGTATATATCAAATCAGGAAAACAATCGTCCAAGATGGACACCGTTAAGAGATCACAAACCAACATGTATTCCTTTTTGGGTTCAATTTCATGGTTCAGTGCCAGTGCTGTCTTAATAAAGTGAAGCCAAACATTCAGGGCCCATAAAGACCACAAGGTTAAGCATTTCCATCACACGGTAGTGAGTTTTGCCCTTCCTGTAGTAGCGGGTGAGTGCGTGTGCTCTCCACACGAGGGACTCAGTTTTATGGCATATTGTGTCATTTCTTTTTGCCAATGATCTTAAAGTTTGGCCTCAAGGCAGTGAGCACACACATTTAGAAGGACCGATAGTATTCCAATCAAATATAGCTCACCTCCAGTTGTTTTGCAATCAGAAGTCCAAAACCATGTCATATTATACTCTTATCACCACTACAATGACTGGCATGTCAACTTGCCCTTGGTTTATGAAATTTTATAGTTAAATTGAATTGTGGTGAACGATGATGAGACTGTCAAAACTGGTCCAGAATTTACTTGTATTGGATCAATGTTCGTGAAATGGTATACTCTCCAAAAGGCCTTGAGGCCAATGGGTTATCTAAAAAAATAGTTATTTTTATTTTGAGGGACAGATATATGAAATATGCTGCACTCCTTGATGATAAAAGGTTGTCCTCAAAGTGCATTCGGTGATATTATTTTTCGATCCCCTTTTGCTAAAGGGCAAATGAAGCTATGGCCAATGTAATGTTGTACGTTTTCCCCATCTCTGGTGTGTATTTGTTCAGTGAGCCAGAAGTAATGAGGTCATACTAAGAGAGCCAATGACTCCCTCCTCCAAGCACCCATCCAAAATCCTGACAGTGTGGCCAGACAGCCCCCGCCGTGTGTGGGAACAAAGACTTGCATTTCAGTCGTCTTGCTGCAGGGCTGACTCGAGGGCTTGCACCCACTCATACAGGGCCATCCCTTCTCCTAAGGCTATCCGACCACTACTCTCTTTCTAATGACTCCCATTCTGGACACCCCCAGCTGGACAGGGGTCAGGCACCCACACCTCAGGACAAATGTGTGTTTCAGAGCCGTGTCACGCTCAAGAGACACACTCAGCTAATTAAATGGCTCCTGTTCTTTGTTTCAGACGTGGGTCACATGCGCATTGCATTCAGACCTTGCCATTTCTGTATCAATTTCCTCTGCTGTCTCTTTGTGTAAAACACTCAGCCTTTGTGCAGAGAGTTCATGAAAACAGTGCATCGCTTTTTTTGCACGGACAGGCCTGGAGTTGTACATTCTTGCATTAGCACTTGAAGCTGTGAACCGAGTTCAGAACTTCTGGGTGGCCAGAGTTTCTTAGTGAAGTAGCATTCCTGTCATATCTAAGCATGTGCTATTTCGCAGCATGACTTTTTGAATATATTGTGCCTAAGATTGATCACACAATTCACTGGAACTAATTAATGTAATTGTTATCCATCTACGGACACGGTGAACTTCACTTCAAAATGACAAATGTATGCAACGGAGCTATGTGACTGCTTGTCTTTGTTAATCTAGGATTTCAGCATAGTGCAGACTATATGCTTCACGTTGAATTCAATTCATATGCATACATCACTTATATGCATACATCACTTAGAATCTCCATCTATAGGAGGAACAATGAACAAGCATTATGAATTTTAAAATGAATTCGATTTTCCAAAGGCCGTACCTATGAGAATAGGATGTCATACATTTGCTTCATTGTTCCGTAAATATTATAGTCTGATAATGATGGGAGGAGACATTCGTATTCGGTTTATATTGAACTAAAATCTCCTTAGAGCTCTTTTGTGTCCATATTTTCGTTTTCAAAGTAAAATTGGACATTGTGCCACAAAAACTAGATTCGTAAAAAATAATTGTCCTTACATTAAAGCATTTTATGTGGCGCACATTTCGAATTCAGTCCATGTTAGAATGTATTTATTGTCCTCATTTTACATGTCCCAGTGCTTCCTCATTTGTTGATATATGGGATATAAGTATACGGATAGTATGTAACATGATTAACAATGTTTTATTCAGGAAAGCTATTTCAAGGCTCATCCTTTAGAAAGGTCTTATAATACGATGTCTGGGGCGGCACAGTGGCCCAATGGGTAGCGCTGTCACCTCACAGCAAGAAGGTCCCAGGTTCGAATCTCGGCTCGGGTGCCTTTCTGTGTGGAGTTTGTATGTTCTCCCCGTGTCCGCGTGGGTTTTCGCCGGGCACTCCGGTTTCCTCCCACAGTCCAAAAAACATTCTGCTGCATAGATTAATTGGCTCGCAGTCTAAACTGTCCGCAGTGCCCAGTGATGGACTGGCGTCCCATCGTGGGTATATCCCTGTCTTGCGCCCTGTGTCTGCCGGGATAGGCTCCAGCTCACCGCGACCCTGTACAGAGCTAAGTGCTTTATGACAATGAGATGAGAGAGACACGATGTCTGGCCAATTCTTTTGCATATATTATTCATTTGTACCTTTATCAAAGTGTCTTACACCTGAGTAGATACGTGTTTTCTTAACATGTATATTGAAAGTTAAGTTGTATGGAACTAGTGAGTAATATATCAAGGATACTTCTGTGCAGTTCTTTAAATTATTTTATTTTCCTAGCTAACATGTTACTGCACAGGCCTTTAGATTATTTTTGTAAAGTCCCTAACTCCTGCAACCAAGATATCCCACTGTTACGCCTAATTTGTCAGTGGAAATTTATAAAAACAGTCTGAAATTATAAATGAGTCTGTACTTTGACTTTCTTTGTGTATTTATTCACTGAACAAACATATAAGGAATGAACACCCTATTAATCCGCTTTGACAAATTTTGTTATCCTATCCAGTTAAATCCTAAATCTGTTGCTGTGTCCGTGCATGGCAACCTACACCGTCCGACACTTAAGAATGTGTGACCTGAAGGGCCATTGCATTGCTGGAGGGGCCTCCCACACAGGCACACAGATGGTAACAGATGCCAAAAAGTGACGTCTGAAGCAGGTGCTAGCACTCTCCTGTTTCCAGATTAATATGCCCTTTGCAGTGCCTGCCCACTCACACTCGAATGATGCTTGCTAGGGGAGCTATGCTCGGTCTGCGTACGTTACTAGAGCACAACGTCAATACTGTTGGGTATCTAACAGGACCAGCCGTCTGCTCAGCAAAGGTGATTGGTGTTGAGTTGTAAAGGATTCGAACATGTTCACCACCTGGCAGAGATGACCAGAGCTTGGATTGTGGGAGTGGATTTTTTAATGAAATGCCTAATAACTTCAGGCAGAGGTTTTCAACTTGTGACTCGCGGACACAGGGTGTGGCATCTATACCCTGCAGAATAAATGATGAATTAATGGTTCAGTTGTCTTCTACCAAGTAATGGTGTGTTCCTACACTACATTGTGCTTGACAAATATTAACCCTGATATGGAATTTGTCAGAGGAACATCTCAACACTTGTAGACCTGTACGCAGCCAGTGATATAACAATTTCTAGGCTTTGATGTAACATCTAACAGTGGCCACTGTTTTACATTTTAACCTGTAATGGTTGGCTTTGTAAGACAAAAAACACCCTCAGCCAACAAGTGTCACAAACCTCTCTCCTTCCAAAAGTTGACAGCTCCTTTTCAAGAACGTGTTTTTTAAGATAATACAATTGGCGTGATGGACTGCTGAAGTATGAATTATAAAAAAAAGTAACTGGGCTTGAGCAAGACGGGTGGCGAGTAAGGATGACCAATTCTCACGATGGAATGGGCAACTAAAACAGAGACGTGTCTGTGAATGCTCACTGTAATATTCTTGAGCAGCTTTTGCATGTCAATATGGATGCTTTAGTGGATTTTGGATACATATACCTTCGCTATGCTCTGCTTTACATGGCATTTAGCATGTTCTCTCCCGTGATCTGTTTGCATAGTTTCGTCTTTTTCAAGCAGGCCTATCTTTGGCCAGCCGCCTTCCTGTGCCCTACCTACATTACCATCTACCCACACATGACATGTGTTCACCACACTAAATCCTGACTCCTCCGTGCGTGCATTCTTTAACGAGGGAAGTGGTCATGAAGAAGAGGTGCTGTACATACTAGTTTGACAATGCCGGTTATTTGTTTTGCAGTGGTGTTAATGTGTTCACCTTTGCTGCCCTCTTTTTCTGACAGGAATTGTCGGTTGTAGCGTCCGAGTCGCCCAGCGAACATGCACGCAGGGTCTTCAAGAGCTTCGATCCAGAAGGTGAGTGAACTTCCTTCTGAAGAATTTTGGGACGAGCCGTGGGTTCGTGCGTGTCGGCCCAACTGTTATATTTTCTATTTTAAACTGGTTTGAGGCACACTCGGGTGTTCGTGTTGGCCTTTTTGGGCACCGAGACTGTTTACTGGCTTTGACCTGGGTCATATTTCAAAGGGCTAATCAGCCATGGTCAAAAGCATGAAAGAGTTCACAATAAGTGACTTGTAGATGTAAATGGTAGGGCATGTGGGTCATAGCCTTCCTAAAGTTGGTTTGAAATTCTTGCCTGTATTGTCATATACATGCTAGTGGCGTATCAATTAGAAATATAATTTTGAATGTGATTTTTTAGCTGTTGTGATCTTTTTATAATGGCCAATAGAAAAAAAACACCACAACAAAGCTACAAACAATTGCTTGCTGCTATAAAAACGTAATACTTATTGGAGCACACACAGCAGCAATGAAATCCTCACATCCATTTGATAGTGGAAAATATCTATGTTTTGATGTTCTCATTAGCAGTAAGCTTGGTTTTAAGCCTGATTAGCAGTTGCATAGTATGCATGTTTTCATTGATGGATCATTGCGTTGTATACTAAACCACTCGAGCAGTTGAAGGAATACTGTGTTAAGATTCTCTTAAAGAGAAACTGGAAGTTACACCAATATTATTTCCACTAATTATTAAATGAGAATTCAATGGTGTGTTGAAGGTTTCCTGATGAATTACTACATTTTTGTGTGCATGGACACTGAGCAAATCAAAACATCTATTGTAATGATGTAGGTTTTCACGGCTCGATGCATGATGATTGCTTCGAAAAGCTGCTCTCTCGGGACAGCCGCGTCGATGGCTCTCTCTCCTCTCCTCGCGACGTTTCGCCTCACACGTTGGAGGCATCCTCAGGCGAAGTGTTCATGCGCGGCATGAAGCCGCGCAGGCGAAGTGTTCATGCGCGGCATGAAGCCGCGCATGAACACTTCGCCTGAGGATGCCTCCAACGTGTGAGGCGAAACGTCGCGAGGAGAGGAGAGAGAGCCATCGACGCGGCTGTCCCGAGAGAGCAGCTTTTCGAAGCAATCATCAAAACATCTATTTACAATAATCCATACCGTCAAGTTATGATTCGCTGACTCAAATACCATTCTTACTGCGGTCATGCACTGCAGGACACGTGACATTGAAATAACGAGATAGTGACCACAGGGCCTGGCCAGCCATGTGAAATTGACATTCAAAAAGACGTTAAATGCAAAATGTGTGCAATTAAACGCAATCGTTATTTATTAATTAATTGCCCAGGCTCCACCTCAATTCTGCCTTGGTATAAGTCAATGAAGAGCCAATGGGACCTAACCAATCTTAATAAAATTGGTAATGAAACCTATAACCAATGCCTAGCTAATAAATGTCAATAAATATTGTCTTTTATACACATAAATTGTTATCGACCACCAAGACTAACACCAGAATGACCACAACTACGTTTTTTGTACTTAAGCATTGCCCAAGGGATCTCAAGGGTATTTCATTATATATTTGTCTTAAAGCATGGAACAGTGCTTCCGTTTATTGTTTGGCATCCCTATTGAGAGGCTAGTCTCTCCAGATGATAACCACTTGACTTTTTGTGATGTAATAATTTTATCAACACCCATAGGGACAGTAAACTCGATCAATGCTATAGGTTACTTCCAAAGAATGTTTCCATAAGTGGCCTCCCTTTGCAGAAGAAAATGCGCTTTGCATCTTTTTTCACAGTCTCCACTGATCCAAATATGTCAGTGTTAAACTTCAAATGTTTTGTTTATGTTTTCTGGTAGTGTGAGACATGATTGAGGTATGGCATTTTCCCACATTTGCCTGATAAGTAAAGCAGGTTGCAGGCTGCAGAGGCCGCAGATTTACGGATAACGGTAATGAGACCGTGCTCAATCCATGTAAACTCCATGGCCTCTGGTTAACAGGTTTTGCTGCTGTTCATTGCGATTAGGATCAGCGATTTCTCATGTTTTAAGTGCCTTGCAGCTGCTTTTTGCATCGGTGTTGTGTGCATCTGGTCGGGCTGTTGGCACGGACGCTGTATTCTGTTTGTGGAGCGCAGTCTGTAACCTCACACGTAATTGGCAACAAAGCTACCTTGTGTGGTCCGCTCAGTAGTGGTTACAAGTGAGTGCGGCCATAGGCTAAAAATGCATTACAGTGAGGCAGAGAGCTGTGGGGCTGCTGCGCTTTCAGTAGACGACTACAAACAACCACACCCACTGCTTAAGAATGACAAAGGTCCACCAGACACTTTACAAATAGCTTCTTAGAAAGCTCTCCTGAAGCCTAAGTATACACTTTGAAAGTCTGTAATGGCGTCTATTTTTGCATTTTTTATTATTACTGCTAGCGCCAAAGAAATTATGGTAATAATATTGTGCCGACCAATTGTCAATGTTGTGCCGACCAATTGTTGATCCATTATTAAATAAGTGGCACCTACTAATGGTAATTAACGTCAATGTGTCCCCTTACTGCCTTGTAAGAAAATAAATATTGAAATAACCCCCACTTATTTATAGATCGGTAGTGCAGGTTCAACCTTTTCATACAGCATTTTAAATTAATAAATTACAGTCTTTATTCCTTATTTAGACGTGTTCACTGAACAACATTTTGATATTTTATTGTTCACAATCCAAAAATATCTGACTTTTGAATTTGCGACTAATTAATCAAGGAGCATCAGTCTGTCAAAGGACGTGAAGCATGGAGGTACAATCTAAGGTGGCATTCACATTCCCCAAGAGCGCAAGTTAAACAATATCCCGTCATAGTAATTTGCTGTTCCGTAAGCTGACTATGCATGCTTTGATTCTCATTGAGGAAAGATCGCCCTGTCGTCATGGACCTGTGGAGCATATGACAACTCTAGATTGTATCCTAGATCAGTGTTAAATGCTAGTCATCTCATTTTACAAGGAATCGATGAGTATATGTGCTGTAAATGTGTTGTACAATCTTCTGATTGGCTTTTTTTTCTTTAGCCTTCTGCCCATATGAATTGATGCCACATAAAATGTATTATGGGTGAAGGGACGGTAAGGACACTGCAATGTGAACCAAATTCAAACTCGGTCGGCCTAATTTACAAGCCCCGAGCGTAAAGTCTTGTTATAAGAGCCCCATGATCAATATGGCTTGGTTTGGATTTCATAAAGCAGTGGAGAAACAAAAGCAGGAGTTCTGAATTGTTTGAGTGAATTAAATGATTGGTTAATGCCTTAGCAAGACATTTTATTTTTTTCCCTGGGTTTTTAAATGTCAATCATCATTATTATCAATACCTGCTTAATCCTGTACAAGGTTGCAGGAGGCCATAGCCTATCCCAGCAGATAAAGGGCGCAAGGCGAGGCTGTACCCAGGATGTGACACCAGTACATCGCAGGGCACGGGTGGGGTGGGGCAATTTACTCAGCAGGCCAATTAACCTTGACAGCAGAACACGCAAACTCCAGACAGAAAGGCACCCGAGCTGGGAATTGAATCCGGGGCCCTCTTGCTGTGTCAGCAGCGCTTCTCACTGCACCACCACGCCGCCTCATGTCATAGAGTGCTTAAAATTGTATTGCTAGTTGAAGTGTTACACCCACGTATTGACGTGTTGTAAAACATGATTTCTTCCAATTGCTAACAATTTTTTAAGCAACGTTTCCGGTTTCTGACAACATTTTTAGTGATACCCCAGCATTAGCTGTTCTTTTTTTTCAAGAAGGAATTCAAGGTTATTTCAGCCCTATTTAACGCCATTGTTAATCACTTTACTAGTGAAGGGAAATAAAATCCTGCTAGCGATGCAATTCTTCTGAGTGAATACTTTTCGCTGTCTCAGCATACATCTCATGCTCTATTTTACTGACAAGAAATGGATTGCTGTAAATAGGTTGAAGAATTGTACGAACACAATTTAATACTCATAAAACACTATCCATAGTTATCCATCACATACTATGAACACTAAAACCTGACGTGTGTGGGCACAACAGCTTCAGGCTATAATAAAACCAATAAGTCGAACTAAATTGGGTTTGAAAGTAAAAAAGCTTCAACATTTATTTTCGTGAAATGTGCTTGATCTGTATGCAAATCAGTTGAAAAGTCAGGTTTTGTTTGTGAGTATATTTTTCTCTAATGCTTTTATAAATACTGACTGATTGTGATGGTGTAGGTTTTTCACAGCTCGATACATGATGATTGCTTCGAAAAGCTGCTCTTTCAGGATCGCCGCGTCAATCGCTCCACCTATCTTCGCGACATTTCGCCTCCCACGTTGGAAACTGCCGAAAGATTGGTTGCATATTGGAAGCTGCCGAAAGATTGGTTGCACATTGCAACAAAAATGTATTTGGAGATCACATGTGCCTGTTGAAAAATGTCGGGGAAAAACATATCTATTAGCCATGTTCAACAAGGGCATGCTTGAAAAGTTGGAACAAATACATTTACTTATTTAAGTTTTCATAGCTCGATGCATGAGAATTGCTTTCTGAAGCTGTTCTTTTGGAATAACAGTGTCAAGCGCTCCCCATTTCACTTTTGCGATGTTTCACCTACGTTGGAGACGCCTGAGGATATGCTTGACACGGCTATGTCGAAAGAACAGCTTTGGAATGCAGTTCTCACACATACGTTTGTATCATTCGTTTGTGCGTGAAATGAAAACTAACATTTCAGCAACAATCAGGTTATTAAGCCACGAGTAGTATTTTGATGGCTTAACTAAGAAAAACTCGTAAAGTCACCCTCAAACTATTTATCTTTTTTAATATTAAAACATCTAAACAGTATTTTGTGGGTGTACAAAAATGTTTCAGTAAGAGTGCACTTTTTCCAAGTTGCTTGGTTAACAAATTGTTGCTGATGTGTACCTGTGTCTTCATTCTCTTTAGACAATGGCTTCATCCTGGACTCAATGCTTGAGGATCTCATGAAAACCCTGGATCTTTTTGCCGACCCTGAGTAGTAAGTGACTTGCACCTTCGGGGATTTGTGAACACAGAATTGTTGAACCAACAATGCTTTTCCCACCAAAGTGAATGACTTGATTGTGCTGTCAGGGACAAGACATAGGTGTGTCAGGATTAATTGCAACGCTTTAAATCCATTGTATACTTATTCGTTATAACAATACATCATCAATCAGTCTTTTAAACTAGTAGTATTTTTTTTTATTTCATAACGCTTTATGGCATGTTAACTACAGTAGAAAATGCAGGCATAGTTTAATGGTGTTCTCGTGATTGTTTTTCATTACACTTTGTACAATCATTGTTGCGTAAAATTAACGTTGGCATTTGAAAACCAGTTACTTTGAAATGAGCAAAACATTTCATTTCTCGTACGTGTGATGAGGTTAACACGTGAGTCTAGTACCTATTGGTGCTATATTCTTGAATTCATCAAGCAGTTGTTGCCAGATTTATCTTAGCAATTCAAAAGCACAATGAGCACGTTTTAACCTCAACGCTTCTGTGGCAGGCCATGGGTGTTTCCTGTATATATTATACAAGTTGCTTCGCCAGACATGTTATTTCCTTAGACATTTTTTATATTAATTTAGAGCCTATTCAACGTGTGACTTGAGTAAGTGTTTGAAATGGGAGTATTACGTAGTGACTAGTTATTTTTGTCAGGCGAATAACGTCATACATGCACACATAAGGTGAAGCATCTCAACTTGAAGTCATGTGAACACAATGTACAGGGATGACTTTTATTTCTTATATTGTGTACAAGTACACGAATGGTATATGCAGATGCAGCATGGCACAGTGGTCGGCCACCGTGGCACAGTGGTTGGCTAACTTGCCAGTGTGCTTTGCTAACTTCCCGCTGATCTATTTAGAGTTCAACAGTTCAGTTGTCTAAGCACACCGCGATTTTATGCAGGGAATTACTACAGTATGGCTTGAAAGATACACGAATGATTTGTGTAAAGCTGTTTTTCACACTCTTATTTGTAGACCTAAGGAGGACTTTTAAGTAATGGTAGTTAACACCAACATTATACCTGATATAATACCTAATATGAGCATCATTAAATAATACATGTTGCAGCCAAATAAATATCTACTACTTTTTAAAATAAGCTAGCAGATGTTGTGTAGTGCTTGATAAAACTTTTTATGAGCAACTTTGCAATTTTTCTTCATTTCTAAGCAACTATTCCCCCCTGAATAGAACATTCCTCGAGTTCCGGGAGGATGTAAATATTTGGGTTCATGGCCACACCCGTGCTTCTTATAAACTCTACTTAGCCTTTACATACAAGCTGGGCCGATCTCTTACTACCATTTTTATCCACATTGTTTAAATCTACTGTAGGTGGTCACTCATTCGCACGTTATGTAATCATCCTCAGCCCTGTGATACTTTTTAAGAACTGATGTCGGCTCTTTCCTTATATTGCATCCCTGCGCGTCCACGCTCTGCTGCACACGAGAAATGATAACATTAAAAGCTTTTAGGTGGATTAGGCTGCATGTTCATCTTGAATAGTGTGTCAATGCTGCAAGCAGGGCAGCAAAAACATCGGGAAGCAGCTGTTCAACGGTGAGTTTCTAGTGCAGTGAGGGCATTTCTTTAAACACCTTCGAAAAAGTAATAATAAGCTGTTTACGAATGTTAGAAAAACCTGTGCTACATGGCTGTAAATCAGCTCCCTCTCTTCGTGGGAAACTTGTGTTTTAAAACTCTGTTTTCCTGAAGAGGAATCAAAGTGTCGTCCAAAATGTGAATTGTAGCTCACAAAGCAGAATGTTTTGAGTTCTCACTGGCATTGTAAAGGGCAGAGTAGTATTACATCAGGCTACTTACAGGACCTGCGAAGAGTTAAACAGATAATATTTACACTCTGCTGCTCTCTCCCCCCTATACAAAATAAACTCTCCTGAACTTTAGGGTGAATGAGCAAGCACAACATTCTGTAACACAATTCCACTGTCTACAGCTGAGCCATGTCATGACCTGTGTAAAAAGTGGATTACGTCGTAATATATTTACATGTTAAAAATATATATCACCCTTGCATTTAAATATAGTGTTTAAGGAAAAAAATTCCTAAGGAATTGTAATTATGTAGAATACAAACGTATGGTATGCATTATTGGTCTAGCCCACATGCAGTAAGATACCTTCTCACATTCAAGTCACAATAAAGTATACTACTTGTCACAAGGACTATTACTTCAGGGTCAGTTTGAATTCCTTGCTTTGTGAAGAATATATTGGAATACTATAATGATATAGTTAGTGGCAGTTAATATTGTTGTTTTCTGGGATCTTCCCCTTTTAAATCTGAGGCTATTTGTTAGAGCATTTTCCAATTCCCCTTTAACGCTGCTGTTGGAGGAAAACAAGCTTGATGAAATAAAAAAAACAGTCGGGCAACTTTATCAACGAATAAAAACACTGCTGAGATGAGATCGACCTTCATGTAGATGGAAGATAGGCTCAGCTTGTGTGCCAGCGTTTGTTGAGAAATCGCAGTGACTTGATACATTCATCGAGCCGTGGCTTGATTATCGCAGGGTTATAATAAACATGTGTTTTATATTAAACTTCAATATTTTAATGTGGAAGTGAGGGCTGGTGGATGCCACAAGTGTTGTGAAACTTACTTGCCATGGGCGTCAAGGTACCATGGCTTTCCAGGAGAGTGGTACAGCATAGTGTAAACTATTTTCATCTGTCCCCTTTGTTTAGGATAGTGTTGCTCTCTCGCCCATTTGGGTTCTCTGCGGATGCTCTAGTTTTTTTACGGATGTATAAACATGTTAGTTGACTGAAAACACCTTCATTTATAGAAGTCTATAGAGTTTGAGTAATTGATGCCTGTTCACCATTGTTCCTCAGCGTTGTAATGTGCAATTTGTATAAACAGCACGATATATAAAACATTACGTCCATGTAGCAGATTTGTGTGAAAACAGTGATATTAGTCTGACCTCATTAGCTTATGTAGTTGCTGTTTCCTATGGCGCTGCCATAAAATTGACCTCTGGCTAGACGGGTACAAACGGGAACGACATGTGCTTATGAGGCGGCACTGCCGTTTCGTCACGGCCGTTATACTGCAGATTCGGGAGGAACGGAAAGCACTGGTTCCTACAGTGCAGGAGCACCGCCGTTTCTACCGAGCAAACGTTAGCACTACCGTGGCATAACATAGTGGAAAACTCCATAATGACACTGGAACAACGAGACGCTTCCTCTTGTGAGTTTTGGCCTACTCTGTTACCCCACGGTAATGGATGGTACACTTTAATATTGACTCACGTACCGGTGAATGCACGTATTACACCGTGAACACCCTCAAAGCTGGCTTGGAGTGACTTGGTAAACATCTGGGGAAGAGCAAAGCAGAGTGTAAACAGCACATCTGGTTTTCTTTGCACTTTAGATATGAACATTAACCAGTTTTATTCTTGCATCTCCATAAATGAATATTATTTAAAATGCCATTGCTTTTCTGAAAACAAGAAAAATCTTCAACGTTGTGAGTGTACTTGTTTGAAGGACACATGTCCTTTTGGCCGTCCAGATAAAAAACCCACAGGATTTCATGGTTACCCCACATTGCACATGTGCTAATAGCAGGGCAGCAACCCAAGAAGATATTGTAAACAATTGCATTTTTTTTATTTTACATAGTCACTTTTTATTTAAGCTGAAAGGCACCATTGAGCTATGTAGCCCTTTTTAACATACGTCCAGCAATAAGGGTTGAGGACTTTACAACATCTCAGGGCACTAGGGCAATTTAGTCAGGACAAGTAGCCTAGGCGCATGTCTTTGGACATCATAGAGCCCAGCGAAAATCCACGAGGACGTAGGGAGAGAACATGCAAAACTGCACACAGAAGGGCATGAGAGCCGGGAGTTGAACCCAGAAACGTCTTGCTCTGAGGCAGCAGTGTTAATGACTGAACTACCGTGCCCCACATTCATACATACTGTTGCCTATATCAGTTATACAAAATAATACGTGTACAAATATTATAATACCATGACACTAACAATTTAAAGATTTTAGTAATGGTAGTTATGGTGATATATAATATTGGCTGGTTACACAATGTTAAATTGTTTGTGCTTGCACGTTAACTATGATGAACTATGTGATCATAGTCCCATTTGGTGGTCGACACTTTAAACTTCAAATCTATATGCTATGTTTTTATACAACATTAACATTTCTCTTGTATTGTTGTACATTATACAATGTTTGGATATACTTAGTTATTGTACATATTGACATTTTCAGTTCCTGTGATGGCTAAAAAGCAATTGCAAGTCCAGAAAAGTGATCCCTCTGCTTGTGTATTTACAGTGTCAACATTATGAAGACAAAGTTGGACCCAGAGGGCCTGGGGCTGATACTACTACGTCCATTCCTCTTAGAGTTCTTTCCAGAGCAGGTTCTTCTGATATGTTGGAACTCTAAAACATCTGTCATATTAGCTCCATCAACCGATGATTTAATATTTTAAAATATAAATTTTTAATCCATAGGTGGAGGGAAAAAAGCTCAACTGCAATGCAGTCTCAGAACCATTTCATGAAATATTTAAGTAATTATATTTATATTCGTCATTTCACTGTTAAGCAAAAATGTGTGAATATTACATTCAAAGTTAATCCATTTAACACTGTCATTATGTTTCACTAATGGTTTCATTAAAATTGAGAAAGCAAGGAAATCCCACTTGGTAACATTAAGGTGACGAGCAATCCAGTAGAATGCTACGTAGTATCTGGCAACACATGCCATACACCACCATCTATCTCATCACTGGTCACTCTGTCCTTTGTGCTATTGCCTTACCATCCACTGTGTTTGACTATGTGAAATCTTATTTAACTGCAACAGCGTGCTTATTAAGTTATTATGTTTAACAGGAAAAGAACGTTCCCGAATCATTCACAGTTTATCACTACAACGGTCTGCGGCATTCTTGTCCTAAGGAAAAGGTAATTATATTTTCAGCATAGCCCATATCTATTAGTTGTGTAATATTGTTGTTTAATGAGTTACAGGAAGTTAATCTCACCTCAGGATAACAGCAATTGATTTGTCATATTGCTGTGTTGACTTCAACACCCAAGCAACATTCGAACTATCACACACCATATGACAACCACCATTGTACATTGGCTGGCGATGGACTGGCGTCCCGTCGTCGGGTGTATTCCTGCCTTACGCCCTGTGTTTCCGGGATAGGCTCCGGCTCACCGTGACCCTATATAGGATTAAGCGGTTTCAGACAATGAGATGAGATGAGATTGTACATTGGTATTTTTGCACTCCCATTTGGCGGCAGACATTTTAAACTTCATATCTATATGCTATGTTTTTATACAACATTAACAATTCTCTTTTGCCTCTACACCCCCCTCCACCCCACCTCCACCCCACCCCATAGGTGAGCTACACGGAGGGCACGGCAATGGTGATGGGCTTTCACGAGGCTGGCCTCTCCACAGACGACACACCCATTAAGAGCTGCCTGCAGACCAAGTGGCCTTATCTCGAGCTGCTCTGGTCCACAGCCCGGGCACCCTCGTTAAACTAGCTAGTCTCTGTGCAAGTGTAGTCCAGTGAGTTTTCAAGCATAGAAGCAGTATCTGAAGTGGGTTAGCCTACCTAGATGGACGGTGGAGGGGGATCTAACTGTAGGGAATGTGCAGAAAGGTGCTGTTTGTTCAACTGAGATGTTGGTTTGGAATGTTTCACCGGTTGATATTGGCCTAGTAAAGCATTTATTCAGGACTGAGCAAGGCATTTAGAAATCCTCTGGGATAATGGAGCCATGTCTTAAGCTATCCTATGACTGTGACGTGACTTTGCAGAGCTTTGTTGAGTGATCTTCAAAGGTCTGTCCAGTACAACCATAACATTCTTAAGCTCTGCAGAATTGTGAATGGTGGCTAAGCCATGTAATCAGTCGAGAGCTGAAATTGGTTAAGTTGAAATCCCCAAAAATGGTATGGCTCAACTGAGACCATAGAACTCGCCACATATATGAACCCAGGAGTCCAGCAGTGATGGCTCCATTATTTCACATGGTAATAGCATTAGCTTCCAAATCACCCATCAATATCAGTTAAATGTCTCTTGAATTTTCATGACAACAAAACTGGGTAATTGTCCAAGCTGGGCGTTACCAATGCTATTATCCCACTTTACTTACTGTTTCTGATGGACAGGAACTCATGGACTTGCTTGATAAAGCACCCCAATTCCCTCCAAGAGGATAGAAGATCGGTGTCAGTGTCAGGCCATCTCTGTGGCCTCGAAACACCCTCCGTTGAGTTCCTTCCCTATCCAGAATCACCCACTACCTCATGGGCAGGGTTCAGGTGATGGGGTTAATTAGGCACCATTTGAAGGCATGCCAGCATAGCACCTTCATAAATACAGTGGTGACAAATAGTTTGTGAACCCTTTAAGAGTGTTCTGTATTTCTGCATAAATTTGACCTAATATGTGATCAGATATTCATCCTGAGTCCTAATAATTGATAAGGAGCATTTGATTAAACAAATATCACGTGAATAAATTTCTCATCTCATCTCATTATCTGAAACCGCTTAATCCTATATAGGGTCACGGTGAGCCGGAGCCTATCCCGGAAACACAGGGCGTAAGGCAGGAATACACCCGACGACGGGACGCCGGTCCATCGCCGGGCATTGCGGGACAATTTTAGTCTGCGAGCCAATCAACCTATCCAGGAGCATGCTTTTGGACTGTGGGAGGAAACCGGAGTACCCGGCGAAAACCCACGCGGACACGGGGAGAGCATGCAAACTCCACACAGAAAGGCACCCGAACCGAGAGACTCGAACCCGGGACCTTCTTGCTGTGAGGCGTCAGCGCTAACCACTGCGCCACCGCGCCATTATTTTTTACATTTACTTATTGTGCAAAGTGATCCGGCATTCATTTTCTTTATCTGAAAAAGTATGCGAAAGAAATACAGAATATGCTAAATGGTTGAGAAACTTTTTCTCACTGCTGTAGCAGTGAAAAGGTCTTCCAGTTGTTATTAAGACCACTTGTGGCTTCAAAATATATTTTGTGAGGTTTCTTTATCGAACATTTGCTTAATTCGTCAGATTAAAAACATTCACCAAGTCTCATGAACACTTAAGAATATACTGTTTTATGTGTACATGTTTTTTTTCTTTATTGACACTACTCATGAAATTGCTGCCACTTTATACCACACACTATCTATTTTAGCCTGGAACTAAGTATTTGTTTTAAAATGTAGCCAAAAAGGAAGGCTATAAGTGTTTTGGCAAAAAAGACTCCAAATGCCCTTTCAGCATAAGTTGCTTGCAAATGCTTCACCCCTTCATCAAGAGTAAGCCTTTTGTGTTGCAATTAATACCGTACTTACACACCTTGTCTTAGCCTCTACATGTTGTGCATGTTAGGCACGCATATAGGTTAAGCTATTTTACAGCCATAAACCTGTTAATAATTTTTTTTTAAATTATTTCCGAGTTGCATTACAGTCCTTTTTGAAAAGATACGCATTGTTCTGTGTGCCATGTGTGCAACGGAAATGAGGCCTTGCGTACAAGTGTTGTGCGTTAACTCAAAGTGGCTTATTACATTTTAACATCATTGGGATGCTACCCCGCAGGGTTGGTCGAAAGTGTTGTGAGAAGCACAAGTGCCGGTCATTCATATCCACTTGGGATCAAGCCATATGCACAGCCCAGGAGATGTTACAATACGCTTGCCCACAGTGATTGCACATTGCTGTGGTCTGTTGAGGGGGTCAAGCATTGGCTTATTTGATTGAGTTGTACGCTATTGTAACTATTCCACGTGCTGTTAACATTTACATCCTCTTTGAATATTAGATGTGCACTCCCAGTTGTGATTTAATGTTTATATATGTACGTGCAGGAGCAATTATAACCTGTATTAAAAATTAGCAAAACAAGAAAACTTAAAAGTTATCAGATATTTTGTCAGTTTACAGCAACGAGTCTATAGCTTGCTGATGTATAAATACGGACCACATTGTTAAGTGTGAATTTAATAGCTTATCAAGCAAACCAGCAGTGAATGCATGTTGAACTATTTCGTGATACGATTTGTGCTTTAGGAGAAGCACACAGTCACTGAATTATCACATCGTGTGTACTTAGTGAAAGCAACTATGCCGTTCCTGCCTTTAGCTTCTGGCGTGGCTCCGGTGTATTTGTACTTGGCGTAATTGGCTTCAACAGCTGGTAAAATGGAATGTTGTGGTGTATAGCGATGCAGAAATGTAAATGTTTATTTTAAACCTGTCATTAGTAAAATATGAAAACCGTGTGAGCAGAACTGGTAAAATCCACATTGAGGCAAACTGGTTTAATATGGCTTTATATGTTATGTTTGTCAACTATTTTTTTTGCTTGTTTAATTTAAACTTTAAGTATATTGGCATCTATGTATTTATCATAAATTTCTCAATAGCAATTGTATAGAAGGCATTTCAAGTGAAATGTAAGTAAGGGTCCACAGTATATGTTTACACACAGTTGACAGCTAAGGACTTGAGGCATTCTCTAAATTACAGTTTCGTTAATTTGGAATTCAGGCAAACAAAATTAATGAGTAAAATAATAGTCAGAAAAGTACAGTTTAAAATTTTTAATTTTAAACATGTTTTGATTACACTGTCTCAGCAATAGGGGAGAGGAGTCCTGTCGTCCAGACATATCAAGTGACAGGACTTGTTTTTGCACCAGTAAATCATAAACGTGTCGTGGCCAGAAATTATTTTAATATTGTACTCCCAGGCTTTAACTCTTCACACATTTTGTGAGCAAGAGAGAGGAGAGAGCACTTAAGAACAGATGTTGACACTTATGAATAATTTGATGGCAACTGTGTCTTCTAAAAACCCTAGTGGTAAGCAGTTTTGTTTTTTCTAGCAATGTTTTAAAGTCTGCATACCAATTATGTGTTTTTGTCTGGTCGAACCAAAATCGAAGCATTTGTGTTCAGGCCACCAGTGGGGTCGCGCTCAGCTACTGGTGTGAATTACACACTTCCTTTCTGGTGGCCAGTCTAAAATACAACATTCAATTAATACTAAATGAGTTTGCCGTCAAAGAAACACATTTAACAGATCTAGAGGATGCATCCAAAATGTGGTACAAGTATGTCTTGCACTGTCTAAATTGATAATTTAAATTCCCACAATGCATATATTTATCTGTGATTTTATGTATATAGTTTGTCATTAAAAGTAATACATGTTTGCACATGTTTTGCCATCACAAGTGGAGCAACCTTTGTGTTAAATAAATGCAGTGTTCATGGATGAACAATTCTCATGGGTTTTATTTACTCTTATATCTTTTGAAAATGGCTAGTTAGGCAAATAATTTCAGCACATTGAAATATTTTTGCATTTTAACAAGGTCGACGTTAACCCGATGTGTCGTTATAAAAATGTCAATTAGTCGGTGTATATTGCCTGATGTGGACCAGGTAACTGGGCATTGACAGAAAATGGAATAAAAACCGAAGTCTGGGTAGCAGCGTTCGTGCGTTGCTCAGGCAGATTGTTCTGCGGTTGGGATGATGAGTTCTAAACAGCACCTTTAAGTCTCGGTCTTGTGCGTTTTTTCCCCCTTAGCTATAGTAGACAATGCAGAAAGTCGTGGGCAGACAATGCAGCAACTGGCTGAAAATGAATCACAGA
Source organism: Mordacia mordax (assembly GCA_036362905.1). Lineage (NCBI taxonomy): Eukaryota > Metazoa > Chordata > Hyperoartia > Petromyzontiformes > Petromyzontidae > Mordacia > Mordacia mordax. The sequence goes on along the minus strand of JAZEWT010000003.1, from coordinate 35,781,040 downwards.
AACCCGGTACTCCGCTCTCACCCCCTCATATTGTCTACTTGTGTATACTGTACTTGCAGGTTCCTTATGGAGTCTGATAGTGTGTGCTTCAAGGCTGCTTCGCTAAAGCTACCCATTACATCTACAGTTGAAACTGGATTCTTATGCTAATGAGGAGTTGGGAAAGAACCGCTGTTTATGCTGGACTTGAGGTAACACCCACAGACTAATCTCCCAAATGTCTTTCATAATTCCCAGCATCAGGTGGTATGTGTACGCTATTTAAAATGAGCGTTGTATGTGTACCAATGCATTAGCTTTTATTAACCCGCTTTTACTTAACTTGCATTAGGGGATGTAACGGTTAGAATCTTTGAGCACAAAATTAAAGCATTTCCTATAAATCTGAAGAGCTGAAATTTTGCACGCAAGAATAACTCTCATAACAATGCAATCTAGTTAAATGTTTGAAGATCGGTGACGAGCTGATCCTGGGCCCGCTATAGAAACGATCCTTTCTCTGTTACGGATCATAGCGAGCGGGCACTGCGGGAGGGAGGGGCGCGCGGGGAGGGCGGGTGGCACTCGGGGGCTCGCTGGGCGAGCCGCCGGATTGGCCGTGCAGCGGGCGATGAAGTTTAAAGCACTAATAAAAAAATTAGAAAAAAATAAAATAGGATAAAAAAAATTTATTTTAAATGACACGCTTTTACCGCACTCAAGTGGAAAATACATTTTTTGAACAAAAAATGAATCTAGGGATGCAGACTAAAAGTGGATGGCCAAACACTGACCGTATCAGACTACAATAATCTTTTCCTTCAATGAAAACCTTAAAACCATACTAATATCAAGAGATAACTGATGTTCCTTTTACAAAACATTAGAAAACACGTATTTATGACTATTAAAATGTAAAGCTCACATCAGTCAATCCTAAGTCACATATTGTCAGTGTTTGGCCACCCGCTTTTAGTCTGTATTCCTAGATAGATTGGTTTTGCGTTAAAAAAATTTATTTTCTACTTTTGAGTGCGGTAAAAGCGGGTTATTTACATTTTTATTCTTTATCCTTTTTTTCCCATTGGCAACATGTTTGTAGTATGGATACTTTTTTCTTAACGCACTTTGTCAATAATGTGCATTGGAAGGAAGCTGGACCCCAGCGTTGCCTGCGATTGAGTTAATATGTGCTTGAGCAAAGCATTACCACACCAGCACACGTCTAAAATATGCCACTTTCACATAATTAAAAACAAATACTAAACTAGCCGTTACAACTCGTTAAATGGTTTTCCACCAGGTGGCATTTTCGGTTATGCACATTCGGTATAAATTAGTGTTTTAAACATTCTTAGCCAACCAATTCCTCTCCAAACTCTAAATAAAATAGTTTTTACGTGTTGTAACATTGTTTTTTTTCAGGTAGGTGAACAAATCAAGTGGGGGATACGTTACCAAGTGGTAAGTACGGTATAAATATACCTGCAACATAAAAAAAAGACTTTGGAAAGTGTGCACACGCTTTGTTAGTAATATAGTAGCAATTCCCCCCAAAAATCCAAAACGTTTTTTTATGTATGCGGTAAATTCTTTTGGAGAGGCAGAGAAAAATATTAGGCAGTATATACGGTTTTATACATTAACACAGGCATTCGTGTAATTTGAAATCTCATACTGTGAAATGGAGACCTAAGTTAAATGTACCAGAATTGGCAAACAGCACAATTATATTCTGCAGTGATACACAAACAAGCCAGACATTCTTTACATTTTAGTCAACTCGGATACATTTGCGTTTACATAATTCATAGCTACAAAACTTTAACACATGTGACACGTGTTATTGCACAAATTTGGAGTGATACAAATGCGGCTTTCCACCCTGGAAACGTTCGTGTTGAGTCATTTTTATTGAGAATTAAGACAGTCGAACAAAGCCAACCGGAATGGTAAGTATGGGGTTGACTTGGTGGAAGCTTCGCGAGCCCCTCTGCCTTGCTAATACTGCTAATACTGTAAAATTCTGTCACGTTTTCAGCCGTGTTTCAAATATCACGAAAACGCGAGTGTTTTACTCGTAACATTAACCTGCACAAAAAAAACACGTGCCCGTTACTCTCCCTTATTTCAGTCATAAGTCATTGCTGGTAATTCCACAATCCTATGACGGGTCAGTGTGTATGTGAAACAGGAGTATCCGGCGAAAATCCACGCGGACACGGGGAGAATTCACAAACTCCACACAGTCCTCTGCTGAGGCAGAAGCACTACTCACTGTGCTGCCAGTAAGAAAGTGCTGATCTTAAACAATAGTTTTCAAACTTTTTTCTCGCGGCCCAGTTGAAAATAAATGTTCATACCCGCGACCAGAGCTTTCATTATAGCAAATTAGTAGATTTACTTTCGAACCAGAAGGGTGAGCCAGTGCTTAACGTACTTGGTCACGACCTGTACGTTTAAAAATATTGCTCTAAACTGTAATCGTGTACAGCATGTGCCCATTTCCCAGCATGTGTGGAACACGGGCGTTTGTTCTGGCAGGGCCAGGTTGACACGGCGTCATACTCTATTGTCTGGCAGTTATAGGCGACGCGAAACCGGGGCACTCATATCCCAGTCGCGTGTTCGAGTATCCGCTGGCGTTTCCCATCAACGCGAGCAGCAACTCGTCCTGCTGCTCGCTGTGCTCGTGTGACTGCAGAACTTCGAGATCGCTCTCAAAAGCTGCCCTTTCGGGGTGACCGTGTCGAGCGTTCCTCTATCCTTGGCGACATTTCGCCTCCACCGTTTGATGCGTCATGGGGTTAAACTTATATCAATACACTGCCGATCTTCAGCGGTGGGGTGGCGCGGTGGCTCAGTGGGTAGCGCTGTCGCCTCAGCAAGAAGGACCCGGGTTCGAATCCCGGCTCGGGTGCCTTTCGGTGTGGAGTTTGCATGCTCTCCCCGTGTCCGCGTGGGTTTTCACCGGGCACTCCGGTTTCCTCCCACAGTCCAAAAACATGCTGCTGCATACGGTAATTGGCTTGCAGACTAAATTGCCCACAGTGCCCGGTGATAGATTGGCGTCCCATCGTGGGTATATCTCTGCCTTGCACCCTGTGTCTGCCGGGATAGGCTCCACCGCGACCCTGTACAGGACTCAGCGGTTTCTGACAATGAGAAGAGATGAGATCTTCAGCGGTAGTCCTGCTCCCATAAACCGCCCCCACAGGCTGGCAGGACTCAACTTCCAGAAGGGTTTCCATGGCCGTTGTTCATAATTAGCAATCAACTGAAATTATTTAAAGTTGACGTCAAATATTACGAACGCACACGTGATGTTATGTTCATGTTATGTTTGTCACACTCTCGAGCTGTTGAATATGTAGAGGTTTATTTTGTGTTTTAATGCCATTACATGCATTTTACAAAGTAAAAAAAGCTCATTTTCATATCGTTATGGATGCAGTACAGTAGTTTTCAGCAGTTTAAATATTCGTATGATAAGCACACACTATTACATGGTCATTAACGTCCACTGTTCAGTCGCACGCTTTGGTAATTACGAGCTGAAATTACTTGGCGAATATTGAGAACACGATTTGCAAACTGGCTGCCTTAAATGCTTACTGTTAGCAACAACAACTGTGAAGCATACAAGCGGTTACTAAGGCAAAATGTGCCAAGCGCTCATGATGTAGTAAATGGAGACAGTATGTACTTCGCCTAAAAATGAGAGATAAAACAACTTTTGGGATTCCACCAGCATTAACCCTCCACGGGCGAATTCTGTAATTGGCGTGCCCGCGCGCGCGCATTTACGCACACGGTCACTCAACAGACAGCACCGCAACAGCGGCCCCATGGGCAGACAGCGCCTCCCCAGAGAGCAGACAGCAGGGCACGCTGACTCGCTGCTCCCTATCGCTCATCGCCGAGAAGCGTTTACAGCCGGTCGCGTCGATGCCCTAACCGGGGCTTTCCACCCGACTGTCATTCGCGTCTTGTTCAGACTTTTTTTTAAAGGGCTGTTTACGACTCTGATCTTTTTGGGCGAGGTCTGAGGATTTTTGTCTGGGTAGTATCGCCCTGACACCCTCCGCTCAGGTCAAAGGGAGTTCATTTTTTGTTAGGGCGAAGTGTTTTGTGCAGTTCTTATATAAAATGAAGGAGCCAGAGCCACGAGGCGTAGACCTAAATTTGGAGCTGTTCGATTTTCATATTTCGGTCGTGAAGCCACTTTGTAAATATGTCCTGTTGAATGTAAAAACAAAGTGATAATCGTATGACATAAATGATAGTGTTAGAGGCCTGCTATCATCAACTTAGCCCAATAAGCATCAACCTCCTGGTGTCAGTCAATTAGCGCCTGGTGAACAATACATTTCGTGGGGCGTCAGCAGGAGTTACCCCACGTTTAATGTTATTCTTACCACTCGATGTTGGAATTTCCCAAAATATAGAATATCTCGTGGAGATAAGTAACGTCACAATTTAAACAACGGTGAATTTAATGACGCGTGGGATGACAGCTGGGTCAACAGAGAGTAACGATAATAATAATTACACTTCTATAACGCTTTTCACCTGAGGGCCACAGCACTGCACAGAGCTGTGGAGAAAACGCAACAACAACGATATAAGAACAGCAAATCAGAAACAAATACTTTTTTTTATGGTGATGAAGTTGTGTGATACACAGTTCATATAATACAGCTCTACATAGCTGGAACAAACGAAAGGTAGGACTAACCGGCTACGAATAATACTTGGGTGACTCGATACCACTGCAAGCGTTTACTGGTCACATTGTGAGTTCAAGTAACCTCAAGAATGTATCTATTTTACCGTTAACGTCAATGAAACTAAAGTATCGCGTATTTCAACCATTCTATGTTCTGTACGTTGTGAGAAGAAAAGAAAAAAACATAAGTATTATATAAACTTATTTTGTGATGACAATGTGGGAAACTTGCATATTTTCGATCATAACGAGACAATGTCCTAAAGTAAATTATTTAATCAGCACTCAGAACTGATATAATAATATTTGCATTTCTAAAGCGCCTTTCACCCGAGTGTCACAAAGCGCTGTACAGAGCTGTGGAGTGAACGGTATGCCAACAACATCAGAAGAGATCAATTAAATATAATTATGACCATGCACTGCACGTTTTTACGGCTCGATGTATGAGACTTGCTCTCCATAGCGGTTCTTACCAGATAGCTCTATCGCATGTTCTTACCCTCTCCTTCGCGACCTTAAAGGCAACGTCAAGGTCGTTGAGTCAGAAGGCCGAATGATGCCTGACGATGCCTCCAGCATGAGCGGCGAAGGAGAGAGAAGGAACACTCAACACGGCTATCCTGAAAACAGCTATGGACAGCAATTGCCATACTAAGGCTACACAAAATAAATTAACAGACAATTCGCCCTCCCACCCGTATCTATCACCCCACAAAAAAAATAGCATCTAATCAACAATGTGACCGGTTTTAACATTCAGGTTCTCATAAGCAATAGAGGCAGCCTCGCTCGGACCCAACGCTGTGAGCTGCCAGATGCTGGAAGTAAGCAACCTTCACAGACGGGTTATTCATTTACATTTCACGAAAACCGGTTTCATCATGTGGGAATCTCTTAATTGGATCAATAGGCCCTGGACAATTGTGACTGAACGCTGTAATTGGACATTATTGTTGAGACGTGTTGAAGCCATCGGTGAACAATAGAGGCTCACAAGCCACTATCACCTGCGCAGTTCACATTCAAATACGAATGCCGTTTCTCCAATTGTGATGTCCCAATCATCACCAGCGCTTGCAACTGCGAAGGTCTCACACAATGCACCTCACATTCCATTGTAAACGTAAGTGGTAACTGGCCATCGCGATCAATAGCCGATGCCAGAGTCTTGAATATAAACATGTAATAAAACACAATCTAAAGTGGGAAAAGTCAAGATCCTGTGCTGTGATTGTGTTTTAAATTGTGGCGACCAGGAGTTGCAAATGCGAGCTGCTGGAGATTGTGTGCAAGCACTAAGTGGGCAACAAGCACAGAGTGCACAGAGCACCGATGTGATACTAAGGATAGGTGAGTGAGATGTACAGCGTATACTTTTGGAGTACTCGTAAAGTAGACTTTTTATGAGCCTATCTTGTGTTACATTTAGATTTTAAAAGTGATTTTTGTTAGCAAAGGCGGGAACCCACTGGGATACATCATTTTCTTGCATTTACTCAGGCTACGGATCATATAGTTACAGAAACCCTTGATTTATTACACAGTGTAAGCCCCCTTTGACATTATGGCTCTTTCAAAACTCTGCGGTGGATCATCACAACATACATTCTGTAACATTTTGCTAAAGAATAAGCAAATGTCCCCTGCTCACAGCCGCGTGGATGCCCCTCTGCAAGAAGTGGCGTGAATAGGCAATTACAGGGCTACACCTTTACCTCAGTCAAGACTAGCACCTATTTACTATAAAAAAAAACACTGTAAAAAGGCGCGGAAATGAGTTCCCACGTGGGTTTTAGCCGGGTACTTCGGTTTCCTCCCACAGGCAAAACAAATTCTCATCTCATCTCTCATCTCATTATCTGAAACCGCTTAATCCTATATAGGGTCACGGTGAAGCCGGAGCCTATCCCGGAAACACAGGGCGTAAGGCAGGAATACACCCGACGACGGGACGCCAGTCCATCGCCGGGCATTGCGGGACAATTTTTAGTCTGCGAGCCAATCAACCTATCCAGGAGCATACTTTTGGACTGTGGGAGGAAACCGGAGTACCCGGCGAAAACCCACGCGGACACGGGGAGAGCATGCAAACTCCACACAGAAAGGCACCCGAGCCGAGAGATTCGAACCCGGGACCTTCTTGCTGTGAGGCGTCAGCGCTAACCACTGGGCCACCGCGCCGCCCCAAAACAAATTCTGCCGTACGTAATTGGTCTGACTAAATTCCCCCAGTGCCCTACGATTGACCAGTGTCCCATCGTCGATATAGCCCTGCTTTGCACCTTGTGTCTTCCGGGGAAGGCTCTGCCTCTCCCCCCGACTCTATGTGGAAATAGGTGGATACTCATAATAATAATGCAATAATAATGTATAATAATAATCTCATTATCTGAAACCGCTTAATCCTATATAGGGTCACGGTGAAGCCGGAGCCTATCCCGGAAACATAGGGCGTAAGGCAGGAATACACCCGACGACGGGACGCCGGTCCATCGCCAGGCATTGCGGGACAATTTTAGTCTGCGAGCCAATCAACCTATCCAGGAGCATGCTTTTGGACTGTGGGAGGAAACCGGAGTACCCGGCGAAAACCCACGCGGACACGGGGAGAGCATGCAAACTCCACACAGAAAGGCACCGGAGCCGAGAGACTCGAACCCGGGACCTTCTTGCTGTGAGGCGTCAGCTCTAACCACTGCGCCACTGCGCCGCCCTATAATAATAATAAAGATGTTATTGTTGATGTGCCGTTCATGTCGTTGTTGACATGACGTTCTCTCCACAGCTCTGTGCAGCGCTTTGTGACCCTCGGGTGAAAGGCACTCTAGAAGTGCAATTACTATTAACTACGTGGAGATACTCACATTAGCCGCATAGGCTACGTATAATGTAGCTTATCTCAAAAGCCATTGGCTGGTTTAGACGAAAAATAAACGTACATAAACTTGAATGGAATCGTAGGAGTGGTGGCCGTGTGATCAGGGCATCGGGTTATAAACCCGGGAATCAGTTTCCGATTCCAAAATCCACCCTCATTCGTGTGGAAAAGCATGGTCAATTTGCCCCCCCTCCATCTCCACCAAATACCATACCAAGTACGATACCACCCGTGTGTTGCAGTGACGTGACAGAAAGTCTTACACGATTAGTATAAGAAATGGAATTAACATGACTGCTGACAGTAAATCATGAATGTGGAAGATCGGGTCTCGGAGTTTAACATTTCCCGCCCACACCAACAACACATGTGCCTTCCATGACGAGCACATGGAGGCAACGCCACCCGAAACGCCCGCGGGCCCGGAATATTCCGCCTCTCCCCGCGTGTGGGACGACGAGGAGTGGTCGAAGGGTCTTCCCATGGCATGGCTGGAATGACCGGGAGGCAAGACGGAAGAGTATTTCATGGGTGTGGTTGGTGGGATTGCTGGAGTGTTGGACCAGAGGGAGGATAAGGGGGGGGGCGGCTGTTTAGCCGCTGGTGGTAGTGGAATGGGGTGGGGAAGACTTTTGGTGGCGAAGTGATGGGTGGGTGCTGTGATTGCTGGCCCGTTACAATTGGTGGGGGTGGGTGGGGAAGGGAGCAAGCACTCGCTCTAGGGGTGACGTCAGCTCGAGACGCACGCGCTCCCGGGGTCCCGACCGCCGCCGCCGCGCTCAGTCGGAGTTGCGCCGCCGCCGTCGCCGCCACTGCTGTCTCACCGGCGTCTGTTGCTGTTGCTGCGCCATCAAAGCCAGCCGCTTGTCTCTCTGCGAACAATCAACTTGGGAATTTACTGCGCTCCGGATACAGTCGGCACGCTTTTAAAATAATTACCTTTTCTTTTGTTTGTCACTGTTGAGTTTTTTTTTTAGTTTAAGTTTTTTGTTGTTAACGATTGGGCTGCTCCACGTATTCTAGTTCAGTTGTGGAAGGGTACGACGCCGTTCTGAGTTCTTGCTGCTGCTGCTGCTACTACTTTGCGTGGTTCTTTATCGTCACCATGAGGACTGGTCGTCTGCGCCGCGTGGGTTCCCGGCACACGGAGGGCTGCTGCAGGGTCCCGGCTTCCCCGAGCACGCGTGGCCCCGCGCCGCGCCACGGAGCCGGGGTCCCGTCGCCGGCGCTGTTGCTGGTGGCGGTGGGACTGTGTCTCACGCTGCTGGCTCCCAGCTCTGCCTTCAACCTCGATGAGTCGCATCCCCATGTTTTCTCGGGACCACAGGGCAGCTA
>JAZEWT010000003.1:35726832-35762045 GCA_036362905.1 Mordacia mordax | reverse complement strand
TATCCGCAATAGGCAATAACATCCTTTTCTTACTCGTCAAAGGAAGGCTCCTGATCAAGCAAAGCATTATATACTGATATGTGTGATTTATTCAGGATCTTCCGCCTGACTTTGGTTTGTCACATAAACACATGAGCCTCTGGCTTACGCTTATCCCCACGCTTGTCAACGTGTTTTGTGTACTCGCAGATGAGCGCTACATGCAACTTCGTATGGGAGGCCCTTTGGAGCAAATGGAGTTCAAGTCCCACCAGTGGTTTGGAGCCACGGTCAGGACTCACGGTGAAATCTTGCTGGTGAGTGGAGACTTGCCTGCTCACTGCAGTCAGAAAGTTTGTATTTAAACTGGAAAGAACCGTTGAGCTATGTAGTTGCCCAGTGTTGGGGGGGGTAATAAAGTTACTGGGGACAATTTAGTCAGGACATTTAACGTAATGCAGCATGTCCTTGACCTGTGGGAGGAAATGGAGAACCAGGCTAAATCCATGTGGACACAGGAAGAACATTCAAACTCCACACAGAAAAGCACTGGAGCTAGGAATTGAACCCAGGGACCTTTTTGCGGTGAGGTGGCAGCACTGGCTCACCATGCCACTGCATATCAGCAACTTGTTAAACACCTATGTTTTCGGTTATTTCCAGAGAAAATAGTGCAGTACACGCATAGAAGAACGAATCAGCTGGTCACACTGTCACTGCGCACACTACTTATAATCAGACATTTCCACTTCGGGTTGATGCTGTTGGGTTCAGAGTGGGAAGTTCGTTGTTTTGTCGTGAGTACACCGGTTCTCACCATAGTATTGTGAAATTTCCACAATCAACTCACGGGTAACTATGGTGATGAGCACTTGCCCCATGCTGATATGATCAAGGAGACAACTTAATTTTGTTATTGTATTAATGCAGGGATGGTTACCAAGTGAGGATTTTATGGTTAGTACTATTCTATGTGCTGTCATCATCAGTGTTGCTGAGAATCGCTTTCCATACCTGCTCTTTCGGGATAGTTGTGTCGAGCGTTCCTCCTCTCTCTGTTATGATGTTTCACCTCCCACGTTGCAGGCAATGTCGGGCCAACACTTGACATGGCTATCTCGAAGTAGCAGCTCCTGAGAGCCATGAAAATGAACGTGAATACCTGGGTACTACCATAATACTGCTTGTTGTATCGTGCAGGCATGTGCTCCCCTGTATAGCTGGCGCACGTTCACGCCTGACGAGCCTGAGAAGGACCCTGTGGGCACCTGCTACCTCTCGCGGGAAAACTTGTCGAGCCAGGCGGAGTACTCGCCCTGTCGCACAGGTAATGCACTTTGAAATGGCATTCCCCTCGACCTGCAGGGATAAATTATGGCCCTGCAGCCCTGCTGCTGAACCCAGTAAAAAGCAAAAGTGTATTGTGAGCGAACAACCGGAATCATTGACCCACTGGACCTAACTCTTGAGATGTCGCCACATTCCCGCCTGTATCCGCAATAGGCAATAACATCCTTTTCTTACTCGTCAAAGGAAGGCTCCTGATCAAGCAAAGCATTATATACTGACTCAACAGTTGAAATGATGTAGGTTTCCATGGCTCGATGCATGATGATCGCGACGTTTCGCCTCGCACGTCAGAGGCAAAGCGCCCGAGGATGCGTCTAACGTGAGGCGAAACGTCGCGATGGAGAGAGAGAGCGATCAACGGGGCTGTCCCGAGAGAGAAGCTTTTCGAAGCAATCATCAGATTCAAAATTTGTTTCCCTCCGAGTGACCATGGCAAGGTTCAGCTGTATCTATGCCAAGGTTAATATTGTCTTCCCTCTTACTCGCCTGTTTGTACAAATAGAGCGACCGAGAGCATGCGTATGGCTTTGTCTGGCTTTGTCGTGACAGTGTTACGGAGTACAGTTACACACGTGAGAGAAATAAATACGTTTTATGGGTGCTTTAGTAAAAAAAAATCTTCTGTCAGCACAATCTCGAGCCATTTCTTATGCTACAGAAGCATGTTTTGTTGGCTGGGAATTGTAATCCTGAGTGCATGAGAAGGAGGAACATTTATTTATTCATATAACGGTCCAGGAAAATGAAAACCGTTCTTTGTTTCAACTCTTCCGGTATTGGTGGACTGTGGGTTCGTTGTGGGAGAGCCGCCTTTGACCAATAGCGGCAACATTTATAAAAGTGGTTGTGGGGGTTAAATATACCTCCTGCTTCCCTTAAGGGAGTTTTTCTACCACAATTTTTGTAAGGCATACACTTTGCCATATTGCTCAGTGAGTGATACTATTTGTTCAGATTAAATCATGTTGCATTGGTCATTTATATCTTTAACCGCATAGCGATGGAATTTACTTCTAGGTGAAATGAGTTTTGCTGTGGGAGAAAAGTGGAACCTACTGCACTTGTTCTAATACACTTGTGTAATGAAATGTGCTCATTTGACTATAGATACATGTTAACAGCGTCGGTACTGCTACATCCCGTCTTAATATGCAGTTTGCAAACACCACAAATTCTATAAGATTCCACAGGTTTTACCGTATCTATGCGTTGTCCTGAGCTGACTGCCTTTTGGCAACGACTGACACGGCAAATAGGCTCAAGGCTCAAAAGGAAGCCACTGCCTGGCGAAGGTCGGTCAGTTGAAGGACAATGCATAGGTTATCAAAGCTACCTGTTGGCATACTTTGCCACTAGTATGTGTGGCTTCTGCAAACTGGATGCATTGTAAAATGTGTATTTTGGTGTTTGGGATCTTAACACCTGCATAATTGCCTGGCAATCATGCAGGTGTTAAGATCTTAACACCTGCATAATCGCCAGATACCGTAAAACCTGTTGTAATGTTATATATGTATACTGGCAAAAAAGTACCCATAGCACCACAAATACTGTTTTAATAACAAGAGAGAGGGGGAGGGGATACATTTGATAGTCGTAAAACGTCCTTAAATGGCTGAAGTATTATTTCATTTTCACCGAAGAAATCCTTACTGAATAGCAGAGAGAGAACTGCTTTGGGATTTTGAGCCAATTGAATATAACATGGCGTCCGGAAATAAGTTGGCGAATATAGACGACACACGTGAAGGAAGAAGGTGCAGGTTATTCGTTCCTGCTGTCCTAACCTCAATCACTCTGATGGCAGTGGTCAGAGATGAATAATGAGGTTTCCTGTGAATGTGTAGTTCACACACCATGCCTGGTTTATAGGCCACCGCACCTGACCAATAGAATTATGATTTGAGAATCTGGCAAGAAAATGAGTGGTTATTGTCAATGTGTGTTCAGAATCGGGACCCATCACTTACACAGACCTGAGTGTCTTCTGTGCAGCTGAGTATAATGAGTTTTGGCGAAGCATGCACAGGATTGCAATAAACTCATGTCCTCTTGGTATTCGCAAGCAAAAAATCGTCATAAATCCTCATGTGAAAATGCTTTATTTTCTGGGTCTGTGTGTGGCAATAGCATTACATTGCAAAGTGTGTTTACTAATATTCAACAACATCGTTTTCGCAATGACCGTGCTAACTGTTCCCAGTTTAACTGTTAACATAAACATACAGATTGTCTATCCATGAGACGATAATAATTGCACTTCTAGAGAGCTTTTCACCCGAAGGTCACAAAGCTGCGGAGAGAACATGTCGGCAACAACAACGGCTTTTACAATTTTTTTCTGTTAGGGGAAATGAAGATGATCCATGAACGCACTCACAAATGAGACCACATCTTTCAATTCTATGTAGCGTTTGCCTTGTGTATTAAATATAAAGTAATATAAATGAGCTGCTTGACTGTTAATAAAGAGTTTAAAACCTAAGCAGCGGTAGTTCCCATTAAGCATTGCAAAAAACAGGTGGGTGGTGGGAGGGGGAGGTGCATAAATCTTCTTGTGTATTTTAGAATCAGTAAGTATTAAGCCACTGAGGTATGAGGAACTTTTACAGTATCATTGCCTGTCGTTTGCTGTACATGTACACATGTGTTTAATTTGTTTAACTTGTTGGGTGATGTGTGTTTGACCAAACAGGAAAAGGTGTGTGCCAAGCAGGTTTTAGTGCTGACTTTACTAAGGTAATGTCCCATGACAATTCATCCAGCATCGCACAATCTGGACCCTGCGCTCTATGCCCACCACTACTGATCTGACACAGTGGTATTGTTTCCGCGATGGGCAACATTTTATTATTCGCTTAGAAATAGGAAATGTGTGCGCAGTCTCGTTTTCTGATAAAATTCGTTGTATTTGGCTGCATGCGAAGGCGGTGTCGGCGATTTCCGTATGACAATGAGTCATGGTTTCCAGAACTGCTCGGAAACTTAATGCTTGGTAATCTCCTGCTATTAATTACTCCGAGCAGACTGCTGCCACACCACTCTACCATGCATGTATTGTATGTGGCAATGGTTAGTCCACAGCCAGTTGTTGAATTAAATAGTCTGGTGCTCAGACGTTTGTTATCCAGCTCTAATAAAAGATAATTGCCAGAAATTGTCCACATGCTTTATCGCGTGGGTGGCACGACTTGGGAATCCGAAAAGCGACCTGGTTTGTTTGAGCCAGCAAAACGGGGTCGTATAATGCACTGTAGAGAATTTGGATTTTTTTCACAGCAGACACCGTTAATGATGAGAAATTTATTATTGATGTACTCGGATAGCTACAAAAATAATAGTAAAAACGTAAACGCTATGTGTTTTAATGAGGAAAATTGAGCTCAATTTTCCAGCCTGCAAGCCTTTACAAATTCACTGGACGTTAAGTAGTCTGCTGCATTGGAGGCTTGGCTTACTTTGCAAGGCCAATGAAATTGGTAACATAATTTATAAAGCACGTTGTTTTTTAGCGTTTCAATTCATATTTGTTTTTGGATAAGGTCTCATGGGAGTTTTATGCCAACAATGGGTATTAACGCTTCGACACACAACAATATTGTCATGTTGACAAATATAAGCTTTATACATGCCCGTGTCTTAAAAGAAAGACCAATAAAGCTTCTCAGTGGTGTCCTAAGACTTTAACATCAATATCCGATTAATTTTTGACTCGAACTGTGTTGACATCATTTGGTGCCTGATTATTTTTTAAATTAAATATATTATGCCTTGTGTATAGAGCTTTATACACCCGAATTTAATCAATACATAGGAACGTATTATTGATATCATTGTAAATGTGACAATAGTCAAAGGTAATTGAGAGTTAATGACAAGAATTTTGACATAAAAGTTCCAAGTGACCCGACACAAAAATAAATACTGATCAATATGGAGGATGTTGCTGCATCGATATCGATAACATTGTTTTATAAAGCCATTCCATTAAGATGTAGACTGAAAGATGTAAAATTTACTCCTGGACGAGTATTGTGCAATATTCCAGTCCAGAAAAATAATTTATTTTATCGTTGTAATGATGTAGGTTTTCACGGCTCGATGCATGATGATTGCTTCGAAAAGCTGCTCTCTCGGGAGAGCCGCGTCGATGGCTCTCTCTCCTCTCCTCGCGACGTTTCGCCTCACACGTTGGAGGCGAAACGTCGCGAGGAGAGGAGAGAGAGTCATCGACGCGGCTGTCCCGAGAGAGCAGCTTTTCGAAGCAATCATCAATGAGATAAGATGAGATATATTTATTGTGCAGCTCTGTGCATAACTTTGTGACCCTCGGGTGAAAAGCGCTTTATAAATGCAAATATTAATAGTCGTGTCTTTCTAGATATCTGTTTAGACTTGAGACAACCAACTCTCGACACGGCTATCTCGCAAAGAAGCTCTTAAGAGCACTTCTCACATATCGCCTCACACGTTGGAGGCATCCTCAGGCGTAGTGCCTCCAATATGTGAGGCGAAACGTCGCGAGGAGAGGAGAGAGCCATCGACGCGGCTATTTTATCGTTTCCAATACACTATTTACAGCCCTCATTTAAACAGTGTCTTAATGCAGTACTTTGTGTATTGTTTTCTATTTGAGCAGTGTTTCAAATTGTATTTTTAAACGTTTTTCTGCTGTAATAAGTTCGTTAAACGCGTTTAGTTAATTGTCTTGTAGGGTTAAGCTAGCTATTTCAAAAACAGCCAAGTGATCATTGGTTTGTCTTGCAGACTGGCTGGGTTGTGCTTGGATGTCCAGGGCGCTTCTATGCTCAAGGTAAGACTGTTACATGGTCATATAGTCTGATATAATTTATATTTTTATGAAGCTGCAGTTCCATATTCCATATCTTTATTCCTGAAGTTTAATTTTTTATTGCATGAATTGACTCCATATCATGTCAAGGTTATGTCTTGAAGCTAACAGTTTTTCACATCTGCTGAGTTTATGATTACCAACTTGAAATTTGCAACGTATTTAATTAACTTTGCAAGAACCGCAACAGTTTGATTTGAGGTTTATTTTCACGAGATAAGTTTGCTTCACTTTCTGGCACTTCCTATGTGCATTGGTTTTCTAAGCTGGTCTGGTGCATGGGTGGGTGAGGGTGCTGTTGGAATAACTGCAGGTGTGTCAGTGGATGGCCCCTTTTGAGCACTAATAAAAATTAGCAAAATGAAGGCACCAATACCATTATGCTTGACACGTGGACGTAAGGCATCATTGTTATATTGCTTATATCAAGCAATTTATATATTGTTATAAGACTCCCATCGAGGCACTGCCTCCCATCGAGGCACTGCCTCGCATCGAGGCACTGGATCGATAGGGGTCTTACTAATGTAAAACAGGAGGAAATGGGCTGCAAAACGTTTGATTTTGCAAATCTGCCTTACTGAATGCAATTGTCTCGTACACAACGGTTTGTGGATGTCATTATTAAAGTCACAGTAATCTATGTAATTTTTATTTAATTTGAACAAACCAGCCCTTACATTAGCTATATCTCTCTCTCAATGCTGTCTCACTAAGACTCGTATTGCACATCTTGCTGGCCTCACACCTTTTATGTATCTCCAGAATTCCAGGAAACTAGTCACTCTTACCCATGCGTGAATGTTCTTACTTGAACTGCTCCCTGCATTGCTTCGTGATTCCCACAGAGGATAGGCAGATGTATCCTTTATCCCCATTCTTTCTACACCACATATGGGCACCATTCACAGAATGACGGGAGGCTTCATTTCATGCATTCTTGCTGTTACCCAGTGTGTGGTGTTTCATTGTGATGTACGCATCCCCCATAGAGTTTTGAGTGAATATAGAGACACTTGGACTTATTGACCATTGCAAAACTGTCAAAATTTCAAATCATTTAGTTCACTGGTGGATTCCATACCTCTGGCTGCCTTGGTTTTACAGTGATTAGTGGCACACGCACTACGGATCTAATTATATGAATTTGTTTCCTGGCCACAGCAGCAGTCGGTCATGAGTGTTATAGAAACATTCTGGCACCTTCCACGTTCACCACACTGTGCTAGCCAGCGTGGTAAAGTATTTTTGAACAATCCCCATAGATGCCACTTCATAGGAAGGTCTTAATCCAGTAGTGGAATGACATTGCTGTAATTGAGTAGTTGTATTCTATCACTGGTATATTGCCTCAATTACCCCTTCCGATCTATGATATTGCGAATTAATGACATGTTTGATAGTGGGTAGGTAGCATTGCCACCTCACAGCAAGAAGGCCCCGGATTCAATTTCCGGCTCGGGTGCCTTTCTGTGTAGAGTTTGCGTGTTTTCCCCGTGTCCACGTGCATTTTCGCCGTGTACTCCAGTTTATTCCCACCGTCCAAAGACACACTGCTTAAATTGCCCCAAAAGTTTTCCCTGCCATGTATTGGCGTCACATCTTTGGTATTTCCCCTGCCTTGCGCCCTCTGTCGGCCGGGATAGGCTCCAGCCCCCCCTCCGCGACACTGTACAGCGTCGCGGAGGAGGGACAACGTGCATTTGGACATTGTCAATCCACTGCTGGATATGGTCATGTCCATGCTGTGAGTCATGGGGTTTGTTTGACCAAACTTTACCACAAATTTCAGTGCAGGTCTGTGAAGGCAGCATTGAAATGCAGCTTAAGGACAGTTCGAATAAAGAATTTGCTGCATTTACACTCTGCAGCCCGCTTGTGGATAAAGCATTTTAACAAAACATCACACGATACGTTTATTAATAAAACATCCAAATGTGGTGTTTTTATTATCGTTGTATTTTTGTGGAATGTCGCATAACACTGTGCTCAAGGACGTCATTTTCACCGTGACATATTTTTGGTTAAAGTGTCCTTACAAATAACGCTCAGAATTAACAGATAAACTCGAGGTTTAACGACTTCTTGGTCAGTGGCACTGCTTGTGTGTATTATGGAGGGAAACTCCCTTTTTTTAGCCGGTAATTACCTTGAAAAAAAACCCAGCTGACTGCTTAAACAGTCCAGCACTTGATAATGGGTCCTGATGCTGATAAGGCAGGTATTGTTAACAAGCCTGCCTCAAGCTCTTAAACAAAATATGTTGTTTAAATGTTTTAACACGTGCCTAGTATTATTATTCTGAGTTTGCTACTGCGTGGGATAATGTGAGGTTTTGTTTTGACGCCTGGCTGTGTGGCTGTGTGACCGTTTCCGTTTATTGCTGCAGATTTGTTAGGGCTGCGAACACTTTCGAACTTTCATTTGAAGTTAAAAAGCAGACATTTTTGTTTGTCCACTGTGAGACGGAGTAGTCCGAAGAAACACAGTATAAGTGTTCGTTTGTTGTATGTTTTTAATGTAAGGGGTAGTTGTGAATATATTTAGTAAGTGTAAGGTTTTATTGACCTGGCTGCATGGAGTTGTGGGGCAGGGCTTCACATATGAGCATAAGGTCGAGAGTTCAAACACCACTCGCGTTTTGACTCTTGCCGTCATTCCTGCAATGTCAATAAAATGAGTACTTAGTGTATAGAAGACGACATTGCTTTGCCCGATACAAACAATTGTAATTCAAATCTCTGACTGACAAGAAAATCCGTGAACAGTAATATATGTGTAATGATGTAGGTTTTCACGGCTCGATGCATGATGATTGCTTCGAAAAGCTGCTCTCTCGGGACAGCCGCGTCGATGGCTCTCTCTCCTCTCCACGTTTCGCCTCACACGTTGGAGGCATCCTCAGGCGAAGTGTTCGTGTGCGGCTTCTATTGTCTCCTTATATGTGTGGGCGTGATGCGTGTGTTCTTTGTTGTGTGAGTCCGCTTCTAAGTCACCTTGACACTAATTTCCATATCCTATTCCCACCCCCGGAACTGTGATTTCCCCCTCCCTGCTTTGTCTGTGGCTAGTCCCCTAATTTCCATTTCATGAAAACATGCCCCTCCCACAATTAGACGATCCCTCTCTGATGTCCTGCTGTCCTGACTTCAAGAAATGCGTATAAAACTTAGCCAATCCTGGAGGCCAGTTATTGAAGTCAGGACATCAGAGAGGGATCGTCTAATTGTGTGAGGGGCATCTTTTCATGAGATGGAAATTAGGGGACTAGCCACAGACAAAGCAGGGAGGGGGAAATCACAGTTCCGGGGGTGGGAATAGGATATGGAAATTAGTGTCAAGGTGACTTAGAGGCGGACTCACACAACAAAGAACACACGCATCACGCCCACACATATAAGGAGACAATAGAAGCCGCACACGAACACTTCGCCTGAGGATGCCTCCAACGTGTGAGGCGAAACGTGGAGAGGAGAGAGAGCCATCGACGCGGCTGTCCCGAGAGAGCAGCTTTTCGAAGCAATCATCAGTAATATATGTTCCTGAAATAATAATAAAGGGAAAAATACAGCACTGGCTTCTTGCCACGGTCGGAGATGTGTGTTGCCCAACACCTGCTTAAAATAAGTAGACTTTGACTCGTAAGATGTAGTGAAACAAAAAAAAAAATCCGTTCTTAGATGAAATATTTCCTATAATCTGTAACTTTTCCTAGAAAATATAATTCTCAAGTAATGGCGAATCTTTGTAGACATCTTTTTAAAAAATCTGTTCTAAAGATGCCTGCAAAGTTTTCATATGTATTGTAGTCTTTCATTTTTATCCGTACTACTGGGTTGCTGTGTGGCCAATCCAGCTTCTACAGACACTCTGCTTTGAAGCAATACATAGAGAAAGGTGAGCATATGCAGGTTAGTTTGCTCACCACCACCGATTCTGTTGATTGTTCCAGTTACCCAGTAATCATTTCAAGCAATATAAATTGTATCATTTGCGATAAAATTCAAGTTGAAGATCCGCTGACATGTTCCTCAAAATTATTTCATCGTATATTAATGTACACCGATGGGCAGCATGGTGGCATGGTGAATAGCACTGCTGCCTCACAGCAAGAAACCTTCAGTTCAATTCCTGGTTGGGATACTTTTTTACGTGTAGCCGATTACATGTTCTGCCCCTGTCCGTTGTGGTTTTTCATGGGGCATTCTGGTTTCCTTCCGCAGTCCAGAGACATGCTGCTTAGCTTAATTGGCCTGAATAAATTGCCTCCTGTATATCCTGAGATGTTGTAACTTGCCTACCCGTCCCCACTGGACAACTGTTAAAAAAAGATACATAGCTCAATGGTTCCTTCCAGGGTAAATAAAAACTGGATGTCACATCACAAATTACGATTTAATAACTGAATTTCAAAAACATTTAATTCCTTAAGAAAGCCTGAATGGCTTGAAATGTAAACTAACTTTTAGTGAAACTGAATGTCCTCTTGACTTTATGCTGTTTTAAAAATGAAACCTAATATTTCGAAAAAGTGCTTCTATGGGTGTATCTATACCCCATGACTGTTGGATGTCATGTTTTTTGTTTGCTGTGCCAAGGTTATATAACCCCATTATATAAATCATTTCAATAGTAGACATTTACATGCCGGCGATGGACTGGCGTCCCATCGTCGGTATATCCTTGCCTTGCGCCCTGTGTCTGCCGGGATAAGCTCCGGCTTCACCGCGACCCTGTATAGGACTAAGCGGTTTCAGACAATGAGATGAGATGAGACATTTACATACGCAATACTATGCACATATCACCAGCTGATTATTCAAAATTGATGACTCAATGCATCTTTCCACCCCCATTTCACTATTACTATACATGAAATGAATGCAGAAGTGAAATAAACTCTCGAAGAGACTTAGCAGCAGGGAAGCTGAGTGGGCAGGTGGTGCATCTGCACCAGTGGCCATAGAAAGGAGCGGTTCAGGCACTGAGCTACGAAGAGGCGGGGAAATATTTCGGCGGGGTAAGGCTGTCTTTCATCCGACTCGTAGTCATAGACGCGCTCTGCAGGACTTGCCCAGCGGCTCCCTCGTCCTGGGCTTCACCAGTGAGTGATGTTCTCTCTGTTGACTAAATAAATGGGCTGTTTGTAACTAAACATTGCAATTGGTACTGCGGATGGGCAGATCGATCCGATTGGTGTCTGTTCCTTGACGTGGTATACATTCATAACGGTCGGTTTACACGTGAGCACGTAAGCGGCTCATGCAGCCATCACAGCATGCGAAGCGTCCAATGCAACCGATGTAAACACTTCCATTACACCCAAATATGCACCACTGTTGCATTTGGCTTCAGCAGTGTAAAAACTGATGTGGTTTTCCTTGAAGCAAAATAAGATTCTTTACGTAATATATCTTGAAATGCGTTGACAATTCGTGCAGAACGTCGCAAGTTAATAATTATATAAAACGTAAGCAAGAACCGTTGCGCTTTGGGAAGCACCCCGTGCAATTGACATGTTTGTTAATGCAGCGCAGACACGGTCTGGGTGCGCGCGTTTGAATACGGACCTGGTGTCATGATTCTGAGGACAAAGTTGTGACCAAAACTACTTGTTGCTGTGGATTAGTGGTGTAAGTAACAGATTACCTTAATGTAAATGGGGAAAATAGTCACATCAACAACTTGGCTTAGTGTGGAGAAAGCATAATCCAGTGCATTAGAGTATATGACAAAGCTCACAGTCATAGGATAGTGTTGCTCTCGCCAAAGTTAAATAAACTTAAAACACATTCGCTTGGGAAGTGTGAATACAAAAAATCGAGCAAGCTGGTAAATTGAAAGTATTTTCAAAATGCCAAGCCTGGAATTGTTACATGTAAACCCACAAGTAAATTGTAATTGTTAACTAATTACTTTTCAAAAATAATGCTCCTAATACTTACTATGTACACAAACAACATAAATGCCCTGGTGGTGATAAATTACGGTTTGTTTGTTTGAGGCCCCCTGAGACCAGGCCGAATGTGCTTCCTGCCAGTGTCGTTCTCTGTTCCATGGATCACCAAGTAGTTCTCCAAAGGCCCTGGGGCCTGAGGAAGGTCAGATGGCTTCATGGCATTTGCGGTCATTTAAGGGGCTTGCTGATGTTTACCACATTAAAGAGAACTCTCTATCCAGTTCTGTGATGGAGTATCATCTACTGAAGGCGATGGAGGTCGTGATTGAACCCTGCGGTTACAAGCTTTACCCACCATCAGCAAGAGTGAGTCATTGTGTGCTGGTGTCATAATCCGAATGCCAAAATTCGAAATTGCTTCCAACTGCACGAGAAAACGATTTCCTTAACCGTTAAGTATGGACCAAGAACTATTGCTTGTCTACTTTGAATCCCAGTCAGATGTTCTCCACTTAGATGGCATTGGAGTTTGGAATTGTAGAAGTGGGATTCCACCATTTTGGGATGAAATGTTTTCGGTTTTACAGAATTTTCGACGCACATGTGTAACTCGAAACGTCATTTACTCTGCACATCCAAGTTACTGACGTTTTTTGGCATAACAAACGTCCCAGAAATGTGCTTTGTTATGCATAGTAAGCAATGAACTGCTTGGAAACATCTTTCTATCTTTCCGTTGAAAATCTAGAGGAGTCATCTGTATAGCCAGCCATTCACATCTGTGTTCATGCTATGTATTCCACCTCACAATACAGGGTGAGGGAAATTTCATTGTGTTGTGCGTTGGCATGGTGACCATAGCTTGCATGGAAGTGTTACATGTGACTGTGCTCGTAGAGGAATGTGGGTAAAGTTTCTAGCAAATGTTATCATTAGGCATGGGGCTGGGTTGTGATTGGTTGTGAGTTGTTCGTATGAATTCGTAAAATAAACATAACTCTGAACTAAACTTTAAAATTAGACCTATTTTGAGGAAAATGTGAAAAAAGCAAATCGGGATTCCAATATTTGGGTCTCCAGAGGAGCTATTGTTGGGCCCATGATTGAGTGGCCTATGGCAGCATGATTGAAACTTTTTTAAATCGTTGGACAAGGTGGTGCCCTACTCAGACAGAAGTGAGATGAGGCCCGAGCGAGCTATGGAAAACAAGCCCAATTGAGACTGGAGAGATGACAGCCCTGGTGTGGCTCATGGTTGTGACTGGTGGAGCCTGTTTAATTTGCAGTGGCCCGATTCAGGCCCGAAAAACGGGGTTCGCATGATCTCAGAACTATATCTGGACATCTACCGCTTGTATTAAACGTTGGCGAATTCCGTCGCAGAATTGCGTGAGAGTGTAAAGGGTTGGGTTGCCTCTCGTCTGCACAACAGTAATTATTTTGCAGAACTCGAGAGCAGGGTTATGGTTGGAATTGTGGGTGAGGGGAAAGATTTGTGGGAGGGTGTCCCGAGGCAGTAATGCGGCAGGCGGGAGTGGCATGGGAGGAAAAGGAAGCTGCCTAACGATTCCCAGACCCTCCCGTGGGACTTGGCAGCCCACCGTCGTACAGTACACATGTGTGAGTGGGAACACCAGCACTATACATGATTTTCCCCAACCTGTCTGTGCAGCGAATTTGGCGGTGGAGTTGCACAGAATCTGGAAGTGGTCCATAATTTGAATTATAAATAAACACGATTGTGATTTTACAGTATTTGTGCATGTTACTGCATTTTGTGCCACGTGTGCAAGCATTTGTTAAGTTCTGCAAGTCGCGCCAATAGTTTTGATTAATCATTCTTCAGCGAGCATAGCCTATGGATTTGGACCATGCGGTATTGATGTCAGTTGGAAAAACTACTGTACAATCCATACGTTTGAAACTTCAGATGCATGTGCTCTCAATGCAGCTTTTACAGAAGTCTCATTTGACAATTCATCAGCATCTGTCTTTGTCAAAGATGAAAGCGTCCCTGGGCGGCACGGTGGCCCAGTGGTTAGCGCTGTCGCCTCACAGCAAGAAGGTCCCGGGTTCGAATCTCTCGGCTCGGGTGCCTTTCTGTGTGGAGTTTGCATGCTCTCCCCGTGTCCGCGTGGGTTTTCGCCGGGCACTCCGGTCTCCTCCCACAGTCCAAAAAGCATGCTGCTACAGAGGCTAATTGGCTCGCAGGCTAAATTGCCCCGCAGTGCCCGGCGATGGACTGGCCTCCCATCGTCGGTATATCCTTGCCTTGCGCCTTGTGTCTGCCGGGATAGGCTCCGGCTTCACCGTGACCCTGTATAGGACTAAGCGGTTTCAGACAATGAGATGAGAAAGCGTCCCTGCGAATTAGCACATTACATAGATGTCTTCAATAGTTTCATGAAAACAATCAGCATTCCGTAATTTAGTCACAGCAGGTTTGTGCAAGCACTGGTTGACATGGGAGACAAATAAATGCACGAAAGAGGCAATTTAAGCAAGATAAGAATTATGGGATTTAAAAATCCCTGAATCCTTCACATGCGTGCAATCTGAAGGTTGGGTTGATGGATTGTATGGAAGTGGAGTCGCATTTTCGTGACATCCACCAGGAGGGGGGCAGTGCGTTTTATGAAATCACTCTTTTTTACAGGTCACAATCTATAATCCAGTATTTCTCATCAATTAATAGTATATTGCCTTGTGGCAATTCAAGAAATCCTCTGGGCTAATTTACATAAAAAATGCACTCTTTGTTCATAAAGCTTTTTAAAAATTTTATTCTCTCATGACTGTTGAGAAAATAAAAAATGATGTCGTATCCCTCGATGTGAATTATTATGAATGGATATTCTCGGAAATGATGCCCAGTTCTATAAGTGTTTTGCAATCCATTGTCCACTGACTTCACTACCGCCTATGATTCGTGAAACATTTTTGACCACGCACTACTTCTCTAAGTTGTGAGGAGTGAGCATGGGAGGAAATGCAGAACCACTGCTATTTGCATTGGTCATAAAATAAATTCAGATCATCAGTGTATTGATGTAGGTTTTCACGGCTCTGTGTATGACAATTGCTGTCCATAGCCATTCTACAGGGCTAGCCATGTCAAGTGTTTCCCCTCTCGTAACTTTATCAACAGTCTGAATTTAAAAAGTTCAAAGCGATCTGGCAAGGCTTTCAGATGACCAACATTAAAGCAGTGAATGTTAGACAATTGAGTTGACAACGCTTGTGCTGCCTTTTTTCAACATTGCAAAAACACATTCATGAGAGGGGGATGCAGATATAAAACGCAACTCGTTTCACCTGGACAATTCTGAAGCCTTATGATACCTCCATTGTGGGAGGTGAAAGTTTGCAAAGGAGAGAGAAGGAACACTTTACAGTTATCCCAAAAGAACAGCTATGCAGAATAATTCTAAGATGATAGATTCATAGTGCAGAATGCTGACCACACCATCACCACTCCAGTCAAATTTGCTTTGGTTGAAATTGTACGTTTAAAAATAACTCACTTCAGGTTTTTGCAACAAATTTTGTTTTGTCTACACGAAGTTATATATGAATAACAACCCAGTTGCTATACAGACTCATTTAACGTCTTTTCCTTCGTGACCAGCATTGATGCAAAATAGATTTTTATACCATAGACCTTCTGTCACCTGACAAGGCCAATGAATAAAGTTAATAAAGTTGTTACGTGAACAAACAATGCATAGAAAATCACTGTTCTACAATTGCCCATGGCAGTATGTGGAAATCGTTAGAACCAGCATCATTGCACAATTCCCAGAATTGTAAATTGTTGTACTCAATTGTTAAATGTTGTGGGATTGCTCTGGAACGTATTGGTGTGCTGAAATAAATTGGCACGTATAAGATTACAATAGGTTTTACTGTATCTGGCGATTATGCAGGTGTTAAGATCTTGCATAATCGCCAGATACGGGAAAACTTGTTGTAATCTTTAATATACTGGCAAAAAAGTACCCATAGCGTTAACAGCTCCACCTCAATTGGCACGTGTTAGTGACAACTGTTATCAATTGGCTGTACTGAGTGGAAGAGACTTCATGACGCACGTTTACTTGTGTAATTTGACCCAGGAATCAATTAGGAATCGTAAAGAATATTTCCATGATAAAGTAGTACATGTCTCTGCTCATGAAAGTTTTCAGTGGACCAATTTGCTGCCAGTTTTATACTGTAAAGTAATCACGCTGATTTGGTAGGGTACAGCCTTAATACTGTTGGTCTTATCTTGTTACAGTAAATTAAAGCAGTTCCTCTTTATAATGTGGGTTTTCCGATAAATGTGAACTTGGGACAATGCTGGTTTCCATAGGCCTCAGTTCTATGTAAACAGGACGTGGATTTCGTTGCTCAGGGAAGTTCCTTTCAGCAGTAAAGTGTGTCCAATAAAAGATTAGGCATCCAATCAGTTTTGTCAGTCTAGCTCAATGCTGTGATGGAATGCATTTTAAGAAAGAAAAACTTATGTGCGTTCGAACCCGAATGTGATTTTTTGTTACAATAGCTTTGGCATGCAATGGGTTGCATTTTACCTGCACTAACTTGGCGGAATTCTACACAAACAATCTCTAGGACATTTTGATAGTAAGATCACTCTTCTGGCCTTATTAAACAACTTATTATATTAGGACTTGTTTTATTGGGATCTTATTATCCACTTAACAAATTTCTTTATTTCAGTAATTCCGTGCAACATTACCCAGCAGTTCCAAGAATTGAATCATCCCTTGCTTGCTGGATTTATAAGCTGTAAGTGCATTGACCGTTATGTACAAAGAGGTATTTGTAATGATCAGGTTTTTACGGCTCGATGCATGATGATTGCTGATGGGGGAGAGGGAGCGATCGACGCGGCTGTCCCGAGAGAGCAGCTTTTCGAAGCAATCAACAAAGAAGCGTTTGTAAACAAAGAAACTTCACTGCTTTAAAAAATGTGCAAGCTGCTTTCTCCTCAGTGTCCCAGAGATGTGACCGCAACGTCCTTCTGTTTATAGTCAAGAGGCGGAGAGTGGGCGAGTGTCTTGTGTGCCATGAACTGAACTTGGTGCTGAGGTTTTGTAGACGTTGCTGACAGCTGTGAGTGGCTGTGGACTTGGCCAACACGGAACAGCTGGTAGTTGGGGAGATCTGATTTCAATTAGGACTTGTGCATCAACAATGTCAGTTTGAGTCCCTTCCAAAAGCTGCCCTTTCGGGATATCTGCGTCGATTGATTTTCCTTGACGCAGCTCTCCTGAAAGAGTAGCTTTAAGAAGCAATCATGTATCGAGACCTGAAAACCTACATGAGAACAGTTTGCGTTCCGAACTTAATTGTGAAAGTAACATACTGTTGTGCCATATGTAGGGATATGTTTTAATCCATATACAACACGTGCTTTCACATCGGGTTCAGGAGCTACATTCAACCAACATTGAAATGCCTATACAGACGCATAGAGAGATGTGTAAATGGAACACATTAATAAGAGAACATGGGCAGGGTAATTAAAAATTTGAAAAGTAAGTAGGTATTGGCAAGATATGTGACTTAAATTTGGTGATGGCTGATGGTCAAGAGCAGTGATGTAGCAGAATCTAAAAAATGGAACCTGTTGGAGGGGATGTAGACCGAAGATTGAGTGATGAAAATCTTTGATATGCAAGTGCCAGGCGGATCATTACATGACAGAATGCTGAGCTGGGAAAATCTTTGGACGCAGTCGCATTTTTAGTTTAAAAAATGCATGGTGTATTTTTATATAATATATATTTTAGCTGAAATGTAGACATACCAATTTATTTTCATCTCTCTTTTTGTACGTATTTATAATGCTGTGAAATTAGCTGCGGTTTACATTCTCAGTAGAATCTGTTAAACTCTTACAGGAGTCGCAGCTGAGCAAACATGAAAAGCACATTTATGTTCACAAAGGAAGCATGAACAGAAGGCACAGGCGGCTCCAGTACAATGCAAAGATAATCAGGCTAATGAGCCTTGGCATCAGATGAATCATGAGCTAAAATAAGTCGTGGCTTCCAGGTATTTGGTGAAGGAGTATATGTTTTGAAACCTGCCAAGTGAGGTAATGTTACCGAAAAGCTTTCGAGGCTGGGTGGGTGGAATGGATAAAACAAATCAATGGTTCGGTTCCAGTGATTTTACTTTTACACTCGTATGCTCGCAGACATGGATATATACAGGCATTTAAATATATATTTTTAATACCCTTCACCATTAAATGAGCATTGGTTGATGTTTGTCCGCAGGTTGTTTTCAACCAGCAGTGGATATTCCGTGTTCCCATATCATGGGCAAGTGTCTCCATATGACGACCACTGTTAACTTTCCAGAACGTAGTACTACTTATTTTATAGACTCAAGAGTGATAATGGTCTGAAATGTATCTCTGACCGAAAATCTTATTTCACACCCTTCAATTATGAGTCTTGCACTTGACCACAAGTGCCAGCAACCCAAATAGTTACAGCAACCACTACTGAAATGTGTCGCTGAACTGTCGCTCAATGCAAACCAAGCCTACAAACAATAGTGCTTTTTTCTATACACTCACCTCGCACTAGGTTACCTGCCTTCATGGCCCCCCGTTTGTGGTGTGAGCAGCTGGGCAGGCAATCGTGTGTTCTTCTTTCATCTGCATTTGTTTAGCACGAGAAAATGTTTAACCTCGCCACGAGTGGGTGCTGCTTTTGGTTCTAGATAACGCGAACAGCATTGTGTAAATGCATGGAACAGAACAAATACTCTTTGAGTCAAGGAGCTATTTTAGAAAAGGGTTCTCGTTACGTTATGGTGGCATTGCTTTGTTTATGTTGGGTGGATGGTAGTGGTGATGCTGGTGGGGGTGGGAAAGAGGTGCAGCAGACTCCGTACCGTACAGGCTAGGTAAATGGAGCTATGAAGCAGTCTGCCTCCGTGTGTCTACCATTGCCTCCATACGGATGAATACAGGCCACACGTGTTACATGAAAATACAAGCAGACAGGCACCCTGGTGGCCAGAACCGTTGCAACATGTGGGGGGGTTTGGGTCAATTCCTTCAACTTCTAGATGTTTTTTTTGTAGAGCATTGCCAAAATCCTGCTGGGTAGGATTATCACCATAGACCTCAGCTCGTTTGGAATGTTAGAACTTCAAATTCTGTTTGAGGTTTGACCCAGCCACTCAAATGTTTAGTGTTGATAACATTTGTATTGGTTTGGCAGAACTCTGCAGTAGCCATCTGATTGAGAGACTTCACATTTTTTGACTGTGCAATTTCCACTACCAGTTTGGTGGCCACTAACATATAGCCAAATACTGGTCGAGTATAGAGGCACATGAACTACCAAATAATCAAGGTGCCCTAATGTAGACTTTTTAGGTGAACACATTCAGCAAGAGAGTTGTTTCGTGCCATTACTTGGTGCCACTACATCAATACATTGACCATAATGTGGAAGGTTCCAAATCAATTCACAATGCTCAGTGCATTCGTCAATAACATTGCCTTATAAAAGGAACGTTTACAATGGGTGACGTTGTAGACATGCCCTGTAGCAGGGCAATTGCCTGAAAAGTCATTAATTGTATAGGCTCTTTTTAATGCGAAGTTTTTGATGCAAATGAGTATTTTTATTTGTTTACATGACACTTTTTGGTGCGTTATTGGTGTATGTGCTTTATTGGCAACACTATCAGGGGGCAGTGCTCTCCTTACATAACTCAGTTCACAAAAAAGTTTAACGAACATTGCTGGGTGTAACTCTACTACTGGATATAGCTGAATGCCAGTAGCTGTCACCTGCTCAAATGAACAAAGTTGTAAAGGATCAGCAACTGCTGTGTACAGTTGTAAGGCAATCTTGAAATGGTTCTTCCAATGATTGGTAGACAGACATGACTCGTATACCATCTGATAATTCTTACTTATCGCCTACATGGAATGACTCGTGAACACATTTGGGTTTTCCAGCGGTATTTTAATTTTTTTTGGTCTGGCAGCAGCTGGGGGAAGGATTGGGCAGGGGGAGGGTGGAGATTAATGTAAAATTATTAATTTAAAGCAACTTAAGAAGCTGTGTCATATTTTCATTCATGCCGTTGTTAATCACGAGTCATGCATGCAGGTTGGTTGCTGACATTTGTCATGTGTCTCTGAAATGGCTACTTGGAACATCTGCCACAGAGGAGTAGGATTCCAGGAGATGATTTCAGGTTTGGATCTTCTCCAAGCAGCTCATTCTATTTAAACTTTTTAAAAATCTCAATGCACTCAAACCCTTGTTGTTGACATGCCATACTCCTATAGCTGGCAGGTCTTTGTTGGTTGTGTGTTTTATAAAGTGAAAGGTTTTTTCATGAGCAGTGAATGCATTATTTGAGTGACTGAAGATCATTGTAACCATATGGATGTGCAGTGAGACCTCTTCCAATTGTTTTTCAAAGACATCTTTAACAGGATATGCTCAAAATTATCACACTATCAATGATACATTCTTACTTTCATATAAGAGACATGGTTTATTAATAATAATTACACTTCTTGAGAACGTATCACCGGAGGATCACAACGCACTGCACAAAGCTGTGGAGAGAATGGCATGTCAACAACAACATATGAACGGCAAATCAACAACAATAACTTTTTGGGGTTTTTTTGTTTATTACACCTTGTCTAATAGAATGTTTAACATTCTCAATAAAAACACGATGTAAATTCCAGCCAGAAAAATAAGTGTGCTAAAATAACAAAATATTTTTTCTAAGCACAGGAATGTAACTTCATTTAGGGAATAGAGTTATTCTCATCTCATCTCATTATCTGAAACCGCTTAATCCTATATAGGGTCATGGTGAGCCGGAGCCTATCCCGGAAACACAGGGCGTAAGGCAGGAATACACCCGACGACGGGACGCCAGTCCATCGCCGGGCATTGTGGGACAATTTTAGTCTGCGAGCCAATCAACCTATCCAGGAGCATGCTTTTGGACTGTGGGAGGAAACCGGAGTACCCGGCGAAAACCCACGCGGACACGGGGAGAGCATGCAAACTCCACACAGAAAGGCACTCGAGCCGAGAGATTCGAACCCGGGACCTTCTTGCTGTGAGGCGTCAGCGCTAACCACTGGGCCACCGCGCCGCCCCGGAATAGAGTTATTATGATACCATTTTAAAAATTAAGATAACAGCCTTCGATAAAAACCACATTACAAGGTGGGTAGAGACAATTGACTGCCGATTAAAACATCTACCGTTGAATATAAGAAGCTGTAATCATTGTGTCAATGTTAATATTGGCACTTCTAGAACGTTTTTCACCCGAGGGTCACAAAGCGCCGTGGAGAGAACAGCATGTCAACAATATCCTAGTGGCTCAATTAAAGTAACATAATGACTAGAAATCAATGTGGACATAAAATAAGTGATAAGAATAATTGTTCAACAAATGAAGGAAGGTATAAGTGTTCCTGAGCAGGTGCAGGTCAACAGCAAGCCATCATCCAAGCACAACAACAGTGAGCAGCATCAATAGTTCTAGCCAGAAGACTTCAACAAAAAAATCCCTATTTTATATAACAGATAGTAAAAAGAAACTTTACAAGAATTCAATTTCGACGCAAGTACACTGCAAAATCTACATTATTAACGTGAACAAAATTCAATTATCTTTGTAAAAAAACACTCCAGTTTTTTACTGAGAAAATACTACA
The DNA here is from genome assembly GCA_036362905.1 of Mordacia mordax. Classification (NCBI taxonomy): domain Eukaryota; kingdom Metazoa; phylum Chordata; class Hyperoartia; order Petromyzontiformes; family Petromyzontidae; genus Mordacia; species Mordacia mordax. Next base: position 35,740,229 of record JAZEWT010000003.1, on the reverse strand, counting down.
ATTCCTCTTTTTACTGCTTTCCATTACTTCTTGAATAGTTAATTTCCACACCATATTTATAATCCAGCCTGTTAAGGCTACATGGGGGATCTTTTAATAGGTTGAAGACAGACAATGAGGATGCACATATTATTGGTTTACATAGCAGGTGTGTGATTGCCAATGAATGCACTCGTGTAATGTTATTAATGCTCACACGAAGTCATGCCTGCAGTCATGAGCGATTTAGGGTGAATTTAATTTAGTCACATAGTTTTCACAAGCCACGCATTAACCACGATTCACTGTTCACGGACAAACAGTTGTCTTTTGGCAGTGTGAGAATCAACGGCCACATTCACATGGCCAAGTACAGTTATTGTTTGATTAGTGGTATTTTATTTTTAAATAGACTGGAAGGCCGTGTTTTGAGTATTGTTTGTTTGGGACGTGAGTAGCTGGTGGTGGCGGACTGCTGTAGAGGCTTCCGTTGGCTACCGAATGTTTATCTTTGATGTGGCCTTCGGGCATTCCACCTGTTGACACCGCATACCATGGCCATGACAGACATGTTGCTGTCTTCTCTTATCTGGGATGTTCTGAGGGAGGAGGAGGAGGAGGTCTCCCTGTAAAGCCGGGTCTGCGTAGACGTCTGTGTGGCTTGTCTCCGTCTGTGTGCCCACGCGCACACATCTGTGTAGTGTCTGTCTCGTTGGCTGTGTCTCATCGTCTTGGTGTCTGTCTGGCTTTCGACGATGGTTTGAATTGAACGACGTGAGGAAGGAAAGGAATAAAAATGCTGGAAATAATTACATACGTTTGTACATAAGTGAGTAAATTATTTGATATCTGAAGGCACAAGTACATTAATGTTCTTTGTTCTGTGAGAAGGGACCTGTGCAACAAAAAATTGGGACTTTTCTGAAAAAATAAATATTGAAAATATATTTTAAATGTGTCAAACGTGCTTTGAAATTGCAGTGCAATATCCTACACTTTTAGATAATGTCACAGTATTTAACATCTATTTATGCAGGCAAACTTTGGTAATTCCTGTTAGACGTTACCAGCAAGTACAAATTAATGTTCGTGAAATGAGTTGGGCTTTACCTCAAACTGGTGCAACTCCGCTGTTTTTAAGCATACATTAAAATCCAGAAATATGAGTAGCGAAAAAAAAACCGTATGTTTGGTAATTTATAAGTGCGCGTGCACTCAAAGGTTACCCGCTACAGACATATGGCAGAAATCAATATTCGCTTGCTTTGCATTGTAGCGCCTGCAGCACGGGATAGCTTTTCAGGTCATAGGGAGGGCAGGCGAGGAGCGCACAGCATTTCACCACTGTCTCAGCCTCCATTGACAATCGCCCCCCAACCGCCACCTGTGCAAGAATTCTTAGCTCATTGCTGTTCACTTAAAATGGCTTCACGTGTGCTCTGTACACCAACATATTATGAAGCATTTAATATGCTAAGCCCCAATTGCACTACAAGTTTCATCCAACGTTTGTGTGTGCAAGTTTAATTCATTACACGCTCGATGCTAATTCAGTCAGTTTTTACTCAAGCTGGAAGGAACTGTTTAGCTATGTAGCTCTTTTTAACAGTTGTGTAGCGGCGAGGTGTAAGCAAGTTACAATATCTCATGGTGCGGAGACCATTTTATTTGGGCATTTAACCTGATCAGCATCAGCGTTGTCTTTAGACTGGGAGGAAACTGCAGTATAATAATAATAATATCTGTATTTCTAAAGTGCCTTTTACCTGAGAGTCACAAAACACTGCACAGAGCTTTGGCTAAAATGGCATTTCAACAACATCGCAATAGATCAAAAAATAAAATAATGACCATAAGTCAATTTAGGACATTAAATAAAAGAAATTAGTTGTTAACACAAATAAAGGAAGAAAAGTCTTGTAGAGCAGGTACAGGTCAACGGCGTGCCACCAGCCAAGCACACAGCAGTGAACAGCACCAACAGTCCCAGCCACAGGACTTAAAGGCCTTATGCAACAAATGAGTCTTGAGATGGAATTTGAAGATGCCCATGGACTCAGCTGACCGAATTTCCAATCGAAGGGAGTTCGCAAGTCTGGGAGCAGTGTATGAAATGGCTGTCACCCATTGAACGGAGGTGCGATCTGGGCACACGCAGCAAACCTAGAAAATGCTAGGTATCTCATGTGTATACTGGATGCCAATCACAGTTCGTTTACCTCAATGACATGTGTGCTGGAAGTACTCCAGTTGCTTACTAAGCTTTGATCAGGATACGCACAGACTCCTGCTGTAAAGTGGAGAGTAAATAGTTAGATTAAACCGCGTGGTGTTTGCTGCAGTTAGAAATGCTAAAACGCACAAGTGTGCTCTGTTGCTAGTTGGCAGGCAAATACTGACCTTGTACACACACCAAATAATTTGCTCATGTTACATTTAGGCTCAGTGAATGACTGTTGGAATCACGATGAGCTTAGATTACTGTGTGCATGTCGGTGTGCTGATCACCGTACCATCACTCAACCACCCATATACCGAGTAATACAGTGTATCAGCAGTGTCCAGATTGGCTTCGATGGAGGAGGATAGTAAAGGAAGCTACGGGGTATTTGGAGGCAGTCCCTTTCCAACAACAACGGAGGGTAGAGGAGTGATACAACAACGAGCGGAGCGTCAGGCAGCCCAAACACAGAAAGTTAGCAGAGTAGGAAGCACAGGTGGTGCATCGTCCCTGTCCGGTGAGTCTTTGACACTTCACTTGCCGTCAAAGTGTACCTATCTGGACACAACTGCCGTGGTAACTCCACCACCACTGAGTGACGAATGGTGTTTGCTGTTGCGTGACTATATGTGTTTTAGGTGTGTGTCCCCAAGTTGAACTGGGCCTCGTTTATTGATTTCCTCCCTTGTATTAGGACTGGGGGTGCGTACTTTGTATTTAAAATTTATCCTGTTGACTCTTCATACCCTGTACTGACCTGAATACCATCTGCCTAACAATGCTTGCCTTAATTGTATTGAAATTTGAGCAGCGAATCCTTATCTCTGCTGGTCTTCTTGCAGTAATGTCTTGACGCTGCATGTGTTCCCCCAGGCCAGGTCATGGCTGCCCCCTCCACAGCAGTGTTCCGCCAATCAAGCAGCAGGCCCGTAATGCGGTCCCGAGTGGCGGACGACAAGCAGACGGCTGAGTCCCCGGCCAACAACGACGACGCGTACATGGGTACGTGCGTGTGCGTGTCGGTGTGTGTGCACGGAGAGCGGTAGTGTAGATCTAGTGTGCAGCACTACAAATCCGGTTGCTTAAGTTCAAGTCCTGCTCACGGCCTACACCAGGTGATGGTTTTCTCAACCAGTCCTGGGCCCTCCCCTAGGTTTACTCAGCCTCAAATAAGTACCCAGTGCAGTGTGTAGAACGTGACCACTAAGGGGCACAACGTTGAGTGGGTGTAGTGCTGGCCACCCTCCCCTCTATGTGCCGTGCCGGCCTTCATAGAGGCTTGCTAACGCAACTTGACCCGACAGTCTCTGAAGGCTATATGCGAGATATTTGTTTTTGTGTGTTTGTGGCTCCATCATGGGAAGTCCTGGTGTTGGTAATAAACTTGCTGTACTGAATTTCAAAAATATCCTGATTTAATCGCCGACAACGTAACTGACAAGTGGTGCCTGAACTGGAAATGAGTTTTGTTTGATTTACACAGGTGGAGGTGTGTACCGGGTATGGTTTAAGGAGAATGACGAGACCAACTTGTGTACATGCATGCTCACTAAACACAGTTGCTCCCAAACAATAGAGGATAATTGGAGGGTGTTTTTACGTATGTGTTTGTGTCCGAAAGTTCTTTGGAGTCTGGGTATCTGGAGTGATGGGATTGTAGGCGGCATGAGTGAGCGACGGACCTGCTAAGTCTAGGGCATGAGCCTGTAGATTTATGCTTGCATGTGGCTAAACGTTGAACATTATGATTCATAAACATATATATATACAAATTCGTTTCAAGTAAGTCATGAAATTGTATTGTCAGCCTTTCTGGTGTCCCTGAGATGTCTGCTGCACAAATGTTGCTAAACTTATTGAGTCTTGGCCCATATTAGTAAAACTTGCAAATCTCGAGTTAAACATATTGTATTTCTATTAATGTTGGCCCGCATTACAAGTATGTACTGCACATGAGTCAATGCTTTTAGTGCGGTGTAATGTGGTTTAGAATATACGTGCTCGCATATGCTGATGCGCACAGGCATACATATGTGCATATCCAGATGTAATAATTCTCTACACGTGCATATGCATACTATTACAGTGTCAAATTGGACTGTGTATTGTCCACTGGTCGACATGAGGTTATGGTGGTGGAAATTCCACATTAATATTGTAGGGGGCAGTTTGTATGTAGGACAAGCACTGTTCAAATTCTACAGTATGAATCTAACTATTCACATAGTGATGATGAGCTCCTTCCATCCTTGATTAGGATCTTGACTCACAGCCTTACAATTTGTTTGACACTGCTCCAGTGCAACCTGACCAGGTAATTAATGCAAACGTATAGAGTTATTCGTTTTAAAGCTGTAGTCGTGATTTTATTATGTGGTAGCTTTAAATATGCTACACCTAAAATTGTGCGAAGTCACTCAAACGAACTCGTTTGGGGGAGAATTAAAAGTGCTTCACAAAATGTAATTTTCACTCGATGTGAAGTGTAGTATTTGTGACAAGTTCTAGTCCTCCGAAACAAATTGATTGAAATGTTCATGAGTTTATGTTATTACTGTATTGTATGTGGGATATGTGTATAAAATGTGCCGTGCTTGCAGGTTATTCTGTGGCCGTTGGCGAATTCTCTGGAGACTCTGTGCAAGGCAAGTTGTGTGATTTCAATTTCACGCTGCAGATGTTTTTGGTAACGCTACACATTTTCCGTGAGTGCATAGAGCTTACTTCAGACTCGTGCTCATCTACATATTGCTAAACAAAACTTGCATACAAATGCAGTTTTTTTACTTTAATATTGTTCATTATTATTATTTGTAATGTGTACTTTTTCGACTCCATATCCCATTATCCCTTTGTGTTTACTGTAGAGTTTGTCACCGGTGTGCCCAAAGGATCCAATACCTTTGGATACGTAAGTACCTTTTTTTAAATTTTCGAACTAAATGAACAGTGACGGTTTGGAAGAACAAAAGCATGCACGCTCACTGCTCGATGAATGATTTTTTTTGTACGTACCATTGATGCAAGTTAGCAAGTTGGAGTTTCTTACGTTGGAAAAGTAGGTAATGTGCAGCGTCTACAATCACATTTATGCTGATGCTTCTTTATTGCTGTTGTACTCAGGTAGGCCAATTTAAATGCAGCATTATAACTGAGAATAGCGGCAGCAATGGCCCTTATATACCAGCTGTTTCCTTTCAACATCGATCACTTTCCTAAGCACAATAAAAGCAGCAATGAATTCAGTCAGTGGCTAAAACAAAATGAACAAGCTTGCAAAAACAGACATGTCTTATATCAACGCCCTATCAAAAGGCAATGAGTACGTAAATACCAATAAATTTTATGGCTTTGTGTGAAGTGCATGAATAATGCATTTTACACTGCTTTGGCAAGCATTGCTATCCTTCTGGATTATGAAAATGTATCATATTATTTTTAATTTATGCGTATTATAACTGAAAACTACAAGAAAATATAAAACATACAGTGCAACATAAAGTGATGTAAATCGAATAGGCTTAATTGTGTGATTGTCAAGCAATATTTAAACATAATTTTCGAGTGACTAATGCATAGGATAATAGGCTTTAAGCTAAGAATGATCTGCTTGGCAGATTTCTTTACATTACAATACTTTGGTTTTGGCAAACAGTCAAGAGACAAACATTTGCCTTTTGAAGATGTACTGTAGTACACAAGTACCTTGATAATACTGTTTCTGTGTCCACAATGTAGTGACATGGGGCCGTGCATGTGTGGGTGCCACCACATATTAATCGTGTGCTCTGCTAGTTGTGATGGGCAATGGCTAACAGCACTCACCATGGTCAGTGAAACTAAACTGGGTGTCATGTCTTTATTGTGCTGGGTGCTTTTATGTTTCACTGCTTATAGTTTTATTGAATGCATTTGCAAACCTAAGTGTATACAGCTGCACATGTGAAATATGTAACCACGTGTTTCCAATGTAAAACAACACTAGACTTTTCAATGTGCAAAGTGGTCGTTTTAGCAAACGTCAGACATTATTGTAACGCCGCTGAGTTAGGATCAAGTGTGACGTGTGCGAAGCCTTTATCCCCCTGAGAGCGGATGCGTGCTGTTCGACTTAAGCCCGTGTTTGTTGCTCTCTGTCTCAAAGGTGCTGATCCTCAACACAACAGACATGACGTCTCTTATGAACGTCACAGGAGAGCAGGTACGTCTCCACCTTCATGCAGTGCATTGTCTGTGTGCCTCGGGATAAATGGCTTCTTGCGTTGGGCTTGCATCGGATCACGTGATGTAACGTAGGGGGCCACTTAAGCCACACCACTGAGGTGTTAATTATACTCACTTGACCTTCAGAATATTAAGTTAGCATTTAGAGTGCTGGTGGTGAATAAAGCTTAATATAAATCAGACATGTCTCTTTAACCACGTGTGTAGAGGCAACTAAGGGGGGTAAGGTGGAGATGGGGTGGTATCAAGGACCCTGAAGGAATCTTCACACACCACGTGAAAACACCACGTGACCCTAACGGCCGCGTTACGTTTTACTTCAGTGGTGGTGAGCGTTACGCGTAATGAGGCATGTGACGTCCACATGTCACACTTTTACTTTTCACACTGGGTGATGGGTTCACACCATCTCCCTCCCGAACATGTGATACTGTGCACGGTCTCAACGGCCAAACGATGTTGCTCTCTTCAGCAGTGGCAAGGTCAGGGATTTTTTTTAGCAACAGCTTTTTTTCGTGATGTAGGTTTTCACGGCTCGATGCATGGTGATTGCTTCGCCTGAAGATGCCTCTTGACGTGTGAGGCGAAACGTCCTTGCGATGGAGCGAGAGCGAGTGATCGACGCGGCTGTCCCGAGAAAGCAGCTTTTTGAAGCAATCAGCTTTTTTTTTCAATTACTAATGAAATGACACAGTAGCACAATGTAAATTTGTGTCTGAATGGTAATTCGTTTCATAATACATTGTCACGGGTTAAATTTAACATGTAGCAAATTAGGGGGGAAAATATTAGTGTTATTGCACTTGTGTTAAGCTGCTCTAACTATTTTATTCACTGAAAAGTGACATTACAGCTGTTCTAAGTTAATAAAAAAGTAACAAACTTTACACATTCTGATAATCGCACATGCTACTATGTTCAAACGGCAAATGTTAATAACAATTGCATTCATAGAGCAGAACATGTAAAATATAAGACACCTATAAGAAGGCATGAAGTCTGCATTGACCACACACAATTGTGAAAATGCACACAAACGTTCCTTGACCGTGCAAGCTTTGAGTTGTGCTGTGTGGGAGAGGCCTGTCTACTGGTAGTACTCGGTCTCTTGACCTTTAGCCAGGTTCTGTAATGTCTAAGACCGTGCTGACTAAGTGCGCTTGGTTTATGAGACAACATCTTGCTGATGAGACCGGAAACTCGACTCTTCCAAGGTTACTTTGCCTTAAAAATCCTCTGCCGAGATTTGAAATGTTGCTGACATTTGACAGCTTTATCATGCATGCTATTTGCCTGTTCACTGTATATTTATATTTAGCTATTGTGGCTGTTTCTATGTGTTAAATGTGTCACTGCTTTAGCATCATAACGGTACCAGTCTTCAGATGAAGCTTTGTAGGGGATGCTGGTGGTGTATTCTCTCATCTATACATATTTGTGCATTTTATTTCCATTGTACATTCACATGTATATGCACATAGTAGGATGTTAAAATGGGTGGCGCGGTGGCGCAGTGGTTAGTGCTGACGCCTCACAGCAAGAAGGTCCCGGGTTCGAGTCTCTCGGCTCCGGTGCCTTTCTGTGTGGAGTTTGCATGCTCTCCCCGTGTCCGCGTGGGTTTTCGCCGGGTACTCCGGTTTCCTCCCACAGTCCAAAAGCATGCTCCTGGATAGGTTGATTGGCTCGCAGACTAAAATTGTCCCGCAATGCCCGGCGATGGACCGGCGTCCCGTCGTCGGGTGTATTCCTGCCTTACGCCCTGTGTTTCCGGGATAGGCTCCGGCTTCACCGTGACCCTATATAGGATTAAGCGGTTTCAGATAATGATGAGGATGTTAAAATATCACCACTATGGAGACGTAGGCAGCTCGGCATGATGCTAGCCACCCAACCGCCTCATGTCAATGGGGCTGACTAAGCACTTGCCCCAAGAGTCTGCTAAGTCTACACGGGAAGCGGAGCAGGGGCTGAGGCGGGGGGGATCATTGTCTTGGCTCGTGTCTAACGCGTGCGTGTGTGTTTCATACAGCTGGCATCCTACTTCGGCTACACGGTGGCGGTCACGGATGTTAATAATGACGGGTGAGTCCCCCGCAGTGGGTTCCGCTCACCTTAAGACCAGGACACGAGTCAATGGCAGGAGGACGTGACTCATGTAAAGGATGTAATTTCGACTTCTCAGGTTTAACCAACAGACGTCTGCCTATGAGCCATCTTGATTTTTGAGACATTTTAATAACAATAATAATCTACTAAAGGAAAAGCTTGCTGACCGCGTCTCCCCCGCCCCCTCTCCCCGAGCCGCCACGGTCAGCTATGTGCCCCGACATATACTGTGCAGTATTCTTCACTCTTGAGCGGGAACGACTCGGAGGCACTTGGTACTGCTCAAGTGGGGGAAAGGGAATATAGATAAATTTGTTAAGCAGGCACAAACATTTGCCAGACATCGTGGCTTCTGTGTATTAAGATGTTATCAACAAGATAGTGGGTTATTTTTAATTTAGCTATGAGTAGGCTATTTTTTTATTTAGCTATGAGAGGGAAACAGTATATTTTAAGCTGTGAGAGGAAGCCAGCATACCCGTGCCGCCAGAGCCAACACAGAAACGCCATATGGAGAGGCCACCCGGGTATGGAGTTGAACCCTTGACCTTCCTGTGAGGCAAGAGTGTTCCAAACACCATCGTGCCACCTATTTTAACATGTCTTTTATTCTTAATGTCATCAGCGTGTTGATTGTTTTCATTCAACATGTACAAATTTGCTCGTTCATACCTTTCTTGAATGCTCTTGCTGACATATCAGTTGTATGTTACACAAAATATGTAAAAAGGTTTCAGTGCTCAAATTCCCATATATTGCATCAATTTGAGTTAATTTATACACAAAATAGATCCTACGTGTATTGCCAACACCCTGTCTTAGTTGCATATACCTCATCTGCTAGAGTAATTGGTCTAAGCTTTGAGTTTGGGTTTCCCTGCACTTGAGTTGCAAATGTCCTCTTGCTAACTAAAAGCTGCTCCTTCTCCATTAGAGCTCGGTACAGATGTTCAGCATAACTACGCATTGAATAAAAATGCTCTGTGATCAATATGTATGCGTTCATCTTCGTTAGCATCTGAGTGCTCGTAAAAGTTTATTTGCCAAAAAAATTTGGAATAATTCGTAACGTATGGATGTAGTTTTCGTCAATAGCATCTCCTCGTGCATGAATCAACAAAAGCTTTCACTGTATGGCATTCAGTCACATGCCCATAATTATTTCTAACTAGTGCTATTACATTGCTCGGGCGGTCGGTATATATGTGAACACTGCGTGCATATGAAAGCCATCTCTTGTAGTGAAGTTGTCATTTTGTAAGACCCTTCAGTCTAAGGTATATCCGTACAATTAAAATGAATCAAATTACCAACATTTTGGAAGTAAAAAATAGCGGCATTTTCATCGATTTATTTTATTGTGTAAAATGTTGAAGCAGTAAGAGGACCCTATGATAACTGGTCTGATTATGTGGCCCAGTCTCTTAAGGAGAACATGCAATATTAAGCGGGGGAGAATTTCATTCTCCTTAAACATAACGAAGAGTTGTGGCAGTTAAAACATTTCCGGAAAATGGATGAAAGTTTCCATCGACTATGTTGAAACGTTAAATTTGAGAGTGTGAAACCCCCCTCCCAATATTTGTGCAAAAAAGTCAAAGCACTTGATTCATTCTGATTACAGGATAGATGAAACATTGTAACATGGATTGTTAAAGGGGTTCGTTGTGGTTTTCAACGAAAACAAAGTTGTTGTTCCTTTTGGAGTATTGAAGATTACAATGCTGCCTCCGGCAATACTGGTCATTTTTGTGAATAATGTACTTTGTTTTAATGCTGTAACTCAAGAAGGGAGTGTAATTGTGAGGCAAAGAGAGTGCAAACCATTTCTCATTCATCGGCATTGATTATTAACAATATAATCATAATCTGACTTCTGGTCTTATTATTTTTCATCCTTAGGCGTTACATTTGCACTACGTGAATGCACTAAATTATCATAAGACACATTGTTCTCGGAAGCAAGTCATTCATTCTCTATTTGTGCCTACTTAATACTTACAGGGTCGTGGGGTGGGGGGGGGGTAATTTACTCAGCAGGCCAATTAACCTAAGCAATAATGTGTCTTTGGATGGTGGGAGAAAACCGGAATACTGGGTGAAAACCCATGAGGTCACAGGGAGAACACGCAAACTCCACAGGCACCTGAGCCGGGACTCGAACTGGGGTCCTTCTTGCTGTGAGGCAACAGCGCTACCCACTAGGCCACCGTGCCACCCTCAGAAACATTTTTTACAGCAAATAAAATTGTCAGCTGCTGGTTGATGAGTCTTAACATGCCCTTTGATTGCAACATCTGTTTAAATTAACTTGGACACTGTTGCCATAGTGAGGGTAATTGTTTACAAGGCCAGATGCACTGCATTCAATTTTCCTGTTGAGTTCATTGCACTATAAAGGTTAGTTTTCAAACTTCCCTTGTATCGCCCATTTGTTCTATTCAGTCAGAAAAAGTCCTCCCTCAATGTCCGACATTTTAAAGTGGCCTTGAACTCTGTTACAGTAAGTAGAGATTGTTAAACAGACGTTTTGGTGCAGATTCTTTTAAACTTTTTGTCATGTTCTAGATTTTGCCATTTTCACGTTCGGTTGGGCGTGCGTTTCAAAGCAAAACAATTGATAGCCGCTCTAGCCATGTCACCACAACTAGAATTTATAAATGTCTTCTTAACATGCAAGTTCGTGATTTATATGATTGCACACACAGGCTGGATATAGTGATGCAATAATAATTGTTTTAATTGAAATTGTCTTCAATATAAGTTTATTTTTGTAGCCAATTGCAGGTCAATGTGAATGCACATTGTGAGGTTTGTAAATGTGACGTGTGGTGTCTTATTTAAATGGCTTCGTGATTTTTTTACATAAGTAAATTAAAGGAAATGTTACTTTTTACATGGCTAGTAACTACACAATCAAAAGTTTAACTTGGAGAACACTTTGCTTGATTGTTCATTTTACTGCCTCTGTCACTGCTGCTCCCGTCAGGTTAACGATTTTCTTATTTTACAATACAGTATCACACGTGGACATTTGTGTGCCACACTTGCTGTACGTGGCACTGTGCGTAATATTGCGATTATGCGCATTTGGAATCCTATTTGGAGTTGCATTTGCACAGCAGTTATTTGAGGCCACATGCTGTGCCCTTCAGACTTGCCTTCATACTCTGACTAATCAGGCAAAGTCCATTTCGACTCGTGGCCAGCAGCTGGCTCAGTGTTTTACAACTGGGTCAACTTTGACGGGTATGATTCAACTAGTTGAAGGGATGGATGGTGGCTCATTCAGAGATTGAGCGATCACTTTGGCAATAACCAGATTCAGCAGCCACAGCGAACAAATTGCTGCTGAGTTATCCCGTAGATTTTGAGTTTCTCATCGTGTTTCATGGGACCCGACCTTAGTTTATATTTTTTTAAAATCAAATGTCCCAAACAAAACCCTCCTGTTAATACTCTTGAGGGTAAGCAGAGATTTCCTTAGCTAACACATCACTAAGCATTAATGAAATTAATATAATTGAATCGTTAAATAATTAATTCCTATTTGTGTTGGTCCAAATGAATCTGCAGAATACCACACACTTCGTGTTATAAAATTGCAAAGAAACTCGTGATGATAATGAAAATCTAATTAATTTTTCTAAAGCAATTTGGGCAAGGATGTATCCTGTATGGTATGTTGTACAATATTCCATATAAAAAAAAAATTGCTCATGTCTCTTCTGGTGATGCTGTTTTAAATAGTCATGCCAAAAAGTACAAGTTTAAGTCTCATCTCATCTCATTATCTGAAAACGCTTAATCCTATATAGGGTCACGGTGAGCCGGAGCCTATCCCGGAAACACAGGGCGTAAGGCAGGAATACACCCTACGACGGTACGCCGGTCCATCGCCAGGCATTGCGGGACAATTTTAGTCTGCGAACCAATCAACCTATCCAGGAGCATGCTTTTGGACTGTGGGAGGAAACCGGAGTACCCGGCAAACCCATGCGGACACGGGGAGAGCATGCAAAGTCCACACAGAAAGGCACCGGAGCCGAGAGACACGAACCCGGGACCTTCTTGCTGTGAGGCGTCAACGCTAACCACTGCGCCACCGCGCCACCCACAAGTTTAAGTATTTGCGTAAAAGTTAAGTTTTGTCCACTTTCCCACACAAATTGTAACGTGTTTTAGTAATGCCAAGCAAGTGATGCGCAGCAAGTGGTTTGGTTTGACAGCTGATTTTGCACTTTTTGGTCACGTTTTGAGACGTGACTGACAGCAAGTGCAAATCCGGCGACGACTACTTTGAGAGCAGCGGGGAGATGCAGACACAGCCTTGTGTTCCCATGAGTCTTCTCTTGCATTAGACACAGAGACGATAAATATACCATGCTGTTCTTCGGTAGCTTTTAACTATCGTACATTCCAATGCTATATATAACATTTAAAAATGACATCACATAACACAATGGTGTAACTTGGTTGAGGTCCAAGTATTGGCTCAAACAGTCTATTACCTGAATTGGTGCTTTTACCATAGCTAAACTGCATTTCTCACCGTCATTTTTGAGGTTGAAACTTGTCTGGTGAGGCTATTTTTATATGTTCTGGTAGCCTTGTACAAGTACAAATCCAAATGTAGGTTGTCACATATTTGCACTTTGCAACTCAATATTATCACTGATAATTTTGCATTTCAAATTTTAGTTGAAAGTTAGATCATATATTTCACATTGTTCTACAACGATGTATATATAAAAAAAAATCAATGTTATTGTTGTAATGATGTAGGTTTTCACGGCTCGATGCATGATGATTGCTTCGAAAAGCTGCTCTCTCGGGACAGCCGCGTCGATGGCTCTCTCTCCTCTCC
>JAZEWT010000003.1:35712140-35725176 GCA_036362905.1 Mordacia mordax | reverse complement strand
CTCTACATGGAGCGTGGCTCTCAGGGCCGCCTCGAGGAGCTGGGCCGCGTCTACGTCTACCTGCAGCATGAGCCGCTGAGCCTGGGCCCCGCGCAGACGCTGGCAGGCCGCGACGTGTACGGCCGCTTCGGTAGCGCAATTGCACCCATCGGAGACCTGGACCAGGATGGATACAACGGTGGGCGGATTTGCTGTCGGCACATGAACTTGTTGTTATTCTTGCCGCCAGTTTAAACGGCTGGTAATCAGGCTGCACCGAGTTGATTGGTTGGATGGAGAATAGGCTGTGTGACCCCAGACCGTAATTCGACCTTGCAACCCTGCTCGCTTTGTATGACATGAACATCTTAATCGGTCTTATTGGCCTGCTCTCGGATGACTCGTCATTATGTTTGTATTTAAATCAGAAATAAGATAGAAATTATGAAGCAGGCATGATTCTGGCTACACCATTCCAACTGTTGCATGCAGTACCCACTTTTAATTATTGATCTCTAACAGGACTTACCTTGACAATCTGTCCAGGTTAAGTGTTGCACGCTTGCCATTGTGTAGTCATGAGTGCAGACCGTTACAGGCTCATACTAGGGATGTGTCTTGTGGGTAACCCATAACACCTGGGCTATGCTCATGCTTCTATGGATTCCAGTTGCCCTTATTATTGTACGATCACCCTGGTGACCTCCCCACCACGTGCACGCGTGTCCGTGTTGACCCCAGATGTTGCCGTGGGAATGCCGTTTGGAGGGGAGGATGGCGCCGGTGTGGTGTTTGTTTATAACGGGCGGGACTCGGGTCTGATGGCGATGCCATCCCAGACGCTGCGTGGACAATGGCCATCGCAGGGCCTGCCAGCCAGCTTCGGATTCGCGCTCCGTGGAGGAACCGACCTCGACTCGAACGGATACCCAGGTCACACGCACTTCATTTCCCGACGAATCCCACGATCTCTTACTGTAGGGCACCGTTAAGACCCTCTGTGTCACCGAAGTGACACATACTGAGCTCTACTACGCTCCCACCACCACTCCCCACTCCACCCATTGGCTTGGCTACCGCCTACATTAGAACGCCTGCCTCCCCAGTAAAATATGTGTTGTCTTTGAACTTGACTTAAAATTCTCCAACATTATTTCCACAATTCACGTCTTTTCAGCTTTTCTGTCCTTTCACCTCCCCCATAAACTCTGACATCTACAGTTCTCTGTGGCCACACCATAATTTTACATCCAGCTTGTTTGGTATTACCTCCATGAAGTGTTTGGGAATCTGTGGATCTCTTACAAATTAGTTCACTTGCCATGCTCTAACAGCTATGCTGCCGACCCTGCCATTTCCATCACCAGTTCCTTTATTCTAAGCATAATTTTCTATTTCACTTTTATTGGCCACAACCGCAACCTTTCCATTTTTTAAGCAATTTCCATTCACGTCCCAGATTTCCTTCAAACCCGTCAAACATTTGTCATCTTCACCTCTATGCTCTCGCAATGTCTGCTGATTCCTACTTCATGGACTTAAAACAATGGTTTGGGGCACTCCCACAACCTCATCTGATATCTGTTACGTTTTATGATGGCTGCCAATTTGACATACTGGTAAGAAAGTGCCTGACGCATTCAGTACACTACAGGTGGGAAGGTGGGTCCCGTTATGACTCTACCAGTAATAAATGTAAGTTACGTTCACCCATGGTGCCAGTAGTCCATCAGAAGGCCACCGTTTGTTTTTTTTTTCAAATTGATACCAGTTTAACTGGTTGTGCACTCATAGTCGTTGACGTTTTCTTCACATCTTTGTCTTTGTAGAGCTCAGAGCACCACTGCAGCTGTGTATTTTATGGCGGTTTCAACCCCAAACTTCCTTGAAAGTCAAACTCGAAGTTCATGTGGCCGTTACTGCTTGGTAGTGACTCAAACGTTTAATAAATCGCCTTAATTTACGTGACAAAGTACATTTATATGCTTGTATTAGGGCCTGATCTTTGTGGGGTCTGTGTGGTTATGATTTTCTGTTTACATTTGTGGACAGTACTTTTTAGAAGTTGGAGACCTATGTTTTTTTTGTCACGTATTTTGGATGTTGTGGAATGGTGAGGATAAACATCACATGTAATATTGTTTTGTCAATGACAGTTGCTTCTGTTAGAACTCCTTGTCACTGCACTGCACTGAAAGTAAACATAGCTGGAGCCTCACCAGTAACTCTGTGTGAATGGACTTGCGCTGGGTGTTTGTCTCACATTTACCAGTGGGTACAGCTGGCTCTGTGTGTACACACTGGAGGCGTGAAATAGCGTCTCCAAAATAACTAAAAATGAAACCTCACATTTAAATGAACATTCGATAGCATGCTCGCTTACATTTGTAGTCTGCAACCAGTGGTGGATTTTCTACGTATGGTGAACATATCTCATATGATGATCAGTGAGATACAGGGTGTTGCAGTGGTGTAACATCTGTGCCTCACAGAAAAAAATACTGCCAGAGGCGGTTTGATCCTTGATCCGAGTACCTTTCTGTGTGGCGTTTGTATGTTCTCTCCCTGCTTGTTAGGTTTTCTTCAAGTTTTCCAGTTTCCTGCTGCAAGTGAAAAAAAAAATCCAATTCATTAATTTGCCAATAACAATATATAGGTCGCAGTGTCTGGCAAATGTTGACTCCAGCTAACAGCATAGCTCCCTTCCCCTCCACCTATCTGCAGTTTCCTCTTTACTCCGAATCGTTATTCGAATGCCTTTGACATTGAACAAGTGTGTGCATGTTATGCATTGTATTTATTACCACCTATCAATTCTTTAAGTTGTGCTCATTGTAATGTGTATTTTGAAACGCAGACAAAAGGTAACTAGCATTATAGATGAGACTCCGTGGCTCTAGCGTGACTGTTTATTCAAACTGATTCTTTTGTACGGTGTTTACCGACACCTGCTTGCTACATTGTGTAATCAATTGTTGATGTGTGTTTCTGCTGGGTGACTTTACCTTTGTCTACAAACAAAGATACATGCACATCCTATTCGTTGATGTGTGTGCATGTGTAAGTTTGTACTCCTATGCTTTGCGTGTACAAGTGATTTCCATATATATGGGCGAGTGTTCTCTATATAAAAGAGGAAGATTGTTCAAACGTCGTGCTGTGATGGTAGTGAGCCACCTTCACATATTGGTCTTGTACAAGTGTGGTGATCAGCAATGCTGGTTCTTGACCTTGTGTGGGTTAGCTATATCTTAAGTAATTGCAAGGAGGATCTTATCAACACCAGCACTGGAGAGACAAAGGTGGCTGGGTGTGGTGTTCTAGCAGCAATAATAGGTCGTCGTTTACAGTACTTTTTCCCAGGGTGTATAGATGACTAAAAAGGGGATCTTTGTCTTCGTGTTGGTTTAGTTTGGTCTATATTTGAAGGCATTCTACACTCTGATGACCTTGCTGATGATAAAGGCCTCGAGGGTATTTTGCATTGAGGCTGGTATCACAGGCTGAACTGCAAGCTTTGCTTAGGCTGGGCCTGTTGATCTCAATGTTACCTTTTGCATCTTGCGCGCGTTGTTTGGTTGGCACGCACTAAATAATCTCCACACACCCACCTGGTTTTGTAAGCTGTTTAATTCAAATATTATTCTTTTGCGTAGCTTTTAACACTGTATCCACTGGGGATGTGGAAAATTGTTTATATAGTGTGCAGTTTACACAGAATTAAGTTATTGTTGGTTGGTGTTTAGCAAATATGTCAACATTTTATTGCGGCGTGATCGTTCACGTTTGTAAAACAGCATTGCTTATGCAGAACGCTGTGTTCCAGGTTGACATGTCCCTTCCACCGTCTGGTGACCACATGTTTATGATGTTACGTCTGTTCATTTCAGTATCAGTATCCACTTAATTCTGTACAGGGTCGTGAGGGAGCTAAAACCCATCCTGGCAGACACAGGGCGCAAGGTGGGGCTATACGCAGGATGTGATGCCAGTACGCAAGGCATTTTTTTTAGGAGGGGTGCAGGGGGCAATTTACTCAAGCCATTTAACCTAGACAGCAGTGTATCTTTGGACGGTGGGAGGAAACCGGGGCACCTGATGAAAACCCACGCGGACGCATCTGTATGTGTATCAAATGTGGTTCGAATCCCATCCAGTAAGCAGGTTGCAGTTGGCGACAGCCAGGCACCCACGTTTCGTCCAGTGCTTTGGAGTCGAACCTTGTTTGATCATACTGAATCACCGTCTAGGATTTGGTTGATGCTCCCAAACCCACTGGACTTATAAGTCCAGTGGTGGCAGTGTGGGGAACGGTAGCTGAGTGGTTAGCATGCTGTGTTACGAACCGGGCAACCAGGGTTCATAACGCCCTCTTGGCCGACAACGGTGACGATTTTCTGAACCAGTCCTGGGCCCGAGGTCGACTCGTCCTCACGAGTACCCAGTGCAGTATGTTAACATCACCAGTAGGGACACAAAGGTGGCCGGGCGTGGTGCTGGCCACCCACCCCCTCATGTATGGTGTCTGTCTTTATATGTGCTCACGAACAGCACTTGACCCTTAAGTCTGTTAAGGCTACACAGGGGATATTTGTCTAGTGGTGGCAGTGTAGATGGTAGGTGCACAGACATGGCTGTATTGCTCTTTGAGTGTTGTGGATTTTCTTGCATTGCGTTTCTCTGGGTCATTTTTGAATTGGCCAAACTTTGCAAATGCACGACTCCTGGAAATGTCTATAGACTGCGTGAGGAATTCCTGAATAAATGAATGACATTAATCTACTGCTACAAATTTTTAAATCATAATTTCTGTTTAAAGCGTTTTATGGTTATGAATTATCGGTCACGCATGTCATTCCATTAAGCGTTCATTTATCAAAGCTGAACGACTCCTTTTTGTAAGATGCAGTGTGGCGGTTGTTTTATCCCTTCCAGATGGGATTGTGAGGCCCTATAAAACGTTTCGCTTTGACCTTGTAAGTTGTTCTTGCTTTGATGTTTGCTGCTATGTAGCTCTGAAATTTTGTCCATTGTCGAGCCGGCAATAGATTCTTATTTAACATCTAAATACATTATCCATAATCCATCGTTTCTTTAAATAGAATTGTAAAATAGGGTTTTTTCATCGTTTTGAATAACACCGCATCTGCGGAAATAAGTAAGTGACATTTTATACATCTGTTTAGACTTTGTGATGATTTATTGAAAGCTGATATAAACAGGTGAGTGCCCCCATTCGTAGCAAGTGCGCTGTAATGGAGACATTCGTTTTGTATTGAGATTTAGGAAAGTCTTCAGTTGCTGTGAACTGTACGTTTCGTTGGAGGCTTGAATGTTACGAGTGGCTATTTCCTCAGAAATGGAATGCCAACAATCTATTTGCCATGTCTAACAGTTCTCTTGATTTCCTTTTTAAAATGTTCTGCTCAAATATATTATATGGAATGTAATATTTATATTTGCCATACCATACACAAAGTAGGTAAAATACTGGCGATATTATAATTTTTTTAATGGAGTAATTTTATTCATAGTTTTATAACGGACGCATTCTTTGTTGGGTAACTCCACTGGGACGCAAATCGACCGGAGAGTATTGCGTTCAAATCGACCCCTTCTGGGTGCACGAGTATAACGTGTTGTGAATGCTACGATTGAGAGGCAGCAGTTGAGCTGGTATTTTTACCCACACGACCTCCGATTTCAGCAGTAACATCCTGTAATGAGGCTTGTAGCAACTTCAGAGGCGGCAGTGCCGTGGCATATTGTCACAGCTGCCCTTATCCTACAGCGGTGGAAGCACTTGTTGTGGCAAAGTATTGGAGACGTCCACCAAAGGGGGGTATCGGCTTTGCTCACCGCCACCAGCTGTTTGACCTCCTGTTGCAACTTTCGGTTAATTAAGCCTTTTAATGAATTCACTAAAACCTCAATTATGCTCACCCCATTTGCAACGACAAAAAAATCTGGCTTCAAGCAAAATCGGCCAGGATGCTATCATGATATTGCTTTCTCGGTTTTTTTTAACGTGTGTGTAATTAGGCGGGCCTAAGCTGGAATCGTGCCCATTATTGGGGGATGTTGAAAGGGCACCACGCCAAGAGATGGGGATTACGGGAGTTGCTGTACCGCGGGTGTCACAGTTGTTGGGGGAGAAATGTCTGCTGCTGTTTTTGGAAGCTGTTTAATGTGGTCGCCCAAGTTTGATTGTCAGTGAGTTTTAATTTGTGGGATACATATATAGAACGTCTCTACTATGCATGCCGCTCCGTGTCTATGTGCACGTGTGTGTGTGCACGCTGGTTTTTGAGGCAGCTGTGGTGGCCGCTGATGTGCGTGGATGTGTGTTGTATATTTGTGTGTAGTGCTAAAGTCCCTCCAATCTCGTCAAACATACAGATAAGTTAAGTTTCATGTAATTAGGAAATTAAACCTTTGAATGCAACATACTACAATGCAGCAATTTAAACGATTGGTCTAGCATACCTCTGACTTTTGTAATTTTCTGATTAGACTTATAAAATAGCTTCAGGATCTATAATCTTGAATAAATGTGCGGTTTTTTTGTGTGAGCTTGTGAATGATAACAACATTATTAAGATACCAGTGTTTGTGTGACCTCATCCTGCAACACATCAATGTTGGGCAACATTGTTTGAAGTCTGGTGCAATACTGGCGTACCGATTGCATATACAGGCACGGTAGGAGAGGAATGTATTGTTCGCGCTTGTTGGTTAAAACTAGCATGGAATTCTGAAGGGACGTAGTGATCAGAACCACAACCGAGTGTTTAGAGAACTCATCTGTGTGAGAGCAAAGCGGTTCATTCTACAGATTGGTGAAAAAAACCCTTCTCATTCTACTGCCTGTTACAGATGCTCTGTGCCCTGTCAGTGGGTGTTTTGTACTAATGATGGCACTGTCTCTGCCAGACCTCCTCACTGCACTTGAAATTGCATCATTATTACGGGCATTCGTCGTCATCTCCATGCTATTAAATCTAATAATTGTTTAGCCTGCAGAGATAAATTCACAATTGTGATCTGTTCCCCAGCGTTATTTTGCATAATTGTATATAGAACACTGTGTGCAAACAGTTGAACGATTGGCTTCATAAGTGGCAGCAGTTATGAACCACTCTGCATTATACAAACCTCAACACAAGGAGGGCCCTCTGGCATCAGCGCACAAAGCTCTGGCCTTTGGTTAACCTATGAGCTGCCCTCGCCTCTAGGTCTAATTGGCGCAGGATTCGGGCTGCCTAATGACCCCATAATTACAGCTTTTGGTCAAGAAAAGCGGGCCCCATGTAATGACTGTTATTTTTCCTGCTCAGATGCCTGCAGATAGGTGAGCGCTTATAAAGGAGAGAGTCAAATGGGAGAACGTTTACAGAATGGGCCACTACTTGAATTGCTCTAGAGCGGTACGGTCTGCTTTTGAGAAATTAACCACTAGGTGCGTAGCCTCTGGAAAGGGCATGCCACAGGTTGTACGTTTGCATGGCAACCAAAGTGGTCTTCATCTAATTGTTAATGTCACGCATAACAGCAAAACCGCTGCCGAATCTCTCTCCGAACTGAAGCCAAGCAGACGTGCAAGTATTAACTCCGAAAAATTTGAAAACAAAGCTCTGCCATGGGGTTCGTGTGACCACAGTGGCTTATAAACATCCTATGATGAAGACGATACGGTTTTGGCGGGTGCTTGGAGCTGTAACAACACAAGCGTCACGTGTACCACGGGGGGGGGGGACGAGGCACCGGCTCTCAGAGAAGGCGCGATGACCGAGTCAATGGAAAGATGTGGCAGGGTTACGTTACATGTGTGGACTCCAGTTGACTCTTCGGGGAAAGTTAATGTTACCGCTCCTTAAGAAATTCAATTTGGCTTTTAATATTGACTGATGTTAATGTGTGTCCAAATAACTACCTTAAAATATCAATTATAATATGCAGCTTAGTATAATACACACTCTGAACATTGAGTGTTAGCGTAGTGTAAAAATGTATAATCCCAAGTATAACAAGCACTCTCAGTTTGGGGTTTTACAAGGCTTTAAGAAATGAAAGTTGTATGTTAAGCATGAACACCCCGCTGTAAACCCAAATAAAATGGTAAATAACATTATTGATTTGCTATTACACAACGCAATTTATAATTGCTGTCCTAACGACACAACGTCTTAGTCGGGGATGGCAGACATCTTTATGGACAAACAGTGAGAATGGGATTAATATTTCACACACTTAAAACCGTATGCGTCACATCAATCGCACGACGTGGGCTTGTTTATAATTCACCAACTACGGGTGGTTCAAAAGAAACAATGCATGGATAATAGCTTTGGCAAAGCGTTGTGTGCCGTGGCAGTCTATTCACGCTAACCAGTTATTACTGTCGGTCGGGTCGGCCCGTTATTGCAACCATCTTTCCGTTTAACACTTTGATGCTTGCCGTCGGCTGCTAATGCATCTCATTCGTGAGTGTTCTACAAATCAAACCCGGTTAAACCTGTGTAATACGCGGCCTTATATTTTTATGAAATGCAGAAAATGATATTTTTAGAAACTTAAATAAACGGTGAGATTTGCTGAATTTTTGTTATCGTAATTGTTCATCTCGGACCTCTTTTTCCCATGACGCCTAACGCGGCCAGTTGAAAAATAGTCATGATCGTTCCTCCCCCTCCCGCTGCTTATAGGCATACAGGCAAGAACACCTTAGCCAACATCTCCACATCATTGGAGATTTTTTTAAATGTTGACTTAAAGCAGTGGACATGCGTAGCAGCATCTCCCCATAGGAAGCTTTCAGTAGGCGTTTTATAGTAAAAAAAAATACATTCCGTTTCTTTCACAAGATTCCCCCCCCCATGCCCATGGGCTGTTTTTACGATCCATTAATAAGGGACCAAAACACACCTCACTGGGCCATGTGAAAGTCACATTATTATATTATACAAGTATTATTTACTTATTTTATTAGAACTACTGCAATAGTGGTTTTAAACTTTTTGACAGTTAAGAGCAATTGGTTTGCGAGACACTCGGCACACACTGGTACATATATAATACACTTGAATCAAAATAATTAACTTATATTAATATTATGGATGGATTCCATATTTTGAGTTAGGTCATGTAAAAAAACATGTTGTAAACCCTCAACTACCTGACCACGGCCAATTAGTAAATTTTGTCAACATGAACCAAACGTGCCAATTCTTCTCTTAGCCCACCGGTGGAGAACTGGCGCGTTTTGTTCACGTTGACAAACTTTGCTAATTGGCTGTGGTCGGGTGGTGGAGGATTTATGACAAACATTTTTTTTGTCACCTAACCCAAAAAATGGAATCCATCAATAGCATTGGTCACGAAAGCCTTCAAATTAAAGGTACATTAATATTACTGTCGGGCGCGGTGGCGCAGTGGTTAGCGCTGACGCCTCACAGCAAGAAGGTCCCGGGTTCGAGTCTCTCGGCTCCGGTGCCTTTCTGTGTGGAGTTTGCATGCTCTCCCCGTGTCCGCGTGGGTTTTCGCCGGGTACTTCGGTTTCCTCCCACAGTCCAAAAGCATGCTCCTGGATAGGTTGATTGGCTCGGAGACTAAAAATTGTCCCGCAATGCCCGGCGATGGACCGGCGTCCCGTCGTCGGGTGTATTCCTGCCTTGCGCCCTGTGTTTCCGGGATAGGCTCCGGCTTCACCGTGACCCTATATAGGATTAAGCGGTTTCAGATAATGAGATGAGATTAATATTACTATCGGTAATACTATTGTTAGCATTCTATTAATTGCAGAATCATTAAATATCCTGACCAATCTATTTTAAAAAACAATGTGTAATGCTATGTTTCCAAGCCCTACTTTTCTCTCCGTAAATTTAGCTAAGAAAAATCACCCAAGGCTAAAGTAAATGAATAGCACATCTCGTAATGGTTGTTGGGAGGGTTATTATCCATCTTCGATTACCAGGCATGGTCACAAAACCATTCTTGTTATTCTGTTACCAGTCCCTGGGAAATGGTCAACTTCAAGATCATTTGTCTCCCTGCTTAAATTCTATATTAAATCTAAGCAGCGAATACAGAATAAAATTCTCCTTTTATAGCAGGAGATGCGAAAGTAATTCTGCACGAAACGATTTTTCAGTTGTTGTTTTTTATCCAAGTGTGAGCAGTTGAGTTGTACAGCGGCACCTTCTTTACAGCAGATGTGACACAAGCACTTGTGTTATCGTCTGTCCCTTGTCATCTCATTGGTGACCCATCTGACTTGTTCTCTTTCTTTCACCATTTTCTGCATCATTCAGTCTAAACTTATTTTGTTGTTCTGCAACGGTGTGTATATTTACAAAAAAAACCGAAACCTTTTTATTGCTGCTGATTCTAGTACCATTGTTGTTGGCGTGCCATTCTCTCCCACAGCTCTCTGAAGCACTTTGTGACCCTTGGGTGAAAAGCGCTCTATAAATGCAATAATTATTAAACCCTCACCCTGCTTTACGTATTTATCACTGGAGCTATGCACCTTGTTTTCTGTCTTCCAACAACCTATTTTTACATTTCAACTGTGTATTTTTAAAGTTTTCATTTATTCTTTTGTGATTTTTTTTGTTGGGCTTCTATTTAAGTATTAGTTACAAAGAGAGTATTTAAAAATTATAAGTTGTAATTTTTAACGTTTTAATAATAGGTGTGTTATGTATACAACCATTGCTATGGTCCCACGTGCTTTATTTCCAAATTGTAAAGCCATTGCCAAAAATGAAATAATAAAATGACACTTTATTAAATACCTTGTTAATCAGTGCATGCAAGTATAGCCACAGCATCGTTAATCGTGAACTGCGCTGAGCTGACGAGTGATGAATAAATTGAACATATTTGTTCTGTGATGATGGATGTATCATCGTTTAACACAGCACTGGAATAGGGTTTTGTGTCAGAGTTTAATGGAAGGTAATATAAACTAGGCATTGTGTTTCAGCTATGTATGGACAATAGCAATTGATTTCGTATGTATTTCCATCTGTTTTTATTACAGATTTGATTGTTGGAGCCTTTGGAGTGGACAAGGCCATTGTTTATAGGTAAGCGTTGCACGTAATGATAGAATACAAGCAGATTGCATTGGCAAGAACATTGGAAGACAGTCTCTAAATTGTATTGATATGAGATTGTGCTGATATAAGATTTCCCACTTCAATTGTTGATATTTGGAGGCATAGAGCTCCAAGAGACCTCGAGTGTGGGGGATGAAGCCTCGTGATTGAGGATAACTGTTCACAACTATCCAGAAAGTGCTGCTCTTCAAATAAATCTCAATCTTCAAGTTAACACTCATAACATGTAGCGATTAGCAGTTTACATCCTTATTCCCATTTTAAGGATTTGGTCCGATTACAATGGCACATTTCTCTTGTAAATCATCAGTGCACTTTCTGTTGCAATAATCAAAAACAGTGATGCAAACAAATCAATAAACTTAACTTTAAAAAGTTTTGATTATTAAATTCCTTGATCAAATGTAGGAGGCATTAAAATGTACTGGACATGCAATATCACTTCAGAACCGATCTTGCCACTTGAGTGACTGCAGCGGTGGTCAGTGTTTTTCATACAAAACCCGACTTTGGAAAGCATGATCCATTCTAAACAGGGACACAATCTGCTGCTTGTGCCGCGACGATTATCTGCGGGCAGTCATGTGCAACATGTGGTTGAGAAGTCGTGGCAGCGCTAACATCATTGGTCACAGCGATGCATGAACCAATGTCGCTGGGTCACGGTGAACACTATAGCGTTACGGCGGGAGAGGAGTTCGCCGACACCGGCGCTCCCAGCGTGGTCACTGCTGGCTTTGCGGTGTTCCCCTGTGACCACCAGTGTGCGGTGCTCGCGAGAGAAAAGTCACGACCCGCTGAGGTTATCGGCAAATGTTGTGGTGTAACAGGAGTGCCTGGGGTTCAATTGCCATGACTCTGTTGTAAGGAACACAGAGGCAGTGCAGGAGGGCTCGGTTTCTGGCACAGCTTGATACCCGTGTGATTGACGTCCTCAAGTCATGGCTGTTGACCCATGCCTGTCCAGAGTCGTGCGAGAGGCGAACTGTGCACGGGGCGACAATCGAATGATCTCTGTATCAGTGCTGAGGTTACAGAGCAGCAGCACTCAATGATGCTCTTTGTATGCGTGACACATGGTTGTGGATAGTTCTATGGAATTTTTCAGCCTTAAGGCATCTTATATTCGTAGAAATCACATGACAACCTTACTGATGGCTGTGTCGCATGATTTATGATACTCACTTTTTACGTGAGAACTTAAAATTGTTTTATTTTAGGTATAAATATATATTTTTAAAACAATTGCTTTTTAAAATCATTAATGTATGCATAAGCATATTTAAATCAGTATCCATATAGTTACAAGTTCGTGCCCATATGCTTAATAGTGCACATGCAGCATGCTGTATAATGGGTGTAGAGTATAAATGAAACCAGACTCTATGAACGTTACATGCAAATTTTAAAAGTAATATCCATCCATCCAACCATTTTCTAAACCGCTTGTCCTGGTGAGGGTCACGGTAGCAGCAGTCCAAGGAGAGTGGACCAGACATCCCTTTCCTCAGCAACAGATTCCAGCTCTTTCTGCCGAAGGATATAATCCTTCCAGCGTGTCCTGGGTCTAGTCCATCTAAGTCCATCCTTTTAGCTGCCATGACGGCATTGCACCCGACCCTCACGCTTCGCCTTGCGGGTGGTGGGCCCTCAAGGCTGCTCCACGTATCCATTTCGGGCTGAGCCCGACTGAGTTACGTGGGTCACCCGGCCATCAAGCGCTTGCCGACGGACGCCACCCCCAGGCTTGGCTCCAGGGTTAGGTCCTTGGAGCCAGGTAACCCTAGTCTGGGCAGAGTTCTCATGATCTTGTTTCGAACCATCATGAAGGTCTTCGGGTGGACCATACTTAGTCTGGAACCTCTCCTCAGACCTGTTCACCATGGGTGACCCTTCCAGGAGTGCTGGA
This sequence comes from Mordacia mordax, assembly GCA_036362905.1. Classification (NCBI taxonomy): domain Eukaryota; kingdom Metazoa; phylum Chordata; class Hyperoartia; order Petromyzontiformes; family Petromyzontidae; genus Mordacia; species Mordacia mordax. The sequence goes on along the minus strand of JAZEWT010000003.1, from coordinate 35,712,162 downwards.
CTCCAGACGACATAGCTCTGAG
>JAZEWT010000003.1:35694794-35706644 GCA_036362905.1 Mordacia mordax | reverse complement strand
TTACAGCATTGTATTTTTCTTCGTTCACCTGTGGATGGAAGCTCTTTGTCGACACTGGTTATCAATGAAATGAACATCCCAGTATGAAGAGTCTGCACTCACCTGCTAACAATTTCCTTTCACATTCCTCACATTCCTGGGACAAGAGTCCATGTGCCTCTACTCTGCAGGGCATATAGATAGTAATCCGAAGTGTATTGATATCAGCCACATATATGTTGAAGCACCCTGTAAAAAACGACCCTGTAAAAAAACAAGCGATGCTGACGATTAGATTGGATTACTGTCTAATTAATAATTATGCGATGTGTATAGCTTAGTGTCTACTACAGCAATTGTCCATTTGGAGTTGCTGGTCCCTGCATAGGAGTCCAGAGCAGTGTCTGTCAAAAGAAAGCCATGTCTGGTGAAGGCCAATCAGTTTGAAGGACATTGCATATGTTATTAAAGCTTCCTGTTTGCATATTTTGCCACAAGTATGTGTGGCTTTTGCAAACTAGACACATTGTGAAATCTGTAAATTTTGGTGTTTTAAGATCTTAACACCTGCATAATTGCCAGAAATGGTAAACACCTGTTCTACTTATTACATATGTCTGTCACTTGTTTCAAGTTTATTTATTTCTCCTAAAGATTCATAACGTTCAGTGTCACTGTAATCACTAACTCTACTCTGCCTTTCATTTTCTCCTATACATCTGCCAAACTCTTTATCACTTGAACGTTCGAGCGTCCTCACATCTAATTTTCTCAAGAAAAGCATTTTAATCGATGTCAATTTAACACTTTTATAAGCGCTGAGCAGACAATTATCCACATTCCTTTACAAAACCTAAACCACATGAGCAACTATTTAGGGAAAGAAATTGGGCTGCTTACCTTCTTAAGATATTGTTCCCCATTAAATTCTTTGTAAAATAAGTTCTCAATAAAAGATTACATGAAGTACAGATAATGCCACCATATGTTGCATTGGGGCTGGGGACTCTAATCCCATGCGATCTGTTCTGCCCTCTCAGCTTCACAGTGGAGTTTTGCCTGAAGGTGTCTGGAACGAGGCTCCCCGACTCTGTAGGTAAGCGAAAGTCTTTACATGCTCGAAGATAAATGCATTCACATCAGTAATTTGTGACAATCCTGTTAAGATTGCAATTGAAGATCTTTGTAATATGTTTATTTTCGTGGACAACTTTAGATTAAAACTGTATTTTTCATCTGTTTTAAAGTTCTCCTTTTGACGAGTACTGGTTTTAAAGCAACATTAATTGTAGATGTTCCACAGCTGTACGTTAATGGACTGATTAAGTCTTACGATTAAATAGTGCTGGATAACTCTGGTGTAAATGTTATTGTTGCTGATTATCTGTTCGAATGTCGATGTGGACGTGCCAAATCTTCCGCAGCTCTGTGCAGCTCTTTGTGACCCACGGGTGAAAAGTACTCTAAATGCCATTATTATTATTATGTGAAACATTGGGAGAAAAAAACCTCAGACATTCTTTCGAACTCGCTCGGACACTGTTTACTTAAAGCGTAGCCATGTGTATGAACTACATGGGAAAATTGCTGGGACGGCTTCGGAAGCTGCGTGGAGAATTAAACGCCTTCAGCTCTATTCAGCATTAATCACAGCTTGCGTGCATTGAACGGTAGCAGACACACTGGGGTGAAGATGGAACCTATATTCTGACCACATTCTACAGCTGGTAAAGCTGCCAAAAGCTTCTAAAACTTAGTGATTGCAATACATTGATCTGTGCAATATAAAGCTGTTCATGACAACCACTCCAGCCACGATGTATAACTCCTCACAACCTCCTTCTCTAATACTACTGACATGAACACCACAGCACAGTTCTTTATTCAACCTCAAACCAAACAGCCTCCACCCCCCCCCCAACCTCCCTTAAACGCTATTGGAACCTTGAAGTAGCCAATGGTTATTGCATCCAACAACACCACATGATGTAGGAATATGTTTAATACAATGCGTGTGTTATAGCTCCAGCATGCTCTGCTTTCTAACAAATTGTTACCCTGTTGGCGACTTTGTCTGGGGTTATTACCTTTGACCTCTCAGCTTCACAACTAAACCAGAGCTGCTGTTTGTGTCCTCTGCAATTAACCTTTAGCCTTCTGACCCCACATACAAATCCCAGAAGGGAGATTTCTCCGTTTTTTGTACAAATTTGTATTAATATGTAATTGACAGGTTTAAGATGTTTCTTGCTGTGTTTTTAAGTACAGTTTTCTCTCACGGGCAAATAATCATATTAAATACAAGGTTAAGTTATTGTTTTAAAGAACATCACGTCTCAAAACCAATGAAGACACATTTACAAGAAACGTTTCCATATGTAACGACTGCAGAAAGTGGAGGGTTATTTTAATATTTGCAGTTGTTTGACATATATAGAGTTTGAAAATTGGTCGTTTACAAACTGATGGCGGATTTGAGCAATATATATTTAATGTTATGTATGTAGGGTAATCAAAAGAAGAGATTTCACTAAATAAGTACAGTTAAAATTACAAAGGCCCAGAGATTTGATTTCGATAAAAAAGTAGTGTCGATTCATGAAATATATATGCAGGCACTATTGGATGGCTGATATGGACCGATATTAACCTTGTCTGGGTGTTTTAAGCATTTTTCGCAATTAAAGCTAACAGAGAGCTGTACGCAAATGGCAAAGCTAATTAAACCTTTTGACAGATGTTTGACATTTGGTTCATAAAATGTAATTTGTTTATGCACTACATTTTACTCATGTGCTTACCCTGGAAAATAAAAAAAATATGAATGATTGTCATGTGACGATCAATTTACAGTGTATGGGAAAGTACTGTCCTTACTGTATGAAGAATAAAAGGCTCTTGAAATTTTTTTTAAGAAGTCCATTAACAAATCTCTATTGTATTCATGTAGGTTTTCATGGATTGATGTATGAGAATTGCTCTTGATAGCGCCTCTTTGGGATTAGCCATGGGGAGCGATTCACCTTGATAGGGGGCCACTCTGACACGCGATGGTGCCCTGTCTGAGATCTTTCCTCAGTGCTTTCTTTGTTCCGTCATGCCAAAGGCACAGTGGAAATATATTGGAAAAAGAGTGATTTATATATATATATACACACATTAGCTGACACTACTTTCATATATAGGCCTTTGTTTAATAATATTTTAGGTGTGCAAGACTGACACTCAACCTTTTAATCCTGTCATTTGTGTGCCAGAGCCCGATTATGCCAAAACGTAGGCTTGGTAAAGCAGGCTGAGTGGTTTCTTGTTGTTCCTCGGAGGCTCTGCAAGTGGCCTCCGTACGTGATGCATGTATTTCAGAGAAGGGTAAACACGAATCTAGACTTCGGCACTAAAAAAAATGTTTGTCTGTTTTTATGTCTGGATTTTGCGGCATGTTGTCGATCTCTTTTATCTGCTCTATGCTCATTGCAAATGTGCCCGTTTATTTACGTATATTATTCAGGAATCTAATTTGCTTTTTCCATGCAATGACAAAATTGATTGCTTCGAAAAGCTGCTCTCTCGGGACAGCCGCGTCGATGACATTCTCCTCTCCTCGCGATGTTTCGCCTCACACGTTGGAGGCATCCTCAGGCGTGCGAGGCGAAACGTCGCGAGGAGAGGAGAGAGCCATCGACGCGGCTGTCCCGAGAGAGCAGCTTTTCGAAGCAATCATCATGCATCGAGCCGTGAAAACCTACATCATTACAATGACAAAATTAGTGATCATAGGGTGTTTTTTTTTTCTCCAACACCGTCACGAGTGCATGACGTTAGTAAATACACTTGAGTTATTTAATACACTTAAAAATTATGTTTTCGGCAACGGCAGCTAATAATAGCATACATTTTGGACTGATCACTGGTAGTTGGGAGTGATTAATGTCGCACAGTAGGCGAAGTATGCTTTGTTTCACTATACCTTTGATATGCATAGCATTCGATCTTCCACTGTTACCTCCATAACAGCTTTTTGGCAACCCACCAATAAACTGATCCGTACACATTGGTACGGCAGGTCTAGTGGAACCGAGAAGCATCGTTCTACCGATGGCAGTGGCTTAAGAACGATGGGGGTACGTGAAGAAAAGTTATCATTAAGCAGTGATGTTTGATTTGTGCCGTGTGAGCAATGCTCACACGGGCTACACAATTAACATGAACATGCATGGGACTTGTCATCGCAACAAATCCAAGTTCCTCGTCTTGGTCAGCTCTGTCCAAAGTAAACATCGAACAAGTGTGACGTGTGGACATTATTACTGGTGTTGGCCGGATTTTAGTTATTATGTGATTAAACAATAAATCACAAGGGTCTTTACGGCCTGACATGAATTTGAATGGGCATTCCTGGTAGATGCTACTGCGATGTTTGGTGTATTGTAGCTTTTATGAAGGTGCAGATGAATTTCTTTAACTCTTAATGCAATGAGTCAAGATGATAATTTAATTGTATATTAGCTCCTTCATCTCATTATTTAGAGGCAATCAAATTGTGTTCGTTCACTGAGTTGGAGAGCAATACTTTATCGTTAATAAACATGTCGACTTTTTTTTACTTAACGCCAAGCTTTGACATTTGTAGCGTTTTAAATACTCTAACAAGGTTTAACGTGGGCCAAATTGCCTTGATTTGTACCAAATTGAACCTTAACCCATTCACTGACGACTACTTGGAAGGGTGTTGTATAAAGAAAGACATGCAATGGTGGTTATGATGATGATGATGGAAGCACTGATTGTTGGAGCTATGCCTGGCCTCTTTGCTGCCGTTCTACCATTAGTAAGATGAAATGTCACTCTTCTCTGGCCAGAAATAACACTTCTGTCATACATTCAGGAAGCAATGCGTGTATGTGCCTGAAGTAGCTAGTGTATTATGTTATGTTCTCAATGACTTAAGTGCGATTTGCCAGCCATGACCCATATCTGTGATAAGTGGTATCTAAACCTGTCCCATTCCTGCACCAAACAATCAGTTTTTAATTTAGCCGGAAGGAACCGTTCAGCTACATAGCAAATCTCAACATATCACAGCACCGGATCAATGTAGTCATGATTATTAACATAGGCATCATGTTTTTGGACTGTGGTAGGAAACTGGAGTACTAGGGGAAAATCTGCAAACTCCATACAGAAAGGCACCTGAGCTGGGAATCGAACCTGGGATTTTTTTCTGTGAGGTGGAGGTGCTACTCGCTATGCTACCGTGCAGCTTCTTGACTGCTTTATCTATGGGTACGTTTTTTTTCCCAGTAGATGTATGTAGAAAAACACCCTAAATACGAATGCATTGGTATCTGCCGTGTCCTGAGCCACTTGTCTTTTGGCAACAGCTAACATTGGTAAGACTCGGCTTTAAATAAAGCTGTCTTTGGTGCAGGTCAGTGACTATCTGTGGATAAAGTATAAATTATCAACGCATTTAGTTTGCAGTTTTGCAGCACGCAAGTGTGTTTTTTTGCAAACTTTACACTTTGTGAAAGGTGTCTGTTTTTTTAAGATCCTAACACTTGTATCTTTTCCAGATGGAGTTAAAACCTTTTCTCTCTACATAGGCTGCTTTAAATCGTTAGTGTGGTGGTGTGTGAGCATTAGCATTTGACAATGTAGTACTGGTGTGGATTAGGATGTGGTCCTGGCTGTCACCTCATTTGCCATGGTCAGCCTTACCAGGTGTTAGTTGGAGCATTCCCCCTATTGGGTGGCGTGGTGTCAGTGAGTAGCGGCACTGCCTCACAGCAAGAACGACTGTGTTTGGTTCCTGGCTTGGGCGCCTTTCTGTGTGGAGTTTGCACGTTCTCTCCGTGTCCGTGTGGGTTTGCACCTGGTACTCAGCCGGTTTTCTCCCACCGTCCAAAGACAAGCCGCTGCCTTGATTAATTCGCCTATTTAAATTGCCCCAAAAGTGTACCCTGCGATGTATTTGCGTCATGCTGGGTAAAGCCCCACCTTGTGCCCTCTGTCTGCCTGGATAGGCTCTGGCCCCCGTTTAGAGGATTAAGCAGGTACTGATACTGAACTTACTCCCCCTTCTGCATACCATGAAATAAAATGGGATTCTTTTCCTTTGCCTTGGCAGTGTTTTGAAAGGAGTTAAAATACACAGAATGGTTGACATGGTATGTTTGTTGATGTTGTATATATTTTTCTGGGGGCTAATGTAGAAAATATAACTTGTATATGTCAATGTAATTGCATGCTAAACATTCAATATTTGTATTTTGAGAAGTCAAGATGTGTTATTGGGGTTACGCTGTGTGTTTGTCTGCAAGACTATGCATGCTTAAAGGTGTTTTCACATCGTTATATGCCTGAACATCTGTACATTCACATAATTTGAGCAGAGTGAAAATTGTCATTTCATGATTGTCTTTATTAGACCTCCATTTCCTTTTTTTCATGTTATGGGAAGTGACAAGCAAAATACCTATAGGTTATACAATAACAGTGATCATAATGAACATTTAAGATACTTTAAGATGGAAAATTCAATACCAAGTAATAAGAAATAAACAAATATTCTGAAATGTTCCATTTATAACAAATGTGTTACATGTGTTTTACACTGGTGAATCGCTCGTTATCGACATTGTAAATATTTCTCAAAAGCCGAACGGAATCTGGCCTCGCCGTCCACGCTCAAATCTTTCAGGAACAGCTCCTCCACTACCAGAAGGCACTTGACTGTGCCCGTTCCAGCCATCTTTCAAGCTTTCTGGCTGATACCTGCGATAAACCCAAAATTCTTTTCTTGACCATTAATCAGCCCCTTCGTCCAACCGTTAATGTTGCTTATTTTCCGTTCTTATGTCGTTGTTGTTGTTGACATACCGTTCTCTCCACAGCTCTGTGCAGCACTTTGTAACCCTCGGGTAAAAAGCGCTCCATAAATGCAATTATTATTAAAATTAGAACTTTGTAATTCCACATTCCCTATCCAGTGTGTTATCATTAACAATACCATATAACCAATATATTAGTGCATACGTTTATCTTAGTGCAGTACCCCATTAATAAAAAATATTTCATGGATATGTATACAGCTGCGTGTTGCTGTGGCAGATTAAGTCCAAGTTGCGAAGATTGGGAATTTAACCCCCCAGTTTAAAGCTCATGCCATCATCGCTGTCCAATAAATGTATGCCATTATGTGTAAAGTCTAGAGTAATTTTCTTTCCGAGACGGGCTGCTGCCAGACAATCTACTTAACAGCAAACAGTGCGTTTTTCTGACTTGCTGCAGAAATCACGTGACTTGTCAACTACTCTAGGTTGAATTGACCATTGGGTTATATGGCCATGTTGTTGTGGTCACACCTCAGAGAAGGAAGGTCCTACCCAAGGCAGTTAAATTCCCATCGCGGGTGCCTTTCCGTGTGGAGTTTGTGTGACCTTCCCCTGTTCTGCATGGGTTTTCTACCACAGAAAAGCATCATTAATTAATTGGCCGATAATATACAAGATGCAATGTCTGGAAAATGTTGGCGCCGGCTCGCTGCGTGGTTTCCTTCCACTCCTATCTGCGGTTTCTTTGCATCTCCATATCCGTGTCTCCTCCATCGATCCACGTTGAAAGGCCCATGTCTCCATTGTGGGCGCAGGTATGGAGGTGGAGGTGCTGCTGGACAAACTGAAGGAGAAAGGTGCCGTCCGCCGGGTGCTCTTCCGGGACACCAAGTCCGCGCGCTTCAGGACGCGTCTTCAAATGGGGCAGGGACATGAAGAACAGTGCTCAACCCTCACTGCGTACCTCAGGGTAAAGCCTCGTTCCCATCACGTTGTACACCACAACTGGAGGAGCTTGTACTTTAAAGCAGGGGTTCTATAGCCTTTCAACCTCACGACCCACTTTGCCCATGCGGGTACAATCTCCACGGATCACTAGATGGCGCTCATGGTCCACTGACAGTTCACGACCCACCCGTTGACATTGGTGATTTTAAGGTCCTCACGAAGCCAGGGTTAAACTCCTCAGTGATTGACCACTAAAGAAGGTGACCGTGGCTGAGCTAAAGGGACATTTTGTAGCGTAGTGTCAAGCCTGGCACCTGCCTTAGTGCTGCCCAGGGCCTCATGCTCACTCACTACCTTAGCTTCCAGATTTTTGCAGGAATATATTTTTCTCGGTTCACATGCAAATAAAATAATTTTACAATCATACTGCTTGTTGAGTAGATTGGTAGAAATGTTATGCTGTTGTACCTTGGTAATGTAATTCATGGTGACCATGGTATGAGGACTGGAGATTTGGAAACTCTGCAAAAGGGATTTGACTTAGTAGCAGAAGATGGCGCATTTTGTTGCACTGCACTTGTGTAATTTGTAAAGTTAAAATGATCACAATGACAATAGGCATTTTGACTGACTACTCATTTCCATTTTATGATTAAAATAAAGCAAGTTCCACAAATCCATTGAAATAATAAATAAGTACAAGGCAATCTGCATGGTATTATGGTGGCAGTGGTCACTTATTTAAATGGATATAATTTCAACATTCATTTCAGGCAGGACAACACTTCACTTAGTACTCTGTCTCTCCAGCAGTGAAATTGTATACGATATTGTCATGAAGGACTTGGTTGCATGATAATCTACAACCTAACTAATTCTATGCTATGTAAGCAGTGTGGAAGCAGACGCTGACATTTTAGCAAAAAGGGATGAATGTTCCCAGTCGGTGGTGGAAAAACACTCATGCAAGACCTTGATATTTACATTGTTATTGTTTGTTTACCCAAGAATGCCTCACTGAGTCTCGTTTTAGGGAAGGTCCTGATAGGATCTCAGATTGTGATGGTTGCTGTGTGGATTACAATTGAGTAATTGGTGGTGTCATTTTTCGAAATTGGCAAGGTTGGACTGTCACGCTGGCACAATGGCTGATTCTTGCGATTTAATACTGTTTCATCATGATTAACATTTACTGGCCTTTAACTGTGTGCTGCGCTGTTAGGCCACATCTGTGCTGACCCCTAGATGGCAATGTACACAATCTAGTGGGGTGTCAACCAATGAGAGGCCAAGAAATTATCGGTGACCCGACACATAGCTGGCCCTGTTATTTCTAGATACCCACAGTATTAATCAGGGCACCTGCTGTATGCAAACCATGAACCGCTGCAACAAATTACTCCTGGGCCATGTCAATGCCCATATGCATGAACAAATATTGTGTGTGTGTGTAGAGGACAAATGGTGTAAATACATGTACAATATAACAAATGTAACCTGTTGTACAAGTGTATATTAGAATAATGTTTATAACTGTGTTGGTGAAATATGCTGCTTTATATGGTTTCTGAGATAAGTTACAGTTCCGGTTTTACAGACCTAGACATCCGACAGAGGAATGTCTAATCTTGGGTTGAAGCAAAGCTTGACATGTTTCGTGCAGCACATCGCGTGCTGCGTGTATGCGACAGCCCTTCGCTCAGTACCCCTGTTTTCTTTGGCAGTGCCGGGCATAGCGGTGTGCATCCATTCCAAAGTTGAGGAACCGACAAAATCATTCAAACATCCACACACCCTACCTCCTTGGACGTGCAGTGCATTTGGCACTGTTTCCATGCATGCTTACGGATAATCTGCTGGGATTCCAAATGGCCTGGCTTAATTTCACTCTACCCTGCACTGTAGGAAAGTGCGTTGTTCTGAGTGCTATGGGGGCACTATGTTAGGCATGCGTTGTGCGTGTGTAAATATATACCCATGGTGGCAACCCCCTCAGCTGTCTTGTCTATGGCTCCAGTGTTATTTTTGATGCAACTTGGGATTTAATTGTTATTAATTAAAGCTGAGCTGGGCTTTTTTTAAGCCGTCAATCAACATGAAACGAAGCACTCGTCTGTTGTGGAAAACCAATGTCGTTTAATAGTTTTTTCGATTAGCTATTTATGTAAAATGTTTAGGTTTGCTCGTTTACTAATACTGCGCCTTCTTCAGGCCAAATGCCCTTTCAAGGAAGGTATTAGACCACCTTCATCATGGGAGTCTCACACTTTCCAATTAATGAAGGGTCACTCGTGAACAGTACCATGCTGCAGACTGTCAAGAATATGGTTGAGGAGGTCACAGCTAAACTATGGGGCTCCTCACTGTAGTAAGTGTAGCACAATGTTATCACCAGAGCAGTGCTATAGAAATGCAGCGTTCCAGGTTATTAACAGTGCAGGTTTTGGAGACGAGGAATCTCTGCGAATTCATCCTGTTACCTATCTTTATTCACGAGTCACGTCCTATTTATTCCTGGCATTTACTGCCAGGAAATACACCGTCCCTTTATCTGCAACATTTCTGTAGCTATGAAGATTTTAACAGCCGATGTATCCCATTATCCATGTTTATCAGGCTGCTTTCATGTGGCTTACAGGAACAAAACGTGGATAGTCCACAGATAATAGGATCTGTACACTTCATCCCTCACATCAATTAATATTGTGTGTTGTGGTTCACTTTTATGATAATGGTTAGAGTTTCATTCATATTCGTATTATGATTACGTTTATTTGCCCCTTTGGTTTAATACGTCGTGCGTTGGTCACTTCACGTTTGTTGTCATAGGAATCCTGCATCTGGAGCTTGCAAGCTGATTGGGTACTTTCTCTGCAATAATAAACATCCATTAATCTCACATGGTTGTATCAAGAGACGGTGTCCTATAGTTAAATAATTAACTTTTTTGCAGTACTGTGACGCAGTACTGTCCTGCAGGCGATTGTTTAATGCAGGGGTTCTCAACCTGCACCTCAAGGCCCACTTGGGTCTGGTTTCCGCGGACCATTAGGTGGCAGTCGCGGCTCGCTGATGGGTCGCGATGCACGAGTTGACAATGGTGGGTCTAACGTACATGTTGACTTTCGGAGGAGATCTACCAATCTCAGATCTGAAGTGCTGGATTCTAACATAGCTGCTACCATACCACGTGATCATGCAAATACAACATGCTTGTGTATGCCGTAGGTCAATTCAGCTTAGTGTGTGGATTTAAAAAAAAAAATACGTTATTGTTGCTGATTTTCCGTTCTTATGTCATTGTTGACATGCCGTTCTCTCCTCAGCTCTGTGCAGTGCTTTGTGACCCTCGGGTAAAAAGCCCTCTAGAAATGCAATTATTATTATTTAGTGTGGTGTGTAAACACTATCACTAGGATGACAAGGGGGGGGTGTGGTGCTGGTCATCCACCTTCTCTTGTGCCGCGTCGACCTTTATCGGTGCTTACTAATGTTACTTGAGCTTCCTGTCTGTAAAGGCTATATGTGGGATCTTTGTCTTTGTTTTTTTGAAGGATGACAGTGAATTCCGGGACAAGCTGTCCCCCATCGTGGTAGCTCTCAACTACAGCCTGGATGGGGAGTACAACTTAAACCACAGCACTGTGATGCCAATTCTCAACCACTTCCAGGCAGACCACATCCAGAAGCAGGTAACCTCCTACACAATGCCGACTTCTGCCATGCAATGAACATTGACATTTGAAAACGTTAATCGGAGCAGATGCAGTGCAGATTTTAGTTAATTGGGTTCGATGATCGAGTGCATTTCATGGATATTTTAAAGTTTTTAGGGTTATACAAGGTGTCTACTTTTATATCTTGCTCTGGCAATAAAAGCTGGATAAAAGGGGCGACTTCAAAAACATTACCTTATTTTCCTAAAATGGGTATCCATAAAATGGATTGTAAATAGTAATAACCTCAACCAAAATTTCAAAAAGACATGATGTATGTAATGATGTAGGTTTTCACGGCTCGATGCATGATGATTGCTTCGAAAAGCTGCTCTCTCGGGACAGCCGCGTCGATGGCTCTCTCTCCTCTCCTC
>JAZEWT010000003.1:35679823-35693761 GCA_036362905.1 Mordacia mordax | reverse complement strand
AGGATGCCTCCAACGTGTGAGGCGAAACGTCGCGAGGAGAGGAGAGAGAGCCATCGACGCGGCTGTCCCGAGAGAGCAGCTTTTCGAAGCAATCATCATGCTGTATGTACACCATTGACTTCATTCTTCAGTGTTCTTGGCAGTGAAGGCACAATGATTACAGGGATAAAATGTTCGATTTATTTTAAAGTTGAAAGATTATCATTTATCTCGTTGACTTCTTTTAGATGGTTATTGTAGCGTAATTACATTAAATTAGTTAAAAATATGTTTTCTTCTTGTACGTATTGCATGTTAAGGCTATTATGAGAGCTGCTCATGATCTCTAAACAAATTGCCCAGCTTAGGCTTATAAAAGTACAGGATCATCACCAAAATACTTTATAGTTTGGATTGCTTTTTTCTAACTAGACTGTTTATTTTATATGATTTATAAATGATGAACATCTGAATTGTGAAGACCTTTCCAGTGATAGTTGTAATCTCCACACTTTATACGTATAAATGGTTCATGCTTTTCAACAACAAATGCAATGGAACACAATCTCCTTGCATTGTCAGTGACATTCATAGCTGGACAAAGTCTGCTATGTCTGCACAAAATATGAAACTTGACACTGGTAAATTCCTGATGGCAAAGACATTGGCTACATGGCTGGTGAGACGTATGCTTTGGTTGGCAGCCATAGAAACTGTAAGAGTCCGTATTGTTGCACATCACAAGCATTTATAGTCACCATCAGTGAGTTTGCAGAGACACAAATGCCCATCCACTTCAGGGTGCTGAGGAAATGGACTTCGTGAATCAACCGTGGCTCACAAAGGTGTGGACAGCTGAGAGTCAAGGGAATGGTGGCACAAGGGCTGTGATGCAAAGCTATGTGGGAAGTTGTGGGTTGAATTCCCCTCAGGCTTTGACCTCTGTAATCCTGATATAGATGTTTATCTTAACTTCAACAGCAACATTTTATTATTTTTACCCTTTGGTAAGATTACTGTTGATGTCAATTTTTGTAATACACTACAATGATGATTGCTTCGAAAAGCTGCTCTTTCGGGACAGCCGCATCGATGGCTCTCTCTCCTCGCTGCTATCCCGAGAGAGCAGCTTTTCGAATCAATGATCATGCATCGAGCCGTGAAAACCTACATCATTACATACACTACAATGTTTAAATTATATAGCACTTACAACAATTGTATGTCATTAAGCATATTTAACTTAATAGTCAGTTTTAACTTGTCATTGTTGTAAAGGCGTTTTTTAGCCATACTTTATACTATCATATCATTTTTTGGGGGGCTGTGAGACTGTGGGGTGTCAACTGTTACCACAGAGCCAATGTATGCAGGGTTCACAGTTCAATTCAAACCAGCACTGCTTCTGTTAGGCATCGTTACCGTTGAATTTCCGAGTATAATTTAAAGCTGTTCTGAAGAACAAGCATTACAGAGTACTTGCACCTAATTGAGATGGTCTCACAGATACGCAGAACTGCATGTTATTGAAATAATTGATCTCTTTTACATGTGAACTGTCTTCACTGTTCTGCTGCAGGCATACATTTTGCTGGACTGTGGAGATGACAACATCTGCATGCCAGACCTGCAGCTCTCAGGATATTTGTACGTAACTCACACGGCCCAGCATGCTTGAATTAATAAAGGCACACCACCACCGGTAATTGTGCTAATAAATTCTGGCTGGAATCTCGTCGAACTTCCACAATTACAGCGTGGAAGATTCCTGCATTAATTATTATTAGCCTTTGGTTGATTGTAAGTTAAAATCCATTTTAATGGAATGGGATTCTTACGAAATGATCATTCTACAAAATCCAACTAATATCAATGCAGATGGAAGAAAATCCCTTGTTGAAATTGATGGAAATTCAGAGACACTAGTAATTGTTCAGGAGAGAATCCCTAGTCCTTCACTGGTGAGTCTGCTTGGTTCAGCCAAGCTCAATGGAGTTATCCCTAACTTGTTTAAATGTCATGTTAGGGTCATGCCAATTCTGCAAACTGCGCATTGGCCATGGGTCTCAACGGTGAAATTTGATCGATACCAGCCAGCTGGTATCAACATCACTTCCAGCTGATTGGCAACTATCAGAATCGCTATTGAAATGGATTACCTGGGCATTGGCCAGTAGATTTAATTGTGATCCCACTTGCCTTGTCTTGTTTCATCGGCCTTTCCATCTTGCCTGAAGACCATGCCAATTTTCGTGCTTCCCAGTGTCCCTAAATTTCATGATTCTGCTTATCTCAATAGCCATTTCAGAATAGTTTTATTCCAAGCAAGGGATCATGAGAATTGCTAAGCTCTGCTTTTCATACTTTACATACATTCTGCACTGACTATCATAACGTGTACAACATGTGACTTGGAAAGACAATAAAACCAAACCTTATTCAAAGCCACAGATTTACATTTTGGGTATGAATAGTCAACGCTCAAATGCCATGCTGTGGGTGCCCCATATTAGAAGAGTTGGCAAAAGTCCGTACTTGCATTATGAAATGAATGATACAATGGGATTAGTGTTCGTATGAGTGCGTGCATTATTTAAAATGTTCCATTTGGAGTGAGTGCTGTACAGTAGTATTAAATTATTTTCGGGTATGCTTGGCCTGCAGCTTTAACCCAACATAGACCGTGGTTGATGGGAAGAAATGAACATAAACCAATACATTAGTTCACTGCTTGTCGCGTATGTTTTGTGTGAGGAGCAGACATCTGCACATCCTACTCCTGCTCGGTCCTTGCAATGATACGTTGTTAGCCAGAAACAACATGGAACCGTGTGTGCGCGTGTGTCCATTATACTTGTGTGAAAGCTGTCAGAGAGTTACGGCAGGAAATGAAAAATAGCTTATTCTGTAAAATGTGTTTATGTTATTGACGGAATACTGGGTGATTTTTCAACTATAGAGTATATTTGGTTTTTATATTAGATTTGAATGCATTTGTGGGTTGGCCATGCAGAATATTGTATTTAGGATTCAAAATTAGAAAATGAACTGTGTCGTATATGGCATTGCCTTTCCATTTGTAGCGCAGTGGAATGCTGGTTTGTGGTATTAATGAGACACATACAGCAAATGCAGATCTCTCCTTATATCCGTTCATCCCAGTGGGATGAATGGGAATTGAGTGAGAGCCTGTTCTGTGCACGTGTGTCTGTCCCTTGTGTAAATTTGGAATTTTAAATTTGATCAACTGCAATGTTGGAACACACGGTGGACCCATAAATGTCTCGGGCACATTTTATTATAATAATAATGAATCCACTTTGAATGCTGAACTATAAATACCAAACGACTTTTTCTTCCATACAATGCTTGTGTAAATTGTACAAAAGCAATTTTTATGTTTTGTTGTTTGGTCATGTGGTGAATACTGCCAGTTATAAACCTTTTCAAGGGATTATCAAATGGCGAAATCTTCTCTGATACAATAATATTACAATTTTTAACGTGGGAGAGACACAGATGAGGTCAGCTACTTTCATAACTAAACATGTAAAATATATTAATTATCACCACAGGGAGCGCACTGAGCTCTACATGGGAGACACAAACCCCCTGATGCTCACCGTCAACTGCTCGAACCACGGCGAGGGGGCGTACGAGGCTGAGCTGCAGGTGGCGGTGCCACCCGAGGGAGACTACATCGGCAGCACGCGCAGCAGCGAGGGGCTAGGCACGAGCGATGGGGTACGGGCGCCGCCGCGGCGGCGGTGACCGAGTGCCGCGAGTGGTGACTGTCGTGCGTTTGTTCGTTCGGTCGCTTATTTCGTTTGTCATTTTTGTAAAAACCACACCTTATGTTGTGTTAGTCATGGGCCCATGGGAGGATCATCCAATGGCATGATGGTAATGAGGAAGCCATTCGTGGTACGTAATCAAGTACTTTTTTTGTGGGCTCACGTAAAAGTAAAACTGTGTAACTCGCCTCCACCCAATGCAACCATTCGGTAAGGTTATTTCACACAACCAGAATGTCCTAAAAGTAATACTTCACACCGGTGTGTTAAGAGCGCAAATCCACAACATAGTGAAGTGGATAAAGTTGGCAGTGGGAGAGCACGTATTATAATAACCTCATCTTGCTGTGTGTTATTGTCCTTGTTTCATTGTGTTTTGTCTGCTTTAGAATCTCTTCGCCCCAATCTGTACCCTGAAGGAGGACAACAACACTCGGTTGGTTGTCTGTGACCTGGGGAACCCGATGAAAGCTGGCACTAATGTAAGCAAGCCAGCTATGCCTCATATGCATTCACGAGTCAATTGCATTTGTTTTTAAAAATCGCGTGTTAATTCAATTTATTAAATCTGTGCAATGGAATGACTGTGTAAGCGGGGATGTCATTTGTTTCTATAATGAATGGTTTATGTGTGTTTTTGTGCACCTCTTGTGTTTTCGTGCGTTTGTGTTTTGTGTAGCTACTGATTGGGCTCCGGTTTGATTTCAAAAACATGGCTTATGACAGCTCATCCATCACATTCAATGCCAACATGAAAAGGTTTGTAGTATGTAAAGGTGATATTTTTCACTTGAAGTCAATACACAAAACGCAATTTTAGTAAAGCACGTAGCTTACACTTAACATTGGCGATAATACGCATTTCGTATAAGTTTAATGTATTTCACCTCGTTGCCTGCTGCGGTTTTGTCTTCAGCACCAACAAAGACAACCCGGAGAGCCAGCCCCTCGCTCTGCGCGCCGAGCTCGCCGTTTTGGCGAAAGTCGATATTCGGGGGTGAGTCCTTCTCCCGTGGCAACATCACACAGTCAATTGATCAGCGGACGTATTCAGCCTCTCGTCGCGCAGGTGGCTGAAATATTAGGTTTGCCACCTGTCGTGTTTTTTTTTTTTCCCCCAGCACAGTCCTCCTTTGAGGCAGCTGTCCCAGGAATTCTGTTAGTTTTCCTGGAACAAGTCGTTCAAAGTTTGGGTTTTTGCCAGTTTGGTGTAGTCCTCTCCCTCTCTCTCTCTGTTTACCCCCACGGTATGTCGGGGTTTCTTATGCCTCTGAGGTGGCAATGCTAGGCTGCATTGTCGCTCAGTTTTTATTCAATGAGTCCAGTGACACACGATGGCCTAGTGCTACGGTGTAACAAGAATAGCGGGGTCTTTTTTTTTCTCCAGAACGTTTTATTTGTATTTTTTAATTCATCTTGAGTGAAAGTTTCATGACATAATAAACCTAGTATGAAATGTGTGCCGGGCAATTAAAATTTAAATCTGGTCATATCACAACAAATAAAGGTTTTAAAACTTATTGCTATGGTTGGATGACGAACCAAATAAAATATGCTCCAAAAAATTTAGCGTTTTCATACTAGTGCAGGCCTGCTCGCGCTACCAACGTGAGAAGAAGTCGGACAATACGGCCCTTGCAGTCTAAACGCATCTTGCGTACGAGTCCTCAATCTGTCGTGTCGCTCGTCGTGGTGCACTACGTTGCTTTGATCCGTGTCGATGCTTTGCTAGTCCCTGTGCCGGTTGTTTTCCCTCTGGCGAGCGTGATGTCATTGGAACAGCTGTCATAAGTCCGATGACGCAGAAACTACAGCGACCGAGAAGAGGCACAGGGAGTGCAGATTGCACAGCTCCGAAAAATGTCAACAATTGAGCACCTTCAAGCTCTCAGCTGTTAAAACAAAGCGGGAGCCCTCGTGAGCCAGTGTTTATGCATTAAACCCTGAGCTGTTGTGCTGCCAATGTGTGTTATTGTGTTGAGTTTTGAGAGAAAAACTTGTGTGGTTATGCCATTTGTGGTGACCTAACGATGAACAAATGTCCAACAAAAACAAATCTATTGACATGTTGGGTTATGAAAGTAGCTGACCTTAGAAAACATTGACACTGGATGTCAGACGCTCCTCATTCATCATCAGTCTTCGTTTCTTTAAATACAATTGTGAGGAAATGTCTGCTTGTTCCAACATATTTAAACAACTATTCCTCTTCCCATGAAAACTTGTTTTTTCCTGGTAAAAGTGCTTGCAGAAAAGTGCACGTACAATTACATATAGTTTGCACCAAATCTTAACAATTTTCAATCTACCTTGTAGGATTGCCAGTAACCTTGAGTACTTAAAATAAGCAACGTCAGTGTCAGTGGGATTTGACATTAGACTTGGCTGTCAGCTAAATTTAAATAGCAAATAAAACTTTACTGTGACTTAGGAAAACAATAATTAATTGATTTCTGCAATTTGATTGTGACTGACTTTTAGAGTTGTTCACCATTAGCTCCATCTCTCCATCCTAGGTGAAAACAAATTGTCTTTTTTTGCAGGGTGTCGATCCCAGATTCAACAGCTATCTATGCTGCGGAGTGGAAATCAGCCACACTCCTGTCTTATCAGGAGGAGATCGGACCTTCACTGCAGCAAGTATTTGAGGTATCTGCAATTCTAAGCCCTCTCACTGCACATCGTTTAAAATCCAGGATTGTTAGTGCCGTTTATCCAGTCGCACGATGCATTGGCAACGTGCTTGCATTCGAGACTTTCCTTTTTTGAGCTATCATGCTGGTTTTAAACGATGCTTGAGTGATTGAACATGTTAAATAGATTAACCATTTGCACCATATGCTTCCCTTTTGTACCACCACCTCCCTCTGTAAATGACCAGGTCCACAACAATGGCCCCAGCTGGGTGAAGGCCGGCTGGTTGGATTTGAAGGTGCCCCACCAGCTTGAAGATGACTTCCTCCTCTACCCACTACAAGTCGCCACCGAAGGACCCCTCAACTGCAGAGTCAACGTACCCTTGAACCCGTTGAATCTACAGGTATGATCTCCTACTGGGACTGAGCATCCCTCGAGGATCTGGAGCCAAAAGTTATTTATTTACCTTCCTGTGCTAAGGAGCAATGGGGTGGTAAAGCTTAAAGCCTTGGTGTTTGCGTTGCACTAGGGGTGAACATTCTACCTTGTCGGGGCCAGATTTTTCCATAAAATGACCACTGTTGACATTTAACGAAGTTGAGGAATTTTTTTGATGCTGGCAATAGGGCTAAGCTGAGACGAACCCACAACAAGGCTCTGAACTTGCAAGCTTTCAACTGTGTCGAGCACTGTCTAACCACAGCACCTCCCAGCCAGATCTTTAAAAGAATCCCAATGTATGACATTCTGCATTGCCCTATAACAGTGATGTCATCTGCTAATTAACGTTAAAGTCGTAATGTGCTAAGTTCAATGCCTCGATATGGCTAAATTTACTGCGAGACACCACGTCATTCCTAGACGGTAAAAATGTTGCCTGAAGTTATTTACGCATCGGAGAATGTGATGAGTGATCTACGTCCTCATGGCATCCAGTGTAAAGTGAGGAGCAGGCCCTCTGGGAATGTGTAGGGAGTGTTGAGGGCTCTGGTTATAACGAATGAAATGTGTTCTATTTATAGAGGTTGTATGCAAGCGTCATCATTCCTACTTCCCCACATGTGTGTAAACACATCTGCATTTGGCATGCTGACTAGCGAGCATTGGCTAATGAAGAATAAAGTATAATCATGTTTGAAAATATGCTCATTCTCAAATATTCAAAGTGGGCTTTTCTGTATTTAGAAAACTGTGAAATCAACAGTGAAATGACAACCAACAGTGCTACTGCATAGAGTTGTTTTGATAGTTGTGCTGTATAGCTCTCCACCTTGTTTTTGGGGTGTCCTGTGCATTGTTCGGCATGATGTCCGACATTTTATGCCACATGTTAGAGGCATCTTCAGGAAGCAAGTAAGTTGGCCATCACGTTGAGGCAGGGAGGGTGTAATCTGAAAACATGTGAGATCCTATTGAACAGCAATGGTTAAAAATGTTATTCATCCTGCAGATACCTTCAGTCCTTGTGGAATTAACACATTGAGAATGTTTTTGCTTACTGTTGCTTTGCAAGTTAACTCCGCGTTGTCTAAGCATCGTCAGAGTATCTTCATCTACAGTAATACCTGTTGTGTATAATTTCAAAATTCACAGCTAATTAAAAATGACTTTGCACAATGTTTAGAGGCTGCCTCTGATAGCTAATGCGAACAAGTGGAATAAAAGTTCAAATATATTCTGTTAGCTATCAGGTAGGCATCCATCTAGTGATCTGTAATGAGATGAAAATCCACACTTAAGAATTACTCTTGAGAGCTGCCCTTAAGGGATCACTGTGTCGAAGAACGTTTTTAAGAGCAAGTCTCATAAGTCGAACCTTGAGAACCTTTATCTACAATTACCCTTGCACCTCGTGTGCTTACACTCTATAAATACGTAGCACATTATTTAAAAACGCACTCCCATGTGCTTTATGATAACATAAGGACCTCTTGGCTGAGAGAAGTGGTCTCCAGAGTGTTCAACGCTCGCATCCCTCTGGGGTTGGTAAAGTGGTATCATTTTGTGCAAAATCAACATTTGGTTTAATTTGTGCAGCTCCTCCAATGCAAATGAGTACCACTCACTTCACTTGGGATTTGTTTTGAATTTTCGGATGAAATATTTGTTGACCTTCACCAAATAGGGCAGCTGTAGACCATGTATTGTGTACTATATTACTGCATTTCTAGAGCGCTTGTCACCCGAGGGTCACAAAGCGCTGCACAGAGCTGTGGAGAGAACAGCATGTCGGCAACAATGACATGTGAATGTCATATCGACAACAATAAGTTTTTATTTGTTACAAATCTGAGCTGTGGAGAGAGACATGTCAATAATAACATCAGAGCATTTCATTTGAAAGTCAAAGAATGGCTCTGAATTCGAGAAATACGTTAAATCAGCGATAAATACACATTAAATAAACGAAGGAAGCAATAAATGTTCCTGAACAAGTGCAGGTCAGCAACGAGCCATTATCCCAGCACGACAAGAGTGAGCCGCATCAACAGCTCTAGCCAAAAGACTCGTAAGCCTTACAGAACAAGTGAGTTTTGAGACGACATTTGAAGATGCCCAGGGACTCAGCTGACTGAATCTTGAATAGAAGGGCCTTTCAGAGTCTGGAAGCAGCACGCAAGAAGGCTCTATCACCCATCGAATGGAGGTGCGATCTGGGCAAATACAGCAAGCCCATATTGGAGGATCGAAATTGTCGTGTTGAGGAGGGTGCCTGAAGTAGGTCACAGATGTATGTCGGAGCAACACCAGTGAGAGCCTTGTACGTAAGAAGGGGGATCTTGAATTCAATTCTGTTTTGAACCGATAGCCAGTGGAGAGACATCGGTACGGGGGATATGTGATTGTGGATGGGTGTACGAGTGAGGACTCTTAACTGCAGCATTCTGCACATGTTAGAGACAATTGATCAGGTAGGCAGGGTTGCCAGAGAACAGTGCATTGCAGCAATCCATTCGTGAAGATATGAAGATGTGTATTATCATCTCAGCATCAGGGGGTGACAGGATGTTGCAAAGTCTGGCTATATTTCTGAGATGGAAATAGGCTACCTTCGTCACCTTGTTAATGTATGTCTCGAAGCTGAGTGAGGACTCGAGTCACACCTAGACTCCAGACTGCCTTAGCAACATCAAGGGTCTGGTCGTCAAACATCAATTGGACGAGTTCAGCCTTGGACAATTGGTGCGGGGTTCTGACAAGCAAAACTTCTGTTTTGTCGCCATTTAGTTTGAGGAAACCTGAATGTAGCCAGCCCTACACAGTTGACAGTGAGGACGACATGCAAAGACCAGACGCATTGATGGATGGCTTTGTGTGATATAGATTTGGATGTCATCAGCATAGCAATGGTAGCTAAGACTGAGGCTGCGCCGGATATGGCCAAGTGGTTGTATGTAGATCCTGAAGAGGCGTGGGCCGAAGACTGAACCCTGAGGAACTCCAGACAAAACAGGATGGATATCTGAGATTTGTCCTCTGAGGCTGACAAACTGCTTCCAGTCAGAGAGGCAGGAGCTCAGCAAGTGCAGGGCATAGCCCCCATATACCCTACAGTCGCTCAAGTAAGGTAGGGTGGTAAACGGTATCAAAGACAGTGCTCAGGTTCAGGAGGACAAGAATACTGGGCAGATCTTCATCAGCAGAGACAAGTAGGTCATCAACTACTTTTGCCAGAGCAGTTGTTACTATAACCGAATCTGAACCCACATTGGAAGGGAACGAAAGGTCATTGTTGAGGACGTGTTTCTGGAGTTGCATGGCTACTGCACGCTCAAGGACCTTAGAGAGGAATTGTAAATTTGAGATGAGATGATAATTACCAGGGATGTTGCAATTGAGGCCAGGTTTTTTGAGCATTGGGATTACTGCGGCACATTTGAATAGTGGGGGAACGATGCTGGTTCACACTGGATGTGTCGTGTACAGTACAATTGGTTACCAAACAAAGTACATTGCAGTAAGACCTCGACTTAATATTCAACTCTATGGGTACTTTTTTGCCAGTAGACATATATAAGTAGAACAGGTTTAACCGTTTCTGGCAATTATGCAGGTGTTAAGACCAACGGACACAGTCAACTCCTTCCAATGCTGCAGCTTGCATTGAATATAATGGAAGTAATATATATTTTATTTTAATGTTTTTATTGCTGCTATCTGATGCATGTAATACTCGGTTTAATTGTGTTCTTAATTTATAGTTATATAATATGGTCATTACTCTGAATATAAGGTTGTCGTGTAAACATCCGGATTTAACGGACTTCCAGACACCCTATTCCCCCTTGTTAGTTAATTATACCCAGGTGTTTCTGCCTCACAATGTGCGTGCAACATTACTTTACCGGGACCAGTACTGGATGAAACAGATTTTCAACCCTTTTACATGCCTTCTAATAAACGGTCTCCTGGTATGGCAGTTGCAACAGTGGGGACTGTTCGTTTTAAAGCTCTCCTCCGTCTGGCCAAGAATGTAACTGGCTACACCACAGTTGATTGGCAAGCCACGCGTGGTAGGGTGAAGTGCGGATTTTCCCACCTCTTCTAGGATGTCTGGCCAACATCTAGGAGTAGTAGGCCAAAGTACCCTCCAGAGCGGCTGTCCAGAGCTCTCTCGAGTGAAAGCCGCTACATCAGCAGTGTCGTGAGCAAACTATTACCGGACTGCACCTTTATCCTATAATAAATTGTCTACATTTGAACAACAAATCACACTGAAAACTAATAGCAGCTTTCCATAAATCTTCTTCCCCAAACGAATTTATTTTACTACAGGAAATATTACCTTAAGGTATGCTTTAATAACGTAACATTTTTTAGAATTTAATGGTCACGTTGCTGGCCTTGGCAAAAAAAAAAAACTGCCCCTCCTCGGCGCCACCGGAACTGAATAAGTAACGCTGTAATGTAATGATGCGGATAAACATCTTAATGAGTGGTTTCTGCAGAAAGTGGAATGTATAGAACACGAAGGTGCAGTGTAGCGCTTGCAGCCTCTCGTTGATTTGGCCGCAGCTCTTTGTCAAGCTGCCATTTCTAATCTACCACAGTCTGACTGAAGGGCATGTAGCCAATGTGAAGAGACGGCACTATTAAAGGTGTCTGCTGCCAAAATGAATTCAATGCAAATTAGTGCACTGGAGGAAATAGAGGCGGTCTCCAGCAGGCTTAGACAACCCTTTCCCAAGGTGAATTTTGGCTAAAAAGTTAGTCCAGTGATGGTGATTGGAGGAAGATAACGCATATTGATCGATGGTCTCGATGGCTGTAAAGTACATAACATACTTAACAATGCATGGCGTGAGTGGTACAGTACTACTGTTTGGCAATGTTTATGGCTGTATGGATCGCATAAAAGCTGCTACCTGCCCCAGTGATGCATGTGGACGGATTAACTACAGCAATAGGATTTTTATTCCACATTGAGCAGCGCGATGAAGTGGGGTCACATAGCCTCCATGACCCACACTAAATAGAGAGGCCCTCAGTCAGCAGTCCGTTGACTAAACGGCTGTAAATATACTTATATTGAAATAACTGCATATACAAAATCGGCGTGTAAATAGTAATGAATCCAAATCCCGTTATACAAGTAGTATTTTCGTCTTCCCTTGCTGAAACAAATAAATATATAGCATAAATATTTTGTAGTTTTTTGCTTTCCACAATTCTATTATGCCATATAGCAGTCCTAAATTATATGGGGGTATTATTAACATTAACGAGCACAATAAAACGTGCTGTCAAACCATACGTTACCGACCTTCAATTATAATGTTCCATCATTAATGGTGTAGAAGCCTAGAAATGTTACTTTAAATATTGCAGTGAATTTGACCTAATTACATCCCAAGTTAACATTTCTGTAAGATAAATCCCATTGGGATTGAATATTATTTGGCTGAAACAAATTCATATAGTCCACCTTCTCCACATAAAGCATCTATGTTTTTATTGAGTATATCTACACATATAAATTGTTACACGTAGTAGTCTCAATCATTACAGAGCAAAGTGCTTGGCCATACAGCATGATGTATAAATGTGTTTGATTGCATGTTTTAAACCTGGCATTTATTCAAGGTATATTATAATGCGTAGCAATGGATGATAATAACACTCATTTATTGTACTGGTGTAGGTTTCCACGACTATAAGAATTGCTCTCCTCCATAGCTCTTCTTTGGGGATGATTATGTCTGGAGTTTTTTTCCCTCTCCTTTGCAACATTTTCCCTCCCACCTCGCAAAGGACTAAAAAGAAACACTTGACACTTTAACTATCCTGATGTTGTTGTTGTTGTTGACATGTCGTTCTCTCGGCAGCTTTGTGTAGCGCTTTGTAACCCTCGGGTGAAAGACACTCTAGGAGTACAATTATTATCATCCCAAAAGAACAGTTTTGGACAGCAATTTGCATACAAATATATTTTTCTGAGTTAAATGCTTTCCAGCATTGGAAAGGTTATGTAGCCTTTTAAAATCTAATTGTTTCATCGCTCAAGTGAGCATGGGAACATCGCTTATCTCTACCGGTCGTATAGTATTTAACTATGGTTTTCAATTCCCCATCCCTATGCTAAGAGTCATATATTCCATAGGACAACCACCGTTCATTGCATCACCACTACTGCATATCTTTTCATGATGCTAAATAAAAGATGGACTGAATTGACTTGCATGGCTGAAAAGTCTGCACTGGCCCTACTCTTTTAGAAATCAACTGTGTTAAATCCTTATTTTAAAATTCAGTTGTAATTAATGAAAAGCTCTAGTTGAGGCAGTTATTAGCCACATTTCTCTAAACTCTCCATGTGGTTCAGCTGTGTTCCTTGTGCTCAACTAAGGGCTAACGTTTCCTGCCACAGGGAAACTGTAGCTTCCTGTTTACCGTTACGGTCTGATGGATTGAGGCAGTTAAGAAAGATTTCCCAAGATTGGCGTTATAACCAACCACGATGCCTGATACTCACCAAAAAAGGACAAAAACAAAACGACAAAAAATATAATGATGCTCCGTATCAATGTTTTTATTTTGTAGTTCTCTCTTAAAAGCTGTTGAAATTTTGTTTACTATAACAAATTGGATGGAGCTGGGATTACAATGCTGTTTTGTCTTTGTTCAGTCCTGCCTTCATTTATTTTGGTATCATTTGAAATAAACATATCCTCCTGTCTGTGCACACCAGATTTACATGTTTTTTTGGGTGGATTTTATGTATCGTTTATGCGTGTTGTTCTTTAAATACATTATTTGGCCAGATATATTTTCAATCCCTTACACAAAATTGCTTTCAAAATACAACATTACAGTGGCTTTTAGCATGACATCTATCATTGGCATCATTGTAAGGCGTCTTTAGTTTTGACATTGTTTCTGCAACGATGTGTATGTTAAAAAAAAACCCAAAAATTGTTATTGTTGCTGATTTTCCGTTCTAATGTTGTTTTCGTGCCGTTCTCTCCGCAGGTCTGTGCAGCGCTTTGTGACCCTCGGGTTAAAAGCGCTATATAATTGCAATTATTTG
>JAZEWT010000003.1:35657183-35668683 GCA_036362905.1 Mordacia mordax | reverse complement strand
CGGCCAGGATAGGTCAACCCCCCCCCCCGCGACCCTGTACATAAAGCGCTCATTCTAGCTGCACATTATCAAGGCTTTAAGTCTTATTTCAGTTCTTTCCACTTGTCGATTACTCTTCCTGAAGTTTCACAGAGGCAGCAATATTCCCAAAAAGACATTGGCAATAAATCCAGATCAAAGTAGTTTAGGTCAGCAGAAAACAGATCACCCGTAGGGTGAGTACTCTGCTAGTAGAAGGTAATGAGCATGAAGATGACAAGGGTAACATTCCACCGTGTCTGCTGTGGCTGCCAGGTAAATACCACTGTGGTTCTTGTGAAAGCGGGGTTCCAGCGCCCGGTGCCCTACTGGGTGATTTTCCTGGCTGTGCTGGCCGGGCTGCTGCTGTTGGCCCTGCTTGTCTATGCTCTGTGGAAGGTAAGTACTGCACTCAGGCCAGCCAGGCTCTCGGTCACTTATGCATTAAAAAAAATATATATATATATATATCTTTAATTCACTTATCACATACGTTGGCAATTGTTTGTCGTTTCAAAAAAATAACAAAAAAGGCATTGCTGGAAAGTCGTACATTTGTTATGAATGTAGTATATATATATATTTTAAACCTAATTCCTGGTTACAAAGTTTTACAATTGCTGTAATTTTTGTTTGCTTATCTTTTTGTCTAAATTACATGAAAAAAAACACATTCAAATCTCACACTCGTGTTCTCATGCCTGAACGTTATGTGTTCACACACTGGCACACATTGGCGCACACACGCCCAAACATGCAGATGGGATTTTTCAAGCGCGAGCGTTACATACATGATGAGATTCCCGCTGAGAAAGCGTTTCTCAAGCCACGGCAGAACGGTGTTGAAGCCTGACTGCAGCAGGCCGGACTAACCTTCACCAGACCTGACGAGACGAAGATTGAAATCGATTCGGAATGAAGCTGGCCTCACATCTGACTGCGTTGAGCACTGGGGAACCAATGCTGAGCCAAGTGTCAGACGTCTGATAAATGGCCAGATATAGACTGCATTGTTCAAGCAGCATGGAACACCGTTGACAAGATGCGCTCAAATTGGAAGCAGTCACAACAGAAAAAAAAAATTAAATAACCAAAGACAATATTCAACTATATTTGATTAACATTAGCAAGGGACCTGCTCCTAGAGAACAGATGTTTAGGCCACGAGACTGTCTGGTTAATACACTGTCTACTGAATGGGAAGAGTTGATCAAGCCATGCAGTTTTCCGCAGACCCAGACTGCTGGGCTGTGTAAAATGACAGGAAAAAGGTTGAACCGGATTTGCTGTTCTAACTCAGGTCTCACCAGTATTTCTTTGGATCATGCTTGGATGGTGGTTCCTTTAAAACCTCTGCTTCTTGCACTGAATGTTAAGAACTGTTTTTCCTCAAAGTGTTTGTGTGCTATTAAAGACTGTTTCAGTTTCTGCACCTTCCATCTGAGAGATGGCATTCAGGGCCATTTCCTCAATATCGATGCCCATCCCCTGACATAAGCTTTGAGATGCACGCTGTAAAGCTCTCTGATAGTACAAAAACGATAATAATCATTAGGTATGGGTATTTTTTCCTACTCACTAATCATGTAATTAATCCAGTTGCATATGCTTCGAACAAATAATGTATGGAAGATTCCACACTGCATCTTATTTTCAGAGGTTCAACTGACTGACCGTGGTTTGGTTTCTTTATACGTGTCTCTACATTTGTGGTCTGGAGCACCAATGTTTAATCCTTTTATGTTGATTGCTTGACAGAACGCTTTTGCCAGTGTACATTCACATCAGACGTCACTTCTGAAGACACTCCTCTTTAATAACTATGCTTTCCACACAGTTGCAAATTCCTAAAAACCAAAAAAGTGTGTAAGATTCAGTTGGAATTGCATACGTAGCAATTTTTGTTTTGTTGTTGGTGCTAAATTAAGAGTGTCTGGGATCACATTTACAATTGATCTTTGCCTGAGAGAAAAACACAAATGTTTATTTATCTTAATCATAGTAATAACAAAAGGACATTGTTCACAAATGTATTTATGTTTTTTTAATAAGCTGTAGGTTAACTTAAAGAATTACGAAACACATAGACTGCTAAACAATTCTGCTCTAGATGGCTGCATGATGGTGTGCAAGTACCTTAACGCATCAGTGTGCGTCTGCCCCGTAATGTTTGGCTGTAGTTACAAAGCCTGTCACTGGTGTTTAGCACATAGCAGATGCTACTTGTGTCCCAGGGACATAATACATTTGAACCATGAAATAATACGCCCACATTCTGGTAAATGAATCACCTTTTGTGACTACAGTGGGTCGTGTAAACCAATGCACGTGACCTATAACAGATTTTCTCATTGTGATGTGTATAATGGGATCGATCAGTTAGTAATGCATTAAATTCCTCATTGTGACAACCGGACTCCATAGCAAAAGCATTATAGGGGATGAGATGTAATGGTTGTGATTGTGGCCTTGATGATGTAGAATTTTTTTATATTGTGTGACAATGCAGGAGAAACTTAATATGCGTTATGTCTTATGGTAATCGCGACTACAATATCAATTTTAACAGATATGGCTTTTACATTTTTATACCAATCCAGCTTAACACCTTTTCGTATTAGTGATCGTCCTTAATCATCACCGAGGCCCTGCCATAGATTATGAAACTACAGATCTTATAGTCGGTGGCGATTTTGCATGGTTGACTTTAAATTCATTGGCTTTATGCGACTCATCCGGCAAGTCAAACTAAATACACTACTGTTGCTTAGTGTTCTTTGATACGACTTATCCTGACGTTGGTTTTCATGTATGCTTGTGTTTTGTATCTCAATTAAACTCCTGCACTTTATTTGCAAAAGGCATGTTAGCAAATGTCTGGATTTTTTACAGCGCGTTAAATGTTAATACGAACACTTTAAAGGCAAATTATTAATACGTTTAGGCATTCAGTTTTATATGTACATTACGTTTAATAATTTCCCCAATGGATCGGTTGCATGCACTTTTAATCACTTTTAGAAAGCCACGAATATCCCAAGTGCAGATAATCTCGCCAAAAACCTTAAAAAAATTACCATTCCCTAATTTCGTGTGCTGTTGTGTGAGCATTGTAAAGTATAACCCAGGCTGATGCACCTTCCAAAATGCATGTATACTAAACTCTTCGAAAGATTAATCCGGCAAGATTTAATAAATAGTGGCATATTGGTCCCCATTCTTAGCCAAGCAGAATATGCCTCCAGTTACTTTAAAAGCCATGATGATGTGAGCATTTTTTGCTCAATTGCGTTGTATTTCCTGCCTCTTGGCACATGCAAGCGCTAGAAATATGCAGGTAATGTTGCCAATTAAAACGTCACAATAGTGAGATTGTTGGGTTTAGAATAGAAGCATTGTGACTGTCTACCGTATTTTAATGTGCTATATTTCTACACAGCGTCACAAAGAACATAGATTATTTCAGTACATTCACGAATGAGAGCACACTCTCCACACTGGTCATCTAGGGTTTGGGACAAGGACATGATGTAGACTTTGTCTTTACAAAATTGTCTTTGGATGATACGTGAGTGTTGTGTGGTTTGGTATTGTTTTTGATCACATGAAGGCATGCGTTGTAAGTGGGGTTTTTTTTTCTAAACCTGTGACCTAAAGCTACTGCTGTATAGGGATTCTTAAATTGTATTCCCTTTACTTCCCTGCAATGCAAATATCACTTCAAATGATAATTCCCTTACAATGCACACGAAGGACATTGGTAAAATAATAAATCTTGCAAATAGCAAGAGAGAAAGAATGAATTTTTTGAAACCTCTGGCTATTAAAATTTTACACTACAAACTATGCTAACCTACACAAAATATATTTTAGATCCAAATTCTTTCGGATTCTTACGTTAAAGTTTCGGTCAGAAATTGAGTTGATCAAGAGTGGGAAAGTATGCACTAAATCTTTGCTTTAATTTTTTTATTTGGGCCACTGGAGTTGTGGCGAGACACCAGGCCCTTCTTAGTGCGAGGCAGCAGCTTGTAAAATGTTTATGCTATCAAGTGTAAGCATGCATCGTTATCTGGTTTCATCCACTCAGCCTTAGTTATATGGATATACGATTTTATTTTCCATTCCTTCCAGGTAGTTTAGGTCATTCATCTCCCCTTATAATTGTTAATTTTTATAACTTAAGTTATTTTGTAACAGTTTAATGTTTTTTGTTTTAATTCCTGTATATTGTGGTGTTTGCCAACTTGTTGAGTGTGGCATTTATTTTTTATTTCGTTTAGTGTGTGTTTTCATTTTGTACACTGCCTAGTGTGGTTGGTAGACTGCATAATACTGTAACGCATAGAGGTATATGAAAATGGCTGGGGTAATAGTCTGTCAAGCAGTAGTGACATTTTATGATGAGGGATCCTGTAAAAGTAGCTCCTGTAGCTCCTTTTAAAGCAAACAATTAAAAGCGGTCCAAAAATGTAACTTTCAAAAATAAACTTGTACATGAGCCGAGCATTCAAATGCATGCATTCCACATTTGGAGATTCGGTGTACACAATTCTGGAAGAAATGTACTGCTTTTGCAGAATCTTACCTCAGATGTGGTGCTGATATTGTGCAAGAGTGGGTGTGTAATTAATGTTATTCGTGATTGCAAACAAGACTGCAAGTGCTAGATTAATCACATCGATTTAGTCAGCCAAAAACATCGGCTGTTATGGAACTAGTTTTTAAATATCAATGAATTCTACTGGAATGTTCTATAAATAATTAATAAAATGTGGAGGGAATTTTATTGTACTCTTCTTGCAGCAATTTTTTTTACCAAGCTGCATATTGAATTAAATGATGTATTTAATGCGGCAGTTGCTAATATGTATGTTTGTATTGGTTGGGAAAATTACCAGATGTGTGGATCAACTCTACAAAAACAGACTCAAATCCAGTGATAGCCTCACTTAAAAATTCCCTTAAAGTACAAAAAAATTATTACATTGTATAAAACGTAATACTTGCAAATACAAATTCATAATGTTCTATTTCAATTTAACCTCAAAACAAATATGCTGCAGAAACTTGTGTCTTTTTAACTAGTTCGAAGTTTGTAGTTTTATAACTAGTTCTGCTGACAAAAAAGTGCATAGGGCTGTCAGATGAAAGCATTGGCTTGCTTATTACATGACTATTCAATTTAGCAATGTTTGTCTGACGAGAGATGTTACGAATGTTCACTTTATATAATGATAATTGTACCTAGAATGTAATGACTCGCGAGTAAATATGTTTAAACCAATTCGAAATTGGGAAAGTTATTTGCCTATTTGGTGTACAAATGTGTATTTAACCTCGATACATTTCGCAACTACAATGCCTCTAAATCCATGCGCTCTTCCTGTATAGACGTTAGCACCACAGCTTGTCAACTTTTTCCACTGTTATATTTTCTTGTCACATCTGAGTGAATACATGTGATTAAACATCAAGCAACTTATTTTTAATACAGCTAATTTACAAAGATTAGTCTTCTGCGGTAGTCAGACCATGCACAACTTTTCTGTTACTTTTTTTGGAAAACAATATAGCGCAACGTACATTTGTAGCGTCTGACAATACAACAACCTGCTAACAAATACGTTGGCAGACCATTCATGCGGTATGTCTAACATTGTGAGGTAGCGCAAATGAAATGAAATTACATTAATATGTTTTAGACACGAAACAGACGAATTCAAAAGAGATCCAATCAAAGCCAATATCAAGGAGGTCCACATTAACGGCAATCGTCATAACCTTAGAAAATGCTCGAATTGCCATCAATTAAAATCTATACTTTAGCCGAAACCGGTTAATGATGGCTGTGAGCACGACCAACATTTTATTTTGTAATCCCTTTATCATGGCTTCAGTGAAACGCAAACAACTTACGATCCAACTTTAACTTAATATTTTTTCTCCTGAATCCCCACCGAGCTGTAATAAAATGTAACTTTCAGTGTATTGTTTTTATTCACTATTTTCTGTATTTTAAGTCTGGTGTAAAATTTAGAGCGTTTTATAAGAGTAACTTTCAAGCCCCATTACAAGCGTATGCCAATACCTACTGTAAGTACTCCAATTTCTTATGAAGGTGTGCTGGTCGGTTCTCAATCTTAAAGTCTATGGATGTTAGCTAGTTCAACGTGGTAAAGGGTATATCCGTTATACGCACATTCACAGGTATGGATGTAAATGTCCACAAACTAGTTGTAAAACAATGTCCTTTAAATAAACTTAATCTTCATTAACCTGCCCCAACCAATACAACAAAATAATAAAAAGTGTTTGCTTTTTTGTGTTATTAAAAGAGATGGCTTCATTTCATTGTTATGATGTCAGTCCTTTTTCTATGTAAATAATGTATATGTGTTCTGATATAGCATTATTTTGAATAAAGTATGGCTTTTTTGTAAATATAATGACATTGCGTTTCATGTACCTGTATGTACATAAGTGTGAGGTTTGGCTTCAAGTATTTGCCATCGGAGTTTATAATTAAGGAATATTGCATTCACAGATGCATACGAAGAATAGACATCCACGTTGACCCTTGATTAACATCAAGTTTCAAACTTATCTTGTGTAGCCTGGTGAACAGACACCAGAATAGTCTACTTTGCAATAGTGCACTGGTCCACTAAATAGGCTTCATCTTGGAAGCCACTGACATCAGCGTCATCCAGACATTGCGCAATGATGCTTTCATTGTAACGTATCATTGAAACCATTTCAGAGGCTGGCCAGATGTCATGTATTTTGTTATGGACTGGTGCAAACGTTTCACCTTGGTGTAATTGTCTTATAAAATCTTTACTTTATTGCCGTTGTTAGATTTGCCATACCATCTGTGAAATTGCTACAATGGTCAATAGTTTCATAGACCTTTCCGTTGATTCAACGTTTACATTACGACAGGCAGGTCATACTGGAGTAAATTCCCTTATTTATAATTGACTGCTGAGCACATGGTGGAAGCAACGCATTTACTTTTAATGAGCCTGTTAAGCAATAGGCTATATTAATATATAAAATAATCCAGTGTTGCTCAGGCAATGGAAAATACAACGCCATATCCGAATTCACCTTACAACTGATAAGGGCTGTCGCGTTAAATAGCCATCACAAGCCATACTAATGTAGCATGCGCGTAAGCTGTTAGTATCGGTACGTGCTTAATCATGTACAGGGTCGCGGGGGGTCGCTGCCTGTCCCGGCAGACACAGGGCACAAGGTGGGTTTATCCTCAGGATGTGGCGACAATACATCGCATGGCTCTTTATTAGAGGGGGAACAATTTACTCAACAGGCCAAATAACCAAGGCAGCAGCGTGTCTTTGAACGGTGGGAGGAAACCGGAGTACCTAGCGAAAACCCACGCAGACACGGGGAGAGAACTCGCAAACTCCACACAAAGAAACCAAAGCCAGGAACCGAATCCACGTCCTTGCGGGGAGGCAGTCGCGCC
Organism: Mordacia mordax; assembly: GCA_036362905.1. Taxonomy (NCBI): domain Eukaryota; kingdom Metazoa; phylum Chordata; class Hyperoartia; order Petromyzontiformes; family Petromyzontidae; genus Mordacia; species Mordacia mordax. The sequence continues at coordinate 35,661,170 of JAZEWT010000003.1, read as the reverse complement.
ACTGCTCCGTCCTTTGCATAAGCAATTACTCAACAACAATGTATTCTTGGATGTCGGTTCTATATAGAAAGAGGGCCAGTACTGTAACCTCATCTGGGTTGGATTTTGAGCAATGACAGCTGCTTTTGTTTTTGCTAGAAACTCGAAAACACCTGTTTAGCGCATATGATCTATAATAGTAATTCTGTACTTCTGTCGGGCAACACGGACACCGTTCTCCACGTCCGCAGACCCATGCTCCTCGACCGATCGGGCTGACGTGGAGGCTTCCTCCCCTCCGGCGACAGGCGAGGTAAGCCGAGGCGCTTTCCTCAATTATTACGTTCTTTAATTACAACCGATTCAACGATACCAACACAACGATCACTGCACCCGACTCGAAGACCGTTTCCTCACCACTCGCCACCCCGCTAAATCCCAGCACTCTCTCTGCAGTCTTCCACACCAGTGTCCTCCTGTCAACTCCTGTCGCACACCTCCCCCAGACCGCTCTCCCGGCCCGTGCGGCCACTCATCTTTTATCTACCAGCCCCCACCTGTATGCGTGACGTCCGACATCCTGTTTACTACTTACGAGCGCACCTGGCTTCTTCTTGGGCATCCTGTCCTTCCGGCCACATATCCTGTTTATCGCACACGACCCACCTGGTTTCCGTTCGCTCCTCACCTCTCCATGACCTCTCCTTGGTCGACCACCCTCATCAACAGTGTAAGACAATCAGATCTGTCCCACGCCCAGCGCAATCAAACAGCCGTAACCTGGAGATTGGCCCGGCACGAGCATCGAGATGCACCTAGCCTGGCACGGCGTGGGGTTTGGCACCACAGTTCTTCCCCCCCCCCCCCCGGCGGTAAAGTCCGTCCCGGGTTCTCCGCCGCCACCGTGGCAAATCCCGACCACCGTCACATGGTCCCGGAGGTGCCCCGGGAGCCGTCTCAGCTGCACGGTTCCTGTGGGACGGCCGAACGCCTCCGTGGCTATCGCAGTCTCCGTGCTCCACGGGCCCAAGGGAAGGCTCCCTGAGCCCACCAGTTTGTCTGCTTGGGCCAGGCACTGTCGCCACACCCAGGTGGGCCACGCTCGTGGCTCGTTCTCTCCATGGCCACACTCGATGCGGGGTTTCCACGTTTCTATGAACCGATTCGGGGCCGGACCCTCCCCAAAGAGGGGTCTCCAGGCCTTCAGGCATCGCATGTTGATCACACGTGGCGCCTGCCAGCACCTTTCCCCGCAACAACACCGTCCAAGGCGTCAGTTGACGCACCACCGTGTGGGGTCCCTTCCACGGTGAGGTGAGTTACCCCACCTGCCCCAGGCCCACCAGTGGCGAGTATACCCACACTCACTCGCCAGCCACGTACTCCGTGAGATCGCTTCTCGCTCGTGCCACTGCCTGCCTCGTGTCGGCCTCCTCTCTGGACTCGTAGGCCCGGCCGCGGGCCTGGTGCAGGGTCCCCAGGAGCTGGGCGAGTGGCTCCTTGGTCTCCATCAGTTGGGGCGGCGAAACTTTGAAGAGAACGTCGGCCAGTAGATGCGCCTCATGTCCGTGTATGAGTATGCAGTGCACATCCAAGTCCCACTGGTGTTGGTCCACGAGATGCCTCAGCTTCCCTGTGAGGTTGGGTTGAACCGCTCAACCATCCCGTTAGCTCGGGGATGATCAGCAGTGGTCCTCTCCTGCTCGACCCCAACTCCGGGCAGATGTTCTGAAATACTTATGATTCATATTCCTTCCCCTGGTCGGTAATGACCCTTTCGGGGATGCCGTGCCACAACACGTAGCCCTCCACGACGACCGTAGCGGCAGTCTTTTCTGAATTAGCCACTGCTATTGGGTACTGGGTGAAGTACTCCACTGCCTCCATCACATAGCCGTTGCCGCAGTGGGAGAGGGGAAGCAGCCCTTTGCCGATCAATCCCCACTAGCTAGTTCACCCGGCTCACCCGCGGCGGCCGCAGTGGGACGGTGTAGCATGGTGGTCCCTCGCCACTTGCTGGCACCCCTGGCGGCCCTTTATCCAGGCGGTCACATCCCCACCCAGCCTGGGCCACAGGTATCGTTGGCGCAGAGTCTCCCTTGTGCGCCGCTCGCCACCATGTCCCCCCAGCAGATGGTCGTGCACTAGGCGGAGCAGCTGCGGATGTAGCGTGGTCGGGACACACAGGCCCCTGGCCCTCCTGTTGGTCTCCGTTCCTGGACCACTCCCTTCCGGAGTCCAAGATGGCTGTAGAGACTCGCATGGGCCCCTTGACAGCAGTCTGGTCCCGGGCAATAGCGTCCCTCACCCACACCAGCTCGGCATCGTGCCCCTGTGCCTGCCGCAGCTGCTCTGCTGTCATCCCCGGGAACTTATAGCCGACCCCCTCCCGGATAGGTTCTACCCAAGGCTCACCAGCCTCTCCAATGCTGAACGACGGCACGCGGTTCCACCGCCAATGGGGTGGGACCATTCTCGGACAGTCGACACTGACCCCCAGTAAAGCAGAGGCACAGTTGCTCCAGAAGTGTGTCGAGGCGAATCGCCGGCTGTCAGGAGAGGGCATCCGCATTGGAGTGCACCCGCCCCTCCCGGTACTCGATCCACAGGTCGCACTCTTGCAGCTGTGAGAGCCACCTAGCTATCTGTCCCCGTGGCTCTTTAAAATTTAGAAGGTATTGCAGGGCAGGGTGGTTGGTTCGAATTCGACAGCCCCGGGCGTGTAAGTATGGCCGGAACTGCTGACAAGCAAAGACCACCACATGCAGCTCCTGACGAGTGATGCAATAGTTCAGTTCAGCCCCGCTCAGCATCCGGCTGGTGTAGGCGATCACTTGCTTGTTCCCCCCTCACGCTGCAACAGCATTGCCCCCAGCCCGCATCCATTGGCATCAGTGTCAACCACGAACACCTGGGCAAAGTCCAGTACGGCCAGGGCGGGGGTATGTACCAACCGGTCCTTCAAGTCCTCAAACGCAGTGTCTCAGTCCTCGGTCCACTTGAAGGGACGCTTGGTGGATGTGAATTGGGTGAGGGGTCGGGCGATGGTACTGAAATACAGCACGAACCGCCGAGAGTACGTGGTGCGGTCAAGGAAGGAGCTCACCTCGGCCAACTTGCGAGGCCGCAGCCATTCAGTGACCGCCCGTACCTTGTCGGGGTCCATGCATACGCCCTCCTCATTCACTCGGTCCCCTTGTAGGTCACCTCCTGCTAGGCGAGGTAGCACTTGCGCGGTTTCAGCCTGAGGTTGGCTTCCCTCAGCCATTGAACGACCTCACGTAAGTGCCCTCAACGCTCTTCCATTGTCCTCCCGTACACGATAATGTCGTCCCGGTAGATGAGGCACTGCTCCCACTCCAGTCCCCTCATCACGTGCTCCATTAGCCACTTGAATGTAGCCGGGGCATTGGACAAGCCAAACGGCATTACTCGAAACTGAAACAGCCCCTGGGGAAGGATGGTGAACGTTGTCTTAGGCCGGTCCTCCTCAGCCACCGTGATTTGCCAGTACCCCAGCGCCATATCCAGCGTTGAGAAGTTCCGCTTAGTCCATTTAGCGTCTCATCCATACATGTCATCGGGAACACATCCCCCACCGTCACGGCGTTGAAGCGGCGGGTGCAGCGGTTAGCGCACTGTGTGTGTAGTGAGTAGGGAGTGGTGGCGCAGCGGTTAGCGCACTGTGTGTGTCGTGAGTAGGGAGCGGTGGCGCAGCGGTTAGCGCACTGTGTGTGTAGTGAGTGGGGAGCGGTGGTGCAGCGGTTAGCGCATAGTGTGCTGTGTGGGTCAGTAAGCTGTGGTGCAGCGGTTGAGTGTGCTGTGTGTGTGAGAAAGCTGTGGTGCAGCGGTTGAGTATGCTGTGTGTGTGAGAGCGATGGTACACCGGTTAGTGTGCTGTGTGGATGAGTAAGCTGTGGTGCAGCGGTTGAGTGTGCTGTGTGTGTGAGAGCGATGGTACACCGGTTAGTGTGCTGTGTGGGTGAGTAAGCTGTGGTGCAGCGGTTG
>JAZEWT010000003.1:35644351-35656524 GCA_036362905.1 Mordacia mordax | reverse complement strand
GGGGGGGCGCGAGCGGACGGTGCATCAGCTTCCTGTTTCTGGCTCGCGTGATCCCGTGATCGATAGTCATGAGCGATTACGAGACCTGTGACTTGTCTTATTTACTCATAATCCCGTGATAGCGAACCCGTGGTGCATGATTCATTGTGACTCGTGACTACGGGTGATGTCATCTGGAAGGCGTGAGAGGGGGTGGCGCGGGGATATAAAGAAGGGCGGGTTGGGAGTGGACAAGAGGAGTCGTCAGAGAGTCATCAGGGAACCAGGATGTAGTCTGCTGCTCGCTGTTTCATCACGCCCCGGGCCAGCGTCGCGCTCTGTTCAATAAAGCATCTAAAGTCAAGAAGTCTCTGCTCGCTGGCTGAACGATCGCGGAGTGAATGCCGATCCTCGCCGTGCTGTTAACGCTGAGCCGTCATGAGTCCGCGGTCCAAGTGGTGGTGCCGCACACGCAAACTCCACTCAGAAAGGCACCCGAGCCGAGATTCGAACCCGGGACTTCTTGCCATGAGGCGACAGCACTACCTACTGTGCCACTGTGACCAATGTAAGCGGGTAAATGCATATGAAGTCTTAAATGCTGCCCGAATACTCGTGCAGTAATAACAATTCAATTGGCAAATGCAATGGGTGTGTGAAGGAAAATTGTCACATGTTTCTCAAATTAATCGTCTCAAACGCCAAGTTTGACATGTGGCTGTAAGGACACTTTCTTGTTGTGCAGCCGTTTTCAAACTGTATACAGTAGTGCTGCAGTAGCCTTTATGTAACTCTGATGGAATGACACTTTTATAGTGGGGGAAAATCTATTTTACAAAGTGCACGTGTTGTCACGAGAGTGAGAAAAGCCACACTTTAGTGCTTTCGTAACATTTAAACAATACAAGGAAATTGCATCGCTGGATTAGTACTTTTGGTAGCTGTGCAAGTGGAAAAGGACAAATGAAAAGTATTTGATTGTACACAACGATAAGGATGTTTTTTTTTCTCGGTGAATCACAATCGGTATTGTTGAAATCTTGCTTCCTTCCTAAAGTGTGTTTGGATTTAGCTTTCATCTCGCAATTCTGATAACGTGTCAGACAACCATCAGCCTAAGCCCTATGCCACGTCTGTCGGGATTACCGAATCAAAGGCATTGCACAAAACAACAATAGTTGCACTTCTGCAGCACTTTTCACGCGAGGGTCACAAAGCGGAGAGAATGGCATTTCAGCATCAACAACGAAATAAAAGCAGCAAATCAGTAACAATAACGTTTTTGGGTTTTTTTTTTAAATACAAATCTGAGCTGTAGAGAGAGAACGGCATGTCAGCAACAACAACGACATAAGAACGGCAAAGCAACAACAATGGAAATTACATAGACATTATATATTGACTGCACGTATCACGAACTCAAGACGTATTCTTAAACTATTCTAAAATCCTTAACTTGAAGTGGTGTAATTATACAGTTGGCTATCGAAGAACTTGATACCAACGGTTTGAGGCATAGGAAATGTGGACTTGATAGGGTGAAGCTGTAAATGCTATTGGAAATCGGAGGTAAGGCTAATGATGCTGCAGGTAACACCGTATACCCAACAGATGTACCTATGCAAGTCTTCCAATCGCTTAAGAATGCGTGTTCAAATCCATGTCACTGACATAGAAATGGCACTTTGATATACGTTTATCCTCACCAGTTACAGCGATTTGAATTGTATGATGCCTTGTAAATTGCCCGCAGTGCCCAGTGATGGACTGGCGTCCAAGTCGTGGGTATATCCCTGCCTTGCGCCCTGTGTCTGCCGTGATAGGCTCATTATTTTTTCTTTTAGGTGATGGAATGTCGTGTTATAAAGTGTTTGAAAATGTACACGTTTTGCGCTTGAGAGTACTTTGTATAAAAATCCACAATCTGAGATTGAAAAACAAAAAGAGGGTCCTATTTGTCATCAATGTTCCATTGCGAGTTCTCATCTCATCTCATTGTCTGAAACCACTTAGTCCTATACAGGGTCACGGCGAAGCCGGAGCCTATCCCGGCAGACACAGGGCGCAAGGCAAGGATATACCGACGATGGGACGCCAGTCCATCGCCGGGCACTGCGGGGCAATTTAGCCTGCGAGCCAATCAACCTATGTAGCAGCATGCTTTTTGGACTGTGAGAGGAAACCGGAGTGCCTGGCGAAAACCCACGCGGACACGGGGAGAGCATGCAAACTCCACACAGAAAGGCACCCGAGCCGAGAGATTCGAACCCGGGACCTTCTTGCTGTGAGGCGACAGCGCTAACCACTGGGCCACCGCGCCACCCTGCTAATGAATTTATGAATTTTAATAGTTAACCATTTCATCTATTCCACCACTTTTGCCACGTGACTTTGTACAGGGCTATATAGGGCTATTTAGTTACTTATGAAAACAAATTTAAGGTCTTTATTTAAGGGTGTGAAAAGCTTGATAAGGTTACGTGAGCCAGTTCATGTTAAATTGGAAACGCTTAATTTCAAGAACAATAAGCTTCGTGATGAAACTCGATTGCTTACAACACTTGCACCGGAGGTTTTTTTTTAAGTATGCTGGCCGCTCCCACATACAAATCTTGTTCCGCAGACAGTGCTAGTGTGGGATTGGATCATCACGGATTTTTCCACAGTCACTGTGCAGGCAAAACAACACACAACACAGCGTATGCTTCAGATCACTTTGCACATTGTGGATGATAGGAATTTATAAAACCCATAAGGCATGCCGATTACACATTGTATAATATACTGTAGTGTATTATCCTTGATACATTTTTTTCAAAAATGCTTTTTTTTTCAACAATGTTTTTTTTTAATATTTGAACAAGGGAAAGCAGAGTAGGGAAAGAATTACATTGACGAGGGGGGAAAGAATGGGGGAGTAACGAAAGGGGCCCCCAAAGGGTCCCCCAAGAACAAATTGCATTTGCTTCATGAATTATATTGTTTTAATATTGAAGATTTATTAAATCGAGCCATCAGTGTTATTCAACATCAGCAAATGGATTGTATATGTTGCTTAACTTTTTATTAGGATTGCGTGCTAAGATATTGAAAACCACAATGAAATTGCAGCATAGGCAAGGGAAATATTAATTATTAAAGGACCAGATGTTCATACAAAGTTGTGTAGTGTGGGATATCTTAAAGTAAAAGCGGCGCATTGTGATAAGCACTGTTTGCTTTAATTTCGTTTATCTTTTAAAGTACAATAGTCTAATTTTTATACTTGTAAATTATTATGTGAAACACATTTCCGAGAATGTACGTAACAACCATTTTTCAGAAGAAATGTGGTGATTAATGGACAAGTGACCGACTGCAAGATGTTCTGCTAACTATGGCCGGTACTTCCACTTCACATTAAGAAGCCAGATTCATGTTTCATGGTTGGGATTTTTTTGTATTGCAGATTTCATGATCAAGCGCATTAACATTTTGACACGGGACAATCTGAAACGCATGCTATTTCCATGTCGTGATCGAAACCAGGGCTCACAGACATCTGTGAGTATACTACGGATGTATATACGTATGTACCACTCTGAGTGGCTTATAAGCTGATGTTGCACTGATAACAGCTGTATTAATCAGTGCCTCACACTTGCTGAGGTTTAGCAGAAAGCTCTGCACTCGTGCAAGTCTATGCATTGCTATGATGGGTATGCAAGGCGTTGCCGTGCAGCTCTATGATTACTATATTTAACTTTAGCTGAAAGCGTTCTGTAGTGTAAATGCATGTGTTTTGTATACGGCATAAATAATCAATACACTGGCCTCTTCTTAGGCAGAGGCGAAGAGGAGTCACGAAGAGGGGCAGGCAGTTAAGAGCATCAGTGGCCAGGGGGTGAATTCCAAACTATGGGGGCAGAACAGAAGGGTAGACTTCCCACTGAGCGAAGATTAACTGCGGCATTCAGCAGAAGGCGCTCAAGGAAGATGGAGTGCTCAGAAGCAGCACAGCGCTCACGGAGATCTCAGATTGAGAGGGAGACATGACCCGACAAGTGAAGGACTTTTACCACACATGGAAGGTCACTTTCAGCATAACGGATCTGGGCGGACGCCATATTGTACTGGGTCATGGGGACGATGGGGGCAGTGGTGTTTAGAGAGATGTTTGTCAAGGATTCCTTGTTAAAAATGTTCCAACGACAGTGGCAGGGGTGCGATGCACGAATATTTACAGGGATATTGGGGGCCATTGAGGAAACTAGTACCATGTAAAATGTAAGTAATCAAGTTGATGATGTAAGAGGTGTAATAGGTAAGAAGTTAGCATTGGTATAATAAAGAATGGAAGACCGTTGAGGTTTGGAAATAACGGTTGTACTGATGCAGGTTTTCACGGTTCGATGTATGATTGCTTTTCTAGCTCTTCTTTCGGGATTGCCATGTCTTGTCTCCTATGTGGAAGGTGAAACGTTGTGAAGAAGAGAGAGGGAGCGCTTAACAAAGTTATCCGGAAATAATAGCTTTGGAAATCAATCGTCAATAATGGGTGTGATGTTATTCGGAGTGGCCGGAGGTATGTCAGTGGTAATTGGTGGTAAGGTAGCAACACAAGAAACTCAAGTCAGCAGCACAATCAAGCATGCAATTGATGTATTTGTCCTACTTTTTCGTAAGAAATATTAGTTACATAATCATGTACTTTTGGTTGCATCACGTAAATCTGATTTAAACTTAGAGCTAACTGATGTGATTTAATGTGAGTTTTCAGGATCTCATCTCATCTCATTGTCAGAAACCGCTTAGTCCTGTGCAGGGGCGCGATGAGTCGGAGCCTATCCCGGCAGACACAGGGCGCAAGGCAGGGATATACCCACGATGGGACGCCAGTCCATCACCGGGCACTGTGGGCAATTTAGTCTCATTGTCTGAAACCGCTTAGTCCTATACAGGGTCACGGTGAAGCCGGAGCCTATCCCGGCAGACAAAGGGCGCAAGGCAAGGATATACCGACGATGGGACGCCAGTCCATCGCCGGGCACTGCGGGGCAATTTAGTCTGCAAGCCAATTAACCTACGCAGCAGCATGTTTTTGGACTGTGGGAGGAAACCAGAGTGCCCGGCGAAAACCCACGCGAACGCGGGGAGAGCATGCAAACTCCACACAGAAAGGCACCCGAGCCGAGAGATTCGAACCCGGGTCCTTCTAGCTGTGAGGCGACAGCGCTAACCACTGGGCCACCGTGCCGCCCAGTTTTCAGGATCTGTGAACTACAAAGCCAGATGTATTCCATAGGTTCTATTTTAGCTGTATTTGGTGTGCGGTGTTAAATGATAGTTTGTACTGCATGGTTGAATGTTTTGCACCATAGTCCCTACATACTTAGGCATTGTAAATCTGAAAGGCTTTGAGTGATAGGGCGGCGCGGTGGCCCAGTGGGTAGCGCTGTCGCCTCATAACAAGAAGGTCCCAGGTTCGAATCTTGGCTCGAGTGCCTTTCTGTGTGGAGTTTGCATGTTCTCCTCGTGTCCGCGTGGGTTTTCGCTGGGCACTCCGGTTTCCTCCTCCCACAGACCAAAAAAACATGCTGCTGCATAGGTTAATTGGCTTGCAGACTGAATTGCCCACAGTGCCCGATGATGGACTGGTGTCTCATCGCGGGTATATCCTTGCCTTTCACCCTGTGTCTGCCGGGATAGGCTCCGGCTGAACGAATGAGGATCTTAAATCTTGATACGATGTCTGTGGCCAACATGATCGACATGTGGACGTTTATAGAGGTGAACTAGTACAATATATTCTTGATAGTTCTAAGTGTGGGTGGCTTTACCATACTGGCTAAAACGTGCGTATGTGAAGAGTGCCTGGGTTTTTGTTCCTTTCAAACTTACTGGCATAGGAATATGGTGCCATCTGTTGGACAATGGTGGAATTCAGACAGAGGGAAGACGAAGTCATGAAATTAAATTAACTGCGCTCAAGATTCTCGTTGAATTGGCTACATTGCAAGTTAGGAGAGCTACAGTAGATATGCTTCGACGCCTTCAAACTGCTCACCACCATAACTGATCATATTTGGAATCAGATTAACGACGTCCACTTTGCCCAGATAACGGTATTTCTTGTGTTTAAGACTTTAAGGTCACATGAAATACACATTGCAGGTGGAACAATGGCGAGAAAGAGGCTACCGTGGCCCACCTCCACAATAAACACCTGATTCGTAACCCAAAAACCGTACCCGCTGGATTGAGCACCCCTCCTCTAGGAAGCTGGTCTAACCATCGACCGCATTTGGACATCAACAGGTCGACCCTGCACCAGATTACCATACAAATGTAAGATTTAATAAAGAGACAAGCGATACTCGTGCCATTATGCTCATGCAACCTAAACCATTGGAAATATAGTAAAACCCAGAGGCAGATAGAGCGACGTATATATGCTCAGGGACATAGAGAGATATATATAGCGTATATAGTGTATAATGATGTGATCAGCCAATGAATTATTTTTTAATCTATACATTTATTTATTTTTAACACAAATGTGATGCCCTTGGATTTTAGCTTGTTATTACGTGAAGGAGGAATATCACTAAAACTCTCGTGAATATTATTATTATGTGCACAATAGCTCACCTAGATATTGAATAATTCAACTGCAATGCTCTGGTATAGGAATGTGATTGTTCTAGTCATGTTGCCTGTTTGTGCTTCAGCAGGAGCTGTTGACTGGGGCTGCTGTCTGCTAAGGTAATGTTGAATCTCAGAATGGACCTCCACCCATCATGACCCTGTCAATGCACAGCAGAGCATGTCAGTGGGCACAGCCCAATTTATCCAGGCAGATAAATATATGAATACCATATCAATACATTATCTTAAAGCAACCAAATGCTGTGTGTTTTTCTTTGAAGCTCAGAGAAATTGTTCTGCTTGACTGAGATAAACTTGCAAGTTTAATTATGACATGCAAACTGTAGATCTGGCATTCACTCCGATTAATATATATTACTAATAATATTTGTATTTGTAAAGTGCATTTCAACCGATGGTCACAAAGCGCTGCACAGAGCTGTGGAGAGAGCGGTATGTCAACAACATCAGAACATATAAATGAAGTAAAATAATGACTATAAAACAATGAAGAACATTAAATAGCAAATACAATAATTGGCAAAATCTTAGTATTTTCATCAATTACATTTGCAAAGTGGACCATAAATGAATTAATATTCAGTGGGTTCACTGAGTAAACGTGCTTATAATTACAATTCATAGTTATAATTCACCGTGACCCTGTATAGGACTAGGCGGTTTCAGACAATGAGATGAGAGTAATAATTCACGATGAAATCCACTCGGAATCCCCGGGAAGAGCTGTAAGGAGCTGCAAAAAATCAGGACGTCGGCGTTGCTTTGCTAAGCCTGTTGCCTCCGCGACCCGGACCCAAACAAGCAGCATGATAATAGGTGGATGGATGGAAGACAATTCATTTGTAAAACTGAATGCTTCACAGTGCAGTATTAATTTATTCGAAATGATAAGCACGTGTTATTAATTTTGCATAAACAACCTTGATTTTAATTATCTTGACAAAGGAATATATTCATAATTTAGTGAGTTAATGTGGCTATTTCGAGTTTATTTATATATATATATAATTCAAAGTCAATTTTAAATTTTACATTCTCTTAACATTGCAAATTTCTATTTAACCCTTTCAGACAAAAGTCACCTCCCTGGATCTCTGATCTATCCGAGTCTGTATAAAGTCTGAGTTTTATTGCATTCCTCCAACGTCTCATTAATCCAGGGGTTCTCAACCTTTTGCACCTCAAGGCCTATAAGGCCCCACTTGAGTATGGCCTCCACGAACCACTATGTGGCGCTCGCGGCCGACCGATGGATCGCAACCCACCGGTTGAGAATGGCGGCCAAATTTGAGAAAAAAACAAACCATATTTAGGATGTTTAACAGATCAATGCACACACACCGCATAATCAATGCTGTGGACAGGATCTTGGTGTTTAAAAGCACCACCAAAAGTCATGTTCAGTATAGGAATATGGAGGTGGAGGAGTAGGGGTGAATATGATATTGGTAAAGTATATCTATATGCTATTTGTTGCAGACTGGATTTTTTAATTATTGTGCCGAATACCAAGTGATCATCATGGTGCCAGTTGATTTCGGTTTAAAGTCACACAGTGTAATTTTTGCTAAATAGATCTTCATCGAACTTAGCATTGTTAGTTTATAAAGGGAAATTGTATGCTGCTTCCATTTGGAGCCCTGAGCCAGTGGTGGAAATAAAGATTTTTCTTATGGCAAGAAGCAATGCGGCAGTATTCATATTACAAGCACAAGCGCTGTAGGTTGCAAACAAAAGCGATCCTAGGCAATACGTTGCAATTTATTCCCTTTGTCTGCTCTTAATGTCTATGAAAACTATGGGAGATGCTTATAAACAGTATTTAAAATTTGACCAGGGGGTGTCTAGGTTTAGATTCAGAAGAAAAAAAGGTGACTTTCACAAAGTAGCTTCTAGTTTGGCAGCTTATGATTGCAAGCTCCCGGATTATGTTTATCATCATCATTAAGGTGTTTTTTTCCCCAATTTTCATCGGGGTATGTCATTGCCACGGATCATTCTTTTCCACGTTGCTCTATCCTTTGCATCCTCTCTCATTAAACCCATCTTCTTAAGGTCATCTTCCACTGCTTTTTCTATGTTTTAATTGGTCTACATTCCATGCAAATAATCCCGATTTAACCCAGATTTTCTGAAAATACCCGTGCTTAATAGGTCAGTTCTCATTCACAATTGTTGATTGCACCTCGTCGCAATAGTTTAAAGCGTATCGAAAATCCTTCTCCACCGGACACAGCTAATGAATAAAACTCTCAAACGTGCCAATGTATGACTGCCTCAGCACACAATTGTGTTGGAAAATATGGACGCATTAGCCAGAGATTTTCAAACTCCTTGTTGGGTGCAACAACCAGCGAAACATCATACCAAGTTTTTAAACGTTTTGACTTGCTCTACAACACACTGGTGTGGTGAAGTAGTGATACATTGGCACATTTGTTCACGTGTAATCTTAATTGCCCGTGTCGGCGGAGAAGCCTGTAGGGCACACATTTACTTACGCGATCTGACCTTAACAACAAATATGGTTTTGAAAGCCTGCGTGTTGAAAGTACGATTTTTTGCAATTCACATCACAAACGGTGACCACAATCATCGTTGACTAAAGTAATAATGATAATAATATTTGCACTTTTTGAGTGCTTTTCACCTGAGGATCACAAAGTGCTGCATACAGCTGTGGAGAGAACCGCATGTCAACAACAACATCACAGTAGATCAATTGAAGTAAAATAATGGCTATAAAGCAATGAAGGACGTAAAATAACAGATACAATAATTGGACAAACCCGATAATTTCCTCAACGAGATGAACACTTATGCACAGCACCACTGCGCTATGCTATGTACTATCCATGTCATTGAACCTGTTGGACAGCAGGGGTCAGTAAGTTTCTTGCGGTTTCCAAACGTGCAAGGCTATCGTGGGTGCATGGAGACGGGCTTTGTAATTAATCACAGTTCGTTTTAGCAAGATTGTATGTATGTTATGCTGACAGCACTTAGACAAACGCGGCAATGCAGAACATTTCAAACGACCGTGTGAACACTTTGAAATGTGTGAAACTTCCAAACACCCATTAACACTGCACACGTTGCAATGCACGACTATTTTAACATCACAAAAACACATATGAACACTGCAGGTAGGTGTAACGCAACACGTTCTAGCGACACCATTTAGAAGCCTTGTGATTCCTCCGTCGCAGGAGGCGAAACCTCAAAAAATAGAGACAGAATGCTCCACATGGCTATTTTAAAGGGCAGCTCTTAAGAACAATGCTAACGAATTGAGCCGTGAAAACATACTTCAATGCAATGTTAGATGTAATATTCAAGAAATATTTGCTAAAATATAATCACCATCTTAAATTATTGCTCTTTAAAAAATGTATAATAATGAATTGAATTCTAAAGGCATTAGCCACTTATTGCACGTGGCTATCCGCTGCAGAGATGGAGTGGTGCAGTCATCTCACATGCTAGTTTGTTGCATCCCACGGTTGGCATAGGCATTGAATGGGAATTTCACGAGGAAATTTGAGTGCAAAAATGTGAAACATTTAAACTTTCATTCACGTTTATTTTTTTCATTCGTTCTCGGTAACTGCTTTGGCCTGTAAATAATAGTGGTGAGCCGGAGCCAATCCCAGCAGAGGCAGGGCACAAAGCAAGGCTGTTTCAAGGATGGAACACCAGTCCATCACAGAGTACTGGAGGCAATTTAGTCGGCAGGCCAATTAGCCTAGATAGCTGCAGCATTTCTTTGGATTGTGGGGGAAAACCGGAATATCCAGAAAAAACTCAACGTGCAAACTCAAATGCACTCAGGAAGGGGGTCCTGCTATACATCTCACTGCTATATATTGTTTCGCCTATACGTCCAAACGTTTTTTTATGGACAGTTTTGTTTTATGTCCAACAATTCTCCGCACTTATATCCAACAAGGCGAGAAGTTGTGCTCCAAACAGCCGTAATGTACTGTGCAGCCTGCCGTAACTTCAAATGCTTTGCCACCGCGCATCTCTGTCCGCAATGCGCAGCATCTTCTTTCTTACACGGACTTAAGAATCTCGTTTTTTTTATTGTGGACAGCACCCATTATGTACCAGCCAACCAACATTTCAAGGTAAGAGTATTAAATTGTCATTATATAACAGTTAAGGTTGATAACTTTCATCTCATCTCATTGTCTGAAACCGCTTAATCCTATATAGGGTCACGGTGAGCTGGAGCCTATCCCGGAAACACAGGGCGCAAGGCAGGGATACACCCGACGACGGGACGCCAGTCCATCGCCGGGCATTGCGGGACAATTTTAGTCTGCGAGCCAATCAACCTATCCAGGAGCATGCTTTTGGACTGTGGGAGGAAACCGGAGTACCCGGCAAAAACCCACGCGGACACGGGGAGAGCATGCAAACTCCACACAGAAAGGCACCCGAGCCGAGAGATTCGAACCCGGGACCTTCTTGCTGTGAGGCGACAGCGCTAACCACTGGGCCACCGCGCCGCCCAGGTTGATAAACTGATAATTGCATTTATAGAGCGCTTTTCACCCAAGGGTCACATAGCGCTGCACAGAGCTACGGAGAGAATGGCACATCAACAACGACAGAGAACGGAAAATCAGTAAAAAAATGTGGGTTTTTTTTTTTTACAAATCTGAGCCGTGGAAAGAACGGCATGTCAATAACGTCAAGACAGTTCAACTGAAAGTCAAACAAAAGCAATACATTATAGGACACAAAGTCAGCAGAAAATAAAAAAAATTCTTCAACAGTCCGAGCCGGAGGAAGGAATAAATGTTCCGGTGCAGGCGCAAGTCGGAAGAGAGCCAGCATCCCGGCACGACAACACTAAGCCGCATCAGTAGTCCTAGCCAGAGGACTTGAAAGCTTTATGGAACAAGTGAATCTTGAGACGAGATTTGAAGATGGCCAAGGACTCGGCTAAACGAATCTCCAGCGGAAGGGAGGTGAGGATGAGTGACTGGAAGGACGAAGGAACTGATTAATGGTCGAGAAAAGAATCTTGGGCTTGTCGCAGGTATCAGCCAGTACGCTGGAAAGATGGCTGGTATGGGCAGAGTCAAGTGCCTTCCGGTAACGGAGGAGCTGTTCCTTAAAGATTTGGCCATGAATGGTGAGGCCAGATTTTCTCCAAGTCCGTTCAGCCCTGCGTGCATTCACTTTGAGATCCCGGAGTTCAGCAGTATACCAGGGGGATGGGTTTCTGTCTGAGACATAGCGTCATTTTAATGGGGCCAAATCATCACGTATGCTTAATAGCACGTTGTTGCAAGATCACGGTAATGTGAAAAGTGGTGTTGTTTTAAAATTCGGTCTAAAAGTGTTTCTTAATGATATTTTTTATATATTGCACGTGTTTTAAATACTGTTTAATTGCTAGGTAACTAGAGTTGTGTGGGGAAAACAATATCTGAAACGAATCACATTAATTTTTATGGGAAATAAATCCCCGCTATAAGTCGTTTCGCTATATGTACATCTTGTCTGGAATGTACCTTGGATGTATAGCAGCG
>JAZEWT010000003.1:35621035-35632961 GCA_036362905.1 Mordacia mordax | reverse complement strand
TGTACTTAAGCGAAAGTGCCATGTTCACTGTAGCCTTGGTGAGCTCGCTAATGTGGGCAGACACACGGCTTACTTGCCTTGTCCAGCAAGTCAGTTTTAAATACAAATGTGTACAGCTCACAATACAAAGTAAATCAATAGTACATCCGTTAATCTTGGTAAAGGCTGCAATGCGAAGCAGGGAGAGTATGCATGGCTGGAAAGCTGTTTGCGATTTCGTTGTACTTTAAGAGTATGTTTAACGTTTAGCCAATGAAGCAGACACTTGTGTTTGCCCTGCTTGAATATTTACCAAATTCCTTATTGCGTATGTTTCCATGTCAGGGGGGAAGCTGCATTTCCTTGATGGGCCATACAAAAAAAAGCTCAAACTCTCTTTGTTAGGACAACAATATACTTGCTCTACTGTCTCATTTGCTCCGCAGATAAACGTTTGTAACGAGCGATCTCAACACAGCCTCTAAAGAATACAACAGGTGTTAAGATCTTAACACCTGCACAATCGCCAGATACGGTAAAATCTGTTGTAATCTTATATATGTATACTGGCAAAAAAAGTACCCATAGTGTTAACAGCCTCTAAAGTAAAGCATCTAAAATGTGCACTGCTCCTCCACTATTCTACTCAACAGAATAAATTATCATGCATTTATATCGTTTAAAGCAAATACAGTAATATAATTGGCTTGCAGACTAAATTGCCCGCAGTGCCCGGTGAAAGACTGGCATCCCATCGTGATTATATCCCTGCCTTGCGCCCTGTGTCTGCCGGGATAGGCTCCAGCTCACCGCGACCCTGTACAGGACTAAGCGGTTTCTGACAATGAGATGAGACAGTAATAATTTACAATAAAAATGGAATACTTGCTTTTAGCTTTTAAATCCCAAATATGCGTGTGACATATTGAACATGTCATTTTAATCATTTGATGATGCTCTTAAAGTCGTAATGATTTAGTCTCCATTGGTAGCACTGAGGGCGGCGCGGTGGCCCAGTGGTTAGCGCTGTCGCCTCACAGCAAGAAGGTCCCCCGGGTTCGAATCTCTCGGCTCGGGTGCCTTTCTGTGTGGAGTTTGCATGCTCTCCCTGTGTCCGCGTGGGTTTTCGCCGGGCACTCCGGTTTCCTCCCACAGTCTAAAAGCATGCTGCTACATAGGTTGATTGGCTCGTAGGCTAAATTGCCCCGCAGTGCCCGGCGATGGATTGGCGTCCCGTCGTTGGGTGTATTCCTGCCTTACGCCATGTGTTTCCGGGATAGGCTCCGGCTCACCGTGACCCTATAGAGGATTAAACGGTTTCAGATAATGAGATGAGATGGTAGCACTGAGGCAGTGGTTCACGTGTCTCATGTTCACATCCGGAAGCTCATCTCATCTCATTATCTGAAACTGCTTAATCCTATATAGGGTCACGGTGAGCCGGAGCCTATCCCGGAAACACAGGGCGTAAGGCAGGAATACACCCGACGACGGGACGCCAGTCCATCGCCGGGCATTGCGGGACAATTTTAGTCTGCGAGCCAATCAACCTATCCAGGAGCATGCTTTTGGACTGTGGGAGGAAACCGGAGTACCCGGCGAAAACCCACGCGGACACGGGGAGAGCATGCAAACTCCACACAGAAAGGCACCCGAGCCGAGAGATTCGAACCCGGGACCTTCTTGCTGTGAGGCGTCAGCGCTAACCACTGGGCCACCGCGCCGCCCCATCCGGAAGCTATTGGATCTATTCCACCTTTACTCGTTATTAACCCCAACAGGCAGAGAAGTGACGTAACCAAAAATTGAGCCTTGTGATTTTACATCAAGTTCTTTAGCCACAGGACCACTCAGCTGAATTAATTCACAACTGAGATTCTTACTATGCTCTGCAAGTCACACGTTAGTTATTATCATCTGCACCAGTGCTTTATTGCATAAACGACAATGTCCGGGGAATGCTGGAGAGAGGAATATATTCCCCTTCGGGTGCCCATTGATCAAGCGGTAAGCTCGGCTTCAGACTCACACAGTCATCTTTGTGTCTGCACCTCGTGGCTGGGCCACTTATCAAGATAAATGCATCCCCAAGGCTTACGTGCATCTTCCATCATAGATAAACCGTAACTCCTTAATCCCCTACGCTTGTCTGGCAGATATCAGCCATCATAATCCATCTGAGTAAGTTCAAAGGCACGTAGAATTCTGTCAATTAAAATGTGAAGTATTTTTGTTTAGTTGGCAAATTAAGTTTGAGACAACGATCCAGTATATGCAGTTGCACAAATCAAAAATATAAAACTGGATTTGTGCGATTCATAAATCATTTTAACACTTCATTATTGCACAATGGATAATCTTAGCAACATTGCAGTGGTTTTTTTAATTCTTAATTTAGCTGGATCAGGTCGTTATTGATTTCTTAACTGTTGAAGCTGATAGAATTTTCAAGGATTCATGAGATGTGAGGGTTGTGTTTTTATAAATGTCAAAGTGTGGGTTCTCACATCCTGAAATGTACATTTTACAAACCCGTCTAATGGAATGTAATAAGCAATTTTAGGTCCTCACCGTTAAAGGTGGGTTTTTCGACAACAGAGCTCACATATAAAGGTCAGTGCCTGCAAGGCATCGCATATTTGAGACAAACAAATGACGTGACAGTTTATGTCCCTTCAAAATTTATAACCAAGTAGGATGTCATGGTGAAGGGTGTGAAGTCTTGCTGGGGTTTAGCAGGCTGCCTCTATAAACAATGGTCGTTATTTTATGGCTAAATAGCTGGAGGGAAAAAATCTTTTCTTTCTTTCTTCATAACAAGCTATTTTATTGGATACAAATAGTACAGTAAAGCGTGATGTATAATGAAACAAATAAAAATATGCAATGTATATTTATCTCTTTAAGTTTCCTAGCACGTTACTGAAATTAGATGATATCATGTTTACAATATTGTCCATTGTTCTTATGTTCAAGCTTTACTCATTAATATTATCCTTAAAAACCATAACGCGGCACCAGTGGGTAGCGCTGTCGCCTCACAGCAAGAAGGGCCGAGGTTCGAATATTGGCTCAGGTGCCTTTCTGTGTGGGCTTTGAATGTTCTCCCCGTGTCCGCGTGAGTTTTCGCTGGGCACTCCGGTTTCCTCCCAGAGTCCAAAAAACATGCTGCTGCATACGTTAATTAGCTGGCAGACTAAATTGCCCGCTAAATCCATCATCGTGCACACACGTGTGAATATGCATGGTGCCGCATTTCCCTTTACGGTCAAACAGGTTAAGTTATCTGGCATAATATTATCACTGTCGGATGAAATGGCAAGGGTGTGCCGCATGAAATCACTTAGTTTATTTTCGATATTTACTGCTACGATTTGATCCAGTATATGTTCCGCATATTTCTCAAATGTTATCTCATCTAATTGTCAAAACCGCTAAGTCCTGTACTGGGTCGTGGTGAGCCGGAGCCTATCCCGGCAGACACAGGACGCAAGGCAGGGATATACCCACAATAGGATGCCAGTCCATCACCGGGCACTGAGGGCAATTTAATCTGTAAGCCAATTAACCTATGCAGCAGCATATTTTTGTACTGTGGGAGGAAACCGGAGTGCCCGGCAAAAAACCCACGCGGACACGGGGAGAGAACATGCAAACTCCACACAAAAAGGCACCCAAGCCGAGATTTGAACCCGGGACCTTCTTGCTGTGAGGCGACAACGCTACCCACTTTGCCACCGTGCCACCTATTTCTCAAATCTTTACCGTTAATGTCCAGTTATTGGAGCGCAGTCTTTAACTCTTTGTCTTTTAAAACACAAGTTGAGGTTTTTTTTTTTCCCATTTCAATTGCCCTTTCGGAGAGCATTTGGATGATGAAAATGGCATTTCTTGTACCTCGATCTTCAACATAACCACATTAAACTTTTGCAGCCTCTGGTTTTATTGTGTCTGACTCTGAGCATCAACATTTTTAACAGGATCTTTGTTACATGGCTCATTAGACTAATGGTTCTATGGAGGTCATATTTAATACCTTCAGGGTTTTTTGGGGAGTATATCAATCTCGTTGATAATCCGTCAATTTTTCCAAGCCAAAGTCTTCCAAACATTTTATTTGTTCTGCTGTTATTTAATCTGCTCCTGTAGCTTTGTTGTTTTTCATCCTATTAATAAGTGTTCTTACTTCTGCCTTAAGGACTTTCAAATCATCCATCCGTTTTTTTAAATCTATGGCTTTCCTTCTCGGGTATCCTGAAATGAATCTTCAATATATTCTGTTCATCCCGCTCAATGAGTGCAGTGCACCCTCCTTTACCTGTGATGTCTTTGATATTAGATATGTCTATGCAATGTTTCTCATCTCATCTCATTGTCTGAAACCGCTTAGTCCTATACAGGGTCGCGGTGAAGCCGGAGCCTATCCCGGCAGACACAGGGCGCAAGGCAAGGATATACCGACGATGGGACGCCAGTCCATCGCCGGGCACTGCGGGGCAATTTAGCCTACGAGCCAATTAACCTATGTAGCAAGCATGCTTTTTGGACTGTGGGAGGAAACCGGAGTGCCCGGCGAAAACCCACGCGGACATGGGGAGAGCATGCAAACTCCACACAGAAAGGCACCCGAGCCGAGAGATTCGAACCCGGGACCTTCTTGCTGTGAGGCGTCTGCGCTAACCACTGGGCCACCGCGCCGCCCGCATAATAATGAATCGATTTGATTTGTAAAGTTATCTCCAGGGCTTTTACAAGTGTATCTTCTTCTCAGATGGTGCTCAAACCATGTGTTCGTAATGACTTGACCATTCTCAACACACCACTGTATCAATTTTTCTCCTCACACATTTTTCGGTCCAACAATATTTATTCGCTCACTCCCAACTTATGTGCCACAAAATTGATGACAAGGTACATTTAGAATGTGAATGATTTGATTAATGATATGAGATGAATACTTATCACAATGATACTGGTAAAATAATTATATTACAATATTCATATGGAATTCTAACTTTTAATACGAAGGCTTTCATGACCAATGTTAGGTCATGTGATCTAACCCAAACGTGGATGTTATGCATATGTAGTTATATTGAACATGGACTTTTTACTTTTTTTTACAAGCATGGATAAGTATAGTCAAACAACCTGCATAATTATTGAGATCAACCTGGAGACCCATAAACTCGCATAGAGACTCAAGGCTCACACAGAGTGAGCTGTGATTAAGCCGGATTTTTAAGGTTAACAAATTGACAATCTCGACCCAGTTATTTATGATGCATTGTCATGCATTGAGCCGTGAAAACTTACATCAGTCATATGTAATTAGGAATGTTTCAACTTAATAATTTGTTTATTACCAGGAGAAAAAAATTCTTCTTAGAGAACATTAACTTTAGTTGCAAGTGTAGCCTGTGGTTGCTGATGTGTTGAGTTGCACATATACATGGTCGCACATATATTAAAGTGCTGATGTATTGGCGTGGACACGCCCCACGTACAGTGAGCCACGCCCATCCTTGTGGAAACGCCTCAGATGGACGGGAGACTCGCAGAGGTGCAGACGCATTGTCCTGTTGCTAGTAAGGGCAGAGCGCATAATGTGAAGATATACACGAGAGAAACATCCATAGAGCTTGTCTGCTAGTGAGGCGTTTTGTGCTGTCCGCAGGGGTGCAAAGGAGGTTAATGTGGCTCTGTGTATTGCTGCGTGGGTGTTGTTCATGCAGGTATGTGACTGTTTTTCAATTGTGGGTTTTGGTTGTGCACTTTTCAGAAGTAGTAGTTGGGCAATCCTGGTTCGGGATATTGGGAGTTTGATAGTCGAGGCAAAGCGAGTATTTTGGCATTAAGTGTTTTGATCATGATATCGTTATTTAGGAGGGAGAGGAATCCTTTGTGTAGATTTTGGCATGAAGCACGTGGCTGTCCGCGGTGGCCATCTTCGGTGCCTTGAATGTGGGGAATGCAGTTGTTGGGGTTGGACATTTTGTATGGTGATGTTATGTTTTGTTGGTTTGTTAAGCACCATACATTTATTCTCGCGGTCGTGTAGAGATGAACGGGAGATTCACGGAGGGGTGTGAAGGAAGTTAATGTGGCTCTGTGTATTGCTGCGTGGGTGTTGTTCATGCAGGTTGTGCAGGCGTTGTTCGGGCCAATTAATAGAGTTGTTTACATAAAATAACATACACGTTGACGTGGGTGTTGCAAGTCTGAGGTGGCAGAAGAGGCGCATCACAGCAGACAAGAGGTGCGTGTGCAGCACAAGGGGGATTCACATCAAAAAATTACACAACGCAGAATCTTACGATCTGAATATCCCGTCGTGTGTTTGCACGTGCGCATTGTTCAGCTGGTCATCTCTAGTATTTTGGTTAACCGTCGCGCTGGTCTGGTGTCTCTCGTATGATCACGTGGTCGAAAGTGAAAGGAAAGGGAGACGAGACGGATGGCGTCGGTTTCACAAGTACAAATTATGAAATACTGACTTGACTTGTGTTTTGATCACTCTGACTATTGTTTAATGGGTCTGTCGTCTTCCCCTCACTGCAATTCCATCACTAATGCATCCCTAAAGTTTTAAGCCTTTCCAGTTACAAAAATATTTATTTTATTAATGCTGAGTGTGATGTCTTGACTTTCGCTTCACTAAGAGAAAGCCATTCTTTTAAAATATTAAAAACGTCATTATGAGCAAGCACCTTTTTCAATTGTCACATTGGAATCGCTGACATTTAAATTCCTGTATTTAGTCGGAAATTTTATAAAGTGACCAGACATTGGGGGTGGCACGGTGGACCAGTGGGTGGCGCTGTCACCTCACAGCAAGAAGGTCCCTGGTTCGAATTTCGGTTCGGGTGCCTTTCTGTGTAGAGTTTGCATGTCCTCCCCGTGTCCGCGTGGGTTTTCGCCGGGCACTCCGGTTTCGTCCCACAGTCCAAAAAACATGCTGCTGCATAGGCTAGTTGGCTTGCAGACTAAATTGCTCGCAGTGCCCGGTGATAGACTGGCGTCCCATCGTGGGTATACCCCTGTCTTGCACCCTGTGTCTGCCAGGATAGGCTCTGGCTCACCGCGACCCTGTGCAGGACTATGCGGTTTCTGACAATGAAATGAGACATTGGTTCTTTCCCATGTTGATTTCTGTGTGTACAATAAATGATATATGTTTTAAACATTGGCCGCACAGACATGTGAAAGCATATTTGCAATATCCTGTGTTTAAGACCAGAAACTGGTTCCAACATTAAACGTCTCGTCCGCACAGTCAGGTTTGCTTAAATCAATGCTAGTGAACTGTGAAATGGATCCTAGTTCAAGGCAAACATATGATACACAATAATAATGGATTATCTTTGTGGATATGTGTAAAATATACACACCTTTGTATGAGAGGCATAGGAAGGAGGCTATATGCATGCAAATTTAATTTAGTACAGAACTGTTTCTCCACAAACGCAATTTTACGTTAAATGTTGATAATTATTTGGATGTATGTTGCAGTTTTAATGTGTGGAACGGTGGTTCAGTGGTTTGCACCCTGGGTTAAGAACCTTGTGACCAGAGTTTAAATCCCGTTAATGGCCAACACCAGTGACGATTTCTAAACCGGTCATGGGCCTCCCTTAGGTCGACTCAGCCTCCAATGAATATCTAGTGCAGTGTGTAAACATCGAGGTGTTTGCGTGAGTTAAGGCAACTCCGCAAATGAGAAAGGCTGTTGGTGAGATTCTGTAATTGGTGATAGCAGTATTCCACATTTAAATTAAAGTTACGAAACATTGAAATGGCAAAACACACAATAAAAATGCCTGTACTATCTATACGTAATTAAATATTGTGCTTTGTTTTGAGTAAACAGCAATGAATTATTTTTCAAGTTCGTTTAAGACAGCTCCCGGCGATGGACTGGCGTCCCGTCGTCGGGTGTATTCCTGCCTTACGCCCTGTGTTTCCGGGATAGGCTCCGGCTCACCGTGACCCTATCTAGGATTAAGCGGTTTCAGATAATGAGATGAGATGAGTTTTAGACAGCTGTCAACAGCGTCTTGAGATGCATTCACAGTTCGACGCTACATACAACTTGCATTGCATTGGGCGGCATTGTATTAACTGCCTGCGTTGGGTATTACGGTGTGAGTCTAGATACAATTAGTAGTTTTTGTTCAAGGTTATTAGTCACTTTCATTACCTTTATAGTTAGTGGAAGTGCTAAAAAAAAACACAAAGCAACTTTACACAAAAACCATCCCCCTGAACAGTGCAAGAGAGCAACATCGCAAATTCATGAGTATCATTGCAAGGTCATTATATGCTGATACTAAATTCCAGCTTGTGAAGGTTGCCTCCTGTTGTGCTGCCGTGGATAACGGCAAAGCGAGGTAGGTAATCGTGGTGATTCATACATGGAACATAGGTACAGTCGCAACAGAGACACATGCTACATGAAAGCACCGAAGCAAGAATAATTCAGGAAGAGGTGACAGTTTTGGACCAGTGGCGCGGTGGCGCAGTAAGTAGAGCTGTCGCCTCACAGCAAGAAGGCACCGGGTTCAATTTCCGCCTCGGGTGCATTTCCGTGCAGCGTTTACGTGTGTGTTCTCTCCTCGTGTCCGCGGGGGTTTCTCCTGGTACGTCGCTCCCCCCCCCCACCCCCCGTCACGGTCCAAACACACGCTGCTGCCTAATTTAATTGACCTGTCGAGTAAATTGCCTCAAAAAGTGCCCTGCGATATACTGGCGTCACATCCTGGGTATCGCCTCGCCTTGCGCCCTGTGTCTGCCGGGATAGGCTCTGGCCTCCGGCGACTCAATTACATGATAATGGTGATGAAAACAAAACATGATGTCCGTATTTGTGGGGCGTGCGGGGATGGGCTGGGCAGGGTGGTCATGAATCGGCGGGGCGGGGAGTGAGTTGTATAAGGAGGGCTGGCTGGCTGCTCCGTCGACTGGTGGGGTGGGATGGCTGCGTGCTGCTCCGTTACATGCGCTTGGATGACAACTACAGGGAGGAAGGAGGCAGGTCGTCGGCACCCAAGACTCATCGGTGGGCAATTTATTAGTGTAAGCTCTCTCTCTCTCTCTCAGTCTACACTACTGCGGTAATTAAAATGAATTAAATTGCGAGTTGAATATGCGTGCCATACAGAGAACTATGTACATTACCTCATTTGTGATCGCTTTGATAATAAATGTTCAGCATGACATGTACTGTATTGTGCCCTGGGTGCATTAAAAAAATGTGCGATAAAGTTACGGAGACATTAATATGTTCGTAAATACTGACCGCAAACTAAATTTCGCATTGAATGTGTAAATAGTTTTTTCATGTATAAAACAGTATTATGAATGTAATGATGTAGGTTTTCACGGCTCGATGCATGATGATTGCTTCGAAAAGCTGCTCTCTCGAGATAGCCGTGTCGTTTGCTTCCTCTTCTCTCCTCGCGACGTTTCGCCTCACGTTAGAGGCATCCTCAGGTGCAGTGTGTGTGTGTGTAGTGCCTGTTGCTCCTATATATATGTGGGTACTATGTATGTGTAGTCATCTTTCATTGTGTGGGGTCTACATCTGAATCACATTAACACCAATCTCCTTGTCATATTCACACCCCAGAACTGCTATAACCCTCTCCTGCTTTGTCTGTGGTTAGTCCCCAAATTTTCATCTCATGAAAGAACCTCCCACACACCTTGTGATCCCCCTCTGATGTCCACACCCCATAGCTCTATATCTATGCATTACTGACTTCAATAACTGGCCTCCAGGTTTGGCTAAGCTTTATATTCATTTCTTGTTTGCGGTTCATTGTCTTTCTTGTCTTGTGAATCTCAATTGCTTCACGAATTAATCTTGGACCTTTATGGCAGATGGCTGCTAGTACTCGTATCTTATCAAAATTGATTCTATGTTGTTTATCTACACTGTGCTGCTGTTGCTGATTTATCCGTGTGCCGCAAACGTACTATTTTCTCGTGTTCTATTTTTCTTGTGGCTATTGTACTTCCTGTTTGTCTGATGAATACTTCCTCACAGTTGCTTCGAAGGATGCAATATACGCCTTCTGTCTGTAGTGGTAGTCGGTCTTTAGGTGATTTGAGTACGTTTGTACTCAAAGATACAAGACGTAATGGAAAAAAATACCTCTACTTGTGTTTTGAAAGACAAAGAGTTAATGACTGCACTCCAATTACTGGACATTAACGGTAAAGATGTGAGAAATGAGCGGCACGGTGGCCCAGTGGGTAGCGCTGTCGCCTCACAGCAAGAAGGTCCCGGGTTCAAATCTCGGCTCGGGTGCCTTTCTGTGTGGAGTTTGCATGCTCTCCCCGTGTCCGCGTAGGTTTTTGCCGGGCACTCCGGTTTCCTCCCACAGTACAAAAAATATGCTGCTGGATAGGTTAATTGGCTTGCAGACTAAATTGCCCCGCAGTGCCCGGTGATGGACTGGCATCCCATTGTGGGTATATCCCTGCCTTGAATCCTGTGTCTGCCGGGATAGGCTCCGCCTCACCGCGACCCTGTACAGGCCTTAGCGGTTTCTGACAATAAGATGAGAGGAGATTTGAGAAATATGCGGAACATATACTGGATCAAATCGTAGCAGTAAATATCGAATATAAACTAAGTGATTTCATGCGGCACACCCTTGCCATTTAATCCGACAGTGATAATATTATGCCAGATAACTTAACCTGTTTAACCGCAACGGGCAATGCGGCACCATGCATATTCACACGTGTGTGCACGATGATGGATATTGTCAGACACTTCATAGTGTCTAGCCAGTGCCAGACTGTCAATGGATGTAACCTATCGCATGGGAAGCAAGTCAAGTGCAGTTGCAATTACATGAGGTATGCGTGGCAATATGCAGCAAATGATCCTAATTTATCTTCATTTACATCTCGTTTTCATTCAATCATATTTGTTACAGATCTCTAATGTGAACTAGTGCAATGCAAAACCTGTCCTAGGTACAAGAACTGTTGCGTTATCTTAGCGGGATAAGGTAATATTTGGAAATATGTAGGCATTTTCAACAACTCTTTATCAGTGTTTGTTTTACTGTGTACAGGTGTTGAATGGCATGATTCTCATTAAATATATTCCACTAATGTGATCTGTGTGTTGTCATAAAAATCTTTTATTCAGAGCTCTTGCAGAGCAGTGGCTTCTTTTATGTTCGTGAACCACCCACTCTAGTGTATACCACAGAGCTACCTCTTTAATTACGTCAAGTGACTCGTAGTCCACACAGTAGGGGGAAGCACTTTCCAATTCGCTCTGTCACTCAGTAATACCCAAAACTATGGCGGTCGAACCAATATTTTAATTGCGAGAGCTGATAATTTGCCAAATGAAACACATACACATATGTATCGTGATTTACTGATGCGGGTTTTCACGCTCGAGACATGACGATTGCTTCCAAAAGCTGCTCTTTCGGGACAGTAGCATCGATCGCTCCGCCTCTCTCCTTTGCAACGCATCGCTTCCCGCATTGGAGACATCTTCAGGCGCCCAGTGAGTGAGTGCTTTTTTGTACATATTGAGGTTGTTAATTGTGAAGCCATTGGTGACTGGGCTGAGACAATCTTCACACCTAATCACAGGCAGGTTGGCTAGATTCAAACCCAGATTATTAGCAATACAAGCTGAGATCCTGTGTTATGATTAGTATGAATTGGTGCTAGTTATCATTTTAATAGCATAATTCCAATGCTCTAGTAAATACTATGAAATAAAATATAATGATGATTGCTTCGAAAAGCTGCTCTCTCGGGACAGCCGCGTCGGTGGCTCTCTCTCCTCTCCTCGCGACGTTTCGCCTTGGAGGCAACGTGTGAGGCGAAACGTCGCGAGGAGAGGAGAGAGAGCCATCGACGCGGCTGTCCCGAGAGAGCAGCTTTTCGAAGCAATCATCATGCATCG
>JAZEWT010000003.1:35594832-35606276 GCA_036362905.1 Mordacia mordax | reverse complement strand
CTATATAGGATTAAGCGGTTTCAGATAATGAGATGAGATGAGAGATTTGTGAGTAACGGTGTAATGGTGAGTGTGGGGAGGGGTCTTCATTACTGTGCGATTCTTATTCACACATACATGTTTAAACATCTCAGCACTCTTCAACAAGTGTACGATTTAAAGTACGTTTATCTGAGTCAAATCTAACCAAAGCATACTAAACCCTGTGTGTTGGTTTTATTAAAAAATGTAAATCTCTGTAGAAATAATTCATTTTTTTAAAAATCTAACTCTTGTGAGAATTTCTCTCAAGAGCTGTTCTTTTGGGATGGCCATGTCGAGCACTGCTCTCCCCCTCGTGACGTTGAGCCTCCCACTCAGGCATCAGTGATGCCTGATGATGTCTCCAACGTCGGATTATAGACGTCGCAAGGGTGAGAGAAGATCCGACACGACTATCCTAAGATACTAGCATTTGAGACCGATTCTCGTACAATGACTCATGAAAACCTACATTATTATTTCTAGGGCTATGCTGTCGATGGGTGCTATGCTGGACGGGAGATTTTGCATACATTTTCCAGAGTAAACAGACGTATAATGATGATTGCCTCGAAAAGCTACTCTCTCGGGACAGCCGCGTCGATCGCTCCCTCTCTCCCATCACGACGTTTCGCCTCACACGTTAGAGGCATCCTCAGGCGCTTTGTGCGTGTGTCGTGTGTGACTCGTATTTATTTGTAAGTACTTTGTATGTGTTATGTCTCTTCTATAGGGTTGCTTTGTCCCAACGTTGCTTTGTTCCAGCATCGAGCTGTGAAAACCTACATCATTGCAAATAGATATATAGTCAAAATATGTTTTTGCAAACATGGTACATCATTTTAAAGTTGTTCTTCAAATAATCGTGTGAGCCAACATATTCAAGGGAATGATATTCAAAAGAGGGCGGCACGGTGACTCAGTGGGTAGCGCTGTCGCCTCACAGCAAGAAACTCCTGGGTTCGAATCTCGGCTCGGGTGTCTTTCTGTGCGGAGTTTGCATGTTCTCCCTATATCCGCGTGGGTTTTCACCGGGCACTCCAGATTCCTCCCACAGTCCAAAAAACATGCTGCTGCATAGGTTAATCGATTGGCTTGCAGACTAAATTGCCCTTAGTGCAATGAAGGACTGGCGTCCCATCGTGGGTATATCCCTGCCTTGCGCCCTGTGTCTGCTGGGATAGGCTCCAGCTCACCACAGCCCTGTACAGGGCTAAGTGGTTTCTGACAATGACATGAGACGAGATATTCAAAAGCTAACAGTATTAATAATAGTTGCACTTCTGGAGCGCTTTTCACCTGAGGGTCACAAAACGCTGCACAGAGCTGTGGAGAGAACGGCATGTCAACAACAACAACATCAGAGCAGTTCAATTGGAAGTGAAATAATGGCTGTGATTTATAGAAGGATATAAAATAAGCGATAAAAATAATTGTTAAACAAACGAAGGAAAAAGTGTTCCTGAGCAAGCGCAGGTCGACAATTATTATTTCCTTGTAAATAACCATAATAAAATTACAAACACCCTTTCCTCATATTTTTTTGGCTATAACCACAGCTCTGCAAAGTATATATATTATATAGCTTTTAATGCTGAATTGTAATGCTGAAATGTTATAAAATTTTCCATCGTCATCTGCCATGCTGTTTTCCTGTATATGCCTTGTTTCCCGTCCACACCAAATATAACCCCTCAAACATCCTTCATCTCTCTCAAGCTCACAAGGTGCATGCCTCCATTCCTTGTACAGCATTTGTTTCATTTAGATGATTTAATAATGCAAATCGCTGTTTGATAAAGTGTAAAGCTGTTTTACATTTTGTTATGTTAGAATGTACTAAAGCATTGCTAGAAAAAACGAGTTAGTGGCCTTTTCATTTGTGAATATATATATATATTCCACATGCAAGTGAGGAGTTTATCATGAATGGTTAAGTATAGTGGCTCTCCTTTTTTTAAAGGATTCTAGTAACATTCTAGGTTAATTAAATGGAAGCGTTAATATGCTTATATAATTATTACTGTGAAACGTGAAAACAAAATGACCAATTTTGCCTCTAATAGGGTTATCATATTTGTCTTCACGTCAGAATTGGTCAAAATTGAGCGATATCTTAATCAACTACAGGCTCCCTGCAAATGCGTGTTGACAAATGTGTTCATCCATGTATAAACTGACAAGAATCCAGAATCAAAGTTCCATGTAAAAAAAACTGTAAACGTTCAGCAGGCCATAATTGACTTATGAGACTAACAAAAACTTCTGACTGGACCGTGACTTGAAAGCACGATTCTCACGCAACTAAGTACAGCACTAGCAATCCCACATTCCCTATCACTATTGAATGGGAGGCATATTAAAATCCATATTATCTTTGTCCCTTTGAAAATACTAATGCTTTCATCTGTTTTACTGGTTCAGTAATTGGACCGAGAATAAGATCACAGTCGTGAGCAATGTCTCGGGCACATTGTGGCAATCGTTGTGTCTTTTCAATGCAGAAGAGTATAATATTTGTGACGCGTTCTAGATTTTGCTGACCATGAAATAATTGTAAAAAAATAAGAGGCTCTATCTATTTTTTTAGCAATAATAGTGTTAAGTTCATAAAAAACACGAAATAGGCACTTTTCATAAATTGTCAAGTTTGCAAAAAACACACACGTTGATGGTAAACACTTTTTTACAACTCTTACTGGCAAAAAAGTACCCATAGCATAAATTGCTCAACCCGTGCCATAAGGCATTGATATTGTGTTGTCCTGAGACTGATCGCTTTTTGGCAACATCTGGCTAGCATTGAGACAAAAGAAAGCCGTCTCTGATGCAGGCCAATCAGTTTCAAGGACAATGCATATATTATCAAAGCATGTGGTTTGCATTATTTACAACCAACGTGTGTTTTTGCAACCTTGGCACTTTATGAAAAGTGTCTATTTGGTGTTTTAAAGAACTTAGCACTATTATTGCCAGCAAATGGGTAAAGCCTTTTCTTTTTTACAACTCTTACTGGCAAAAAAGTACCCATAGCATGAAATCATTGTCAATACAAATATACTGTTAAATCGTAGAGCTTACGGTGTGTATCAAGACTTAAACATTTGAGTTTTCATTTGTTATGTTATATTTGCATTGAAATGCACTGTTTGCTAATTTAATGAGCAAAGAATGTGAGTATCACGAAAAATAACTTCACTCGGCACTTTTGTAACATCTAAAGAAAACCGTTGGAGTCTGTTAGGTGATCCGACGAAGGTTTTACATTTGTGAAAGAGGCTACAAAGTGTAGTCCTTGATCATCACAAATACAGGAGTGTTTATTCCATACCTTGATCGTAGACCAAGTAAGAGTTCAGATATAATTGTATGCTTCAAAGGGGAAAACTAGAATCTCATAGAATAATTATGCATACACCAAGAGTGTACGTTATGAAGGTGAATATAAATTAATTTGCAATATTGCATATTTTTTTGTTGATTAAGTTGCTGCCAAACAGTGTGGCAACGATCGCCGTGAGAGAATGCCCCGTCCCTTCAGCAAACGCAAAGGTGAGCGAGTGACATTGAGTGTCCTTTTTTTAGTTTTGAATATTGTGACCATCTTATGGCTTTCTCTGCTGAGTTTTTCCCACAGTGCTCTATATGAAATAATGTGTATTGTTGTTGAACTAGCATCTTGATTCAGAGTGCAAATGCTATACCTAGTTATGGTTAATTTGTAAATAATGCCTTGCGATTTCTGTGCACCTAATGTTGCACGCTATGCATGCAATGAGAATATAAGAAAGAGTGGACTCAGAAATTAATCGCAAGTCATCCACATAAACAGTACCTTATTATTCATTGCAAAATATAACATTCAATGATCTCTTATTATGGCAAGGAAAACTAAAGAGGGTAAAACTGTAATATACAATTGTTGAAGAATTTTACGCTCATTGGAGTGATAACATTAAATCACATGCTTACAATATCAGATCACGTTTAAAATTATTATGATTATTACTATAATATTGACTGCTACGATATATTTTAGCATACATTTGATTCAGGAATATTGACGAAAATATTTTGATGTATTGATATAAAATCTTTCTGCAAATGACCTGAGCACTAAATAGCAATGGTAATTGCATCCGCGAGGCCTCTAACGTGTGAGGCGAAACGTCGCGAGGAGAGGAGAGAGAGCCATCGACGCGGCTGTCCCGAGAGAGCAGCTTTTCGAAGCAATCATCATGCATCGAGCCGTGAAAACCTACATCATTACATCTGGTTAATGTTTTTATTTACCATGATGCCATGATGTGCATGTCACGTCTCATCTGTAACAGTATACTGACGGCAAACAGATTATAATCACGTCTGTTCTGTAACACTACCGTCAATTTGGAAAAAATATATATAGTAAACCTAGTGATTTCCTTAATAATGAAACTTTACTTAAATAGTACTTTAACAGTATCCATCAGTAGAATTGAAGACTGTAAGATTTTAATTTATTTTTGAACACTCCTCACTTCCCTCCAACAGTTCTCGTCCAAATTCACTCATTTAATCCATCAAAACCTTCTTGTCCTCCTAACATTCTAACACAATAAACCTCTTGATTCCGTTCTCAAAAGCCCCCTAATGGAAGGCACGATTAAAATACACAAAGTCCTCTTCTACTGCCATCTTCTCGCTTCCTCGTGAAACCTGTAATTAAGGTAAATGGGACTCATCCCTGCTTACTTCCATCGTCTTATTCTAAGGAAGTTGATGTTGAGACCCACAGTATCCAGCTGCAGAGCCTAATCTCTCCAAAAGCTGATCTTTAGGAATTGTCACGTCGATCGCTCTTCCTCGATGCGGCTATCTTGAAATAGCAGCGTTTGGAAGCAATCATCAGACATCGAGCCGTGAAAACCTACATCAGTACGGAGCCAAATTCATCCACTTTGGTCCTACAGCGACTGTGTAGAACCATTTACTGGTTTTAATGACCATAACAGGATAATCATGCATTTTATTTAATGCTGGTATAACACGGGTTAATCAAGGCAAATCTCTCCTTGGAATTAACAATCAAACACCTCTAGATTCAGAGTGGCCTGTGTACTATTTTCTAATCTTCATAATTGTATTATAAGATTAATAAGTATTCAAAACGACCCTGTATTGTCACAATTTACATTATTCTGTGAAGGGAGGAAAGTAAGTAGGATTTATAGAGTTGATGCTATAAACACTCTTTTAAAAGAATTCCCCCATGGGCATCCCCACAAGTTTTATCAGCGCAGTGATTTCCATTCGATAAGGAATTCAGATCCTTCAACTAAAAATTATGCATGTCCCTCAATATCTATCGTCAGCATAAAAGTACGTGAATATATCATTCTCAAAATAAAACCAAGAACCATTGAAATGTGATTCCATTATATATCTAAAAAAAACATTTATCCCAGAGAGAATACTTGGATGCTGTGTTGAAATAGTATTAGCTTAAAGTATTTTGGAAGGTGTACAGTAGAAGAGTGCTTTACTCGCATATTTGAAAAGTTGAAAGTTCAAATTCCACTCAGGGTCAACTCAATCCACCATCCCTCAGGTATACAAAACTGGATGGCACTGGAGTTGCATTGGTAATAAGCACGATCGTTTAATTTTGATATCTCTGTTACAGACAAGATTTGGATCCACCCCCCTGAAGTCCTCATGCTGGGCTCTGTCCTCTATACGGTTAAGGTACACAGAATTACATACAGAAATATTATTAGGTTTTCCAGTGGTGAAAGTAATTTAAATTTCTTAACCAGTATGGTCGTATGATAGCTTCCTTTCCTATCCAGTTGTACTGAATGCTTAAGTCACTTTTTTTCCAGTACATTGTACTTACCGTTCCGGCTTACTTTCACCTCTGTGCTTTTCCTTATGCTAATAATGAAATAATTGGTGAATGTGGCACAATTGCAGATGCTTAAATAGTAGGAATGTAGCAATTAATTGATCTACCAAGTAAAAAGTGACCCTAACAATTGATTAGTTATGCTTTGGCAAACAGAATTAATAATACAGAACAAAGAATGCACAAAAAAGCAATGAAAACAAAAATAATTGCATTTAATTTAATCACTCGGTGGTAAATTTGTACATGCCTTTTCGATGGTCTGATGGTTTTACGTGGGAAAATTGCTCAGAATTATAATAAAATACAAATTATTTGGGGAGTTTTCGTAATTGTTCATGGAATTCGTCTGTTCAACCCTCATCTATTCAAGCCGCTGGCTTTCTTTTCTGTATATTGCATGGACAGTGGATGATTTTTGAATAGTGAAGTGTTACTTGCATAACAATGTGGAACTCTTAGCCATGCTCACAGATATATAAATATATTACTGACGTTAACATAATGCAACAATAACACAAATAATGATCATAAAGTCGGTAACACTTAAGTCTATACATAGGCAATGGTGACCTCAGCAATAAGACGACGAATTTCAGTTGATTCTTTTGATACATATTCATATTTTGTATACCTATTGTGGAATTGTCCTGTAAAGGTACTGGCTCCTGCCCTGCGATGTACTGGCGTCAAATCATGGGTACAGCCCCGCTTTGTACCGTTTGTAGGGATAGGCTCTGGTCTTTTGCAACCCTTTACAGGATTAAGCGGGTACTGATAATGATGAGGAGGTACTGGCTCCAGCCACACACATGTGCAGACTCAACTGTAGCATCAGGGCTACCACTTAACATAATTACTGCCCCATGCACTGAAATTGTTGGAATTGCGTATACAGTAATATCGCATTAACTTCTGGTGTAGATCATGAACAGTGTCATACCCATCAGATTTACTTGGTTCTTTTTACATGTTATCTATTATGCATTACATCAACAAGTGTATGGAAACAGTGTTCGTTTCTAATCTTCTTAACAATTGTTTGAGTTCCCCGATGTAGAACTAAGACAATTTTATTGTGGGTACATACAGGAAACATTATTGTTGTTTACTTTTATGGCTGTAAAAATTATAACTAGTCATAATCTACTAGTGGGCGGCACGGTGGCCCAGTGGTTAGCGCTGTCGCCTCACAGCAAAAAGGTCCCGGGTTCGAATCTCTCGGCTCGGGTGCCTTTCTGTGTGGAGTTTGCATGCTCTCCCCGTGTCCGCGTGGGTTTTCGCCGGGTACTCCGGTTTCCTCCCACAGTCCAAAAGCATGCTACTGGATAGGTTGATTGGCTCGCAGACTAAAATTGTCCCGCAATGCCCGGCGATGGACTGGCGTCCCGTCGTCGGGTGTATTCCTGCCGTGCGCCCTGTGTTTCCGGGATAGGCTCCGGCTCACCGTGACCCTATATAGGATTAAGCGGTTTCAGATAATGAGATGAGATGAGATAATCTACCAGTATACCACCACGTTTCTAGTGGTTAAACTGGACATTGCACACGTGTTCAGACCATGTTGTTAAAGTCCTGAGGCCTCTCACGTGTTGAGCAGTACCACATTGAGAGCAGTTTTATTTTAATGTAGTTGACGTGAGGGATCGAGTTATGTTTTTTATTGCTCGATTCATTCTAGTAGTGAGAAAATCGTGCTAAAAAGCCGAAAATTATATTTACAAAACATAAACTTATAAAAAAAACAAGTTGTGTAAAAAGGACCATTCTGAATACGTTTACTGTAACACAATTTAATTGTGTTGTGACACAACTAATGCATATGAACTTTAAACTATATTTTACAGAGTTGTGCATAATTTTCAATTGGCACATTAATTTCTGCACAATTTAATTGACATGTGAGGCATATAGCACGATTATCATTTCCAGGCAGGCCATATGGCAAAATGGCAATTAAGGAAAATAGACAGTGCAAGCAATTTTCCTATTACATGACGTGGAACACAATCGATGGCATCCCTTCTTCTGCACGATTGACCCCAGTCATTCCAATAATTCCACAAACCATTTCACCCCCCAACTTTTTGCCTTTTCTCCATTTCCTATGTTTAAAAATAGTGGCACAACCTTCAGAGTACGGTCAAATGAAGCAAATCCTCGACAGTTTATAATGACACGTTGTAAATCAACGGTATCTTACATAAGATGTAGAACGTACGTTTTTGTCTGTAATGCTATATGAATGTATTTGGATGAACTTGTTGAAATCATAAATGCGTTAAAAATCGCATTGCCAAATCTCTCATTGCTTTGCATGTGGAACTTACGTAATTTTGTTGGGGTTTTTTTCATTTAAAAGTTTTTTCATTACATATATATTTTCCACATAATTATAGTTAATAAATACATGGATTTTAAGGGGCACTTGGGGCTTATGCAAAATGAGTAAATGATCATACGAATTTTCATGATTAAAAAAATATATCACTTTTCAAAATGTGGGCTCGATGTATGAGAATTGCTCTCAAGTAATGAGAATTGCTCTCAAGACCTGCTCAATCGGCGGCGCGGTGGCGCAGTGGTTAGCGCTGACGCCTCACAGCAAGAAGGTCCCGGGTTCGAGTCTCTCGGCTCCGGTGCCTTTCTGTGTGGAGTTTGCATGCTCTCCCCGTGTCCGCGTGGGTTTTCGCCGGGTACTCCGGTTTCCTCCCACAGTCCAAAAGCATGCTCCTGGATAGGTTGATTGGCTCGCAGACTAAAATTGTCCCGCAATGCCTGGCGATGGACCGGCGTCCCGTCGTCGGGTGTATTCCTGCCTTGCGCCCTGTGTTTCCGGGATAGGCTCCGGCTTCACCGTGACCCTATATAGGATTAAGCGGTTTCAGATAATGAGATGAGATGAGACCTGCTCAATCATGACAGCCACGTTAAGCATTCCTCCTCTCTCCTTTACAACATTTCACCTCCCACGTTAAGAGCAATTCTCAGAAGGCCTAACAGCACAAGATTATATTCTAATTAATGTGTCAACAGTTAATATTTCATTACATTACAACAATATTTAAATTACTAATCTAACACCTACACAGGCCAGTCATCTCTACACTACTACACCAACACATGCAGCATATCTGGTATACATATACAGTACACCATTTAATACATTACCAAAACGTTCCATAAAGTAGATTATTAAAAAGTTTCAAACTCACTATATTTCTTCCCAATAAAGCCACCCATTTTTTTTATTTCACTGTAATATATTACTCTTTACGTCCCAAACATGTTGTTTTGCGATACAATATATTGTAGTGGGGCGGCGCGGTGGCCCAGTGGTTAGCGCTGACGCCTCACAGCAAGAAGGTCCCGGGTTCGAATCTCTCGGCTCGGGTGCCTTTCTGTGTGGAGTTTGCATGCTCTCCCCGTGTCCGCGTGGGTTTTCGCCGGGTACTCCGGTTTCCTCCCACAGTCCAAAAGCATGCTCCTGGATAGGTTGATTGGCTCGCAGACTAAAATTGTCCCGCAATGCCCGGCGATGGACTGGCGTCCCGTCGTCGGGTGTATTCCTGCCGTGCGCCCTGTGTTTCCGGGATAGGCTCCGGCTCACCGTGACCCTATATAGGATTAAGCGGTATCAGATGAGATATTGTAGTGTCCGTGCAGTGGTTCACACTGACATAATACTCTAATCATGTACAACATGAATGGAAATTATCTCGAAGTATAAGCACATACAAATATATTTCATAGAATATATACCATATAGAAGAGTTTTATTTGTACACGATATAGTGCAGGGATCTTGCAAAGCTGCAGAACTTGAGCCCAGTTGGAATATTGGACTTGCTGGCTTCTGGAACGGCTTTAGTAGATCCAGTTTCCCGATAAAGCCAACAACAATGAATTATTTGACAATCATTTGCAACGAAGAAGGTCCCGGGTTCGAATCTCGGCTCGGGTGCCTTTCTGTGTGGGATTTTCATGTTCTCCCCGTGTCCGCGTGGGTTTTCGCCGGGCTCTCCGGTTTCCTCCCACAGTCCAAAAAACATGCTGCATAGGTTAATTGGCTTACAGACTAAATTGCCCTCAGTGCCCGGTAATGGACTGGCGTCCCATCCTGGGTATATCTATGCCTTGCGCCCTGTGTCTGCCGGGATATCCTCCGGCTCACCGCGACCCTGTACAGGATTAAGCGGTTCTAACAATGAGATGAGAGATTTGCAATGAGTGGGATATAATATAACTAACTCTCGTTAGCCGTGTAAATATATTAGTGTTGCTAAAGGTTTGCATCCTGACGTGGTAGTAATATTCTGGAGCTTTGGATTGCTCCTGAGAACATTCCAAATACAATTTTCCATTAGGGGCATCAACATGCAAAATAACGAATTATAAATATAAATATTCTAAGCAACTGTTGCAAAAATATAGCCATTGTGTCGGATGTAACAAATTCTACCACGAATGCATGCAAGCGTTTCTGCATGCAAGCGTTTCTGCATGCAATCATTTACCTGTCTCGTCCATGACCAGGAGTGGAATTTGCGTACGTTACAAATTGTTTTATTACTATTATTTATAAATTAGAAGAATCAATTACAAAGTAATAATAATTGCACTTCTAGAGCGCCTTTTACCCGAGGGTCACAAAGCGCTGCACAGAACTGCGGAGACAACGTCATGTCAACAACAACAACATATGAACGGCACATTAAAAAAAATAACGTTTTTTTTTACGAATCAGAGCTGTGGAGAGAACGATATGTTAACAACAACGTGAGAACAGTTCCATTGAAAGTCAAATAGTATTGTGTGCTTTCTGCTCACGTGCAAAAAAACAATTTTATTATTACATTGTTCCAGTTTATTGACCATGATGATTTAAAAAAACCAGCCTACCATAAAATGATGTGTTTAACCGTTATGATTTTGGCTGTATTTCCAGTTCCTTGGAAGCCGTGAGGTTGATCAGCCCAAGGGGTCTGATATTGTGAAGGATGCTGTCAACAAACTTAAGGTATTTTTTACATTATTAACTTTCTCCCATCCCAAATCCAATGTTACTCTTTTTGTCAAGTTTGTAGTTTTCGAAACTTATTCGTTAACATTGGGCGATTTCTATACGTCTCCAGTGTAAAGAGACACAGTCCCACTAGCATGGCCTGGGCAGGTCTTGAGGCCTCTTCCCACAACTGCCTATTAGGAGCATCCTAATTACCGGTTGCCCGAACCACCACAACTGGCTCCTCTCGATCTGGAGGGGTATTGGTACGACTCCAAGGCTCTCTCATGTTGCCATGCTCCTTCTGTGAATCAGCTTCACCCAATATGTATTTGAGCAGTACACTGTAGTTTCATAATAGACTCCGTTTGACAATTGTAACACCTTATCATAAACAAGATTACAACAGGTTTTACCGTGTCTGGCGATTATGCAGGTGTTTTAATATCCCAAACACCAAAATAGACACATTTTACAATGTGTCCAGTTTGCAAAAGCCACACATACTAGTGGCAAAGTATGCAAACAGGT
>JAZEWT010000003.1:35561532-35580358 GCA_036362905.1 Mordacia mordax | reverse complement strand
TGACCCTATGTAGGATTAAGCGGTTTCAGATAATGAGATGAGATGAGATTAAGCTGGAAGTATAACCAAGTATTTTGCAAAGTTCACTTACACGAACAGGAATAATCTCTGTGAGGCAGAGCGTTGATGCAGTGCTTAACGCGTTACTCTATAAACTAAGCATCCGAGTTCGATTCATAGCCAAGGCTAACGTCAGTGGCGAGTGATATTAGAATCTGCCTTCCTCTTTAACAACCTGCGCTGAGCAGGGTGGTGAAGTATAATTTGCTTTCATCCATCAGTCGATTGAGAATAACTGGGAGAGAAAAAAATTAACATTGACTATGCCAGAAAAAGGCAGGATAGTGAATACGTGATCTCACGGTGATTTAGTCTCTCTGTTTGAGGGCATCAATGTTCCACTTTCATTGAAACATTAGTAGTAATGTGTGCTAAGTGATACTGATGAATTTCTACAGCTTGGATTAATAATAGTGATATATTAAATAATACGTTACACCACCATAAAATATTCCGTCAAATTACTATTTCACTATGTTCCTTGTAGGGATGTTGGATTTGTTTTTGGGCAAAATAAAGTTAGGGTTGAATTTAACATCAGTATATGAATAGATTATACGCGACTGAGGGCATGACGCTCAAACTTGATAAAGATTATCAACAATCCTGTGAAATTGCAGGTGTGTGCCACCACAGTGGGTGTACTGGAATGGTGTGACAGGCAGTGGGGCTGTGCACATGTAATGTAGAGGTTGCCACTTCATTCTCCAAGCGCGGAATTTAAAACATTGGACGAGTTTCGTAAATGCTTCTACCTCTGTCCCGTCAACTGTAGAAATTGTTACACCACAACCAGCTCGCAAGTTGGGGTAAAGTGTGGGTATATCCAGTATTGTCGGAGATGCTTGGCTGACAGGAAATAATTGGCTCCGTCAAGTTGACATCCTTTCGCCAGCAGCAATTGCAGGGCTGGACCTTTATCTTTTACTACTACAGTATACGGAATACGAAAGTTTGACTACATCATAAGTGTTGGTTTAAGGTTACATCTGAAAATTGTGTGATAAATAGCATGTTTGGAATTATACTTAGAGATACAAAAATGAAGATGAAAATCCCGCTATGGGTACTTTTTTTGCCAGTATACATATATAAGAGTAGGAGGTTTTACCGTTTCTGGCGATTATGCAGGTGTTAAGATCTTAACACCTGTACCCATAGCGTTAACAGCTCCTCCTAAGCTATAAGCATTGATACTGCATTGTCCTGAGCTGACTGACTTTTGGCAACGGCTGACACTGGCAATTAGGCTCAAAAGGAAGCCATTGTCTGGTGAAGGCCGGTCAGTTTGAAGAACAATGCATAGGTTATCAAAGCTACCTGTTTGCATATTTTGCCACTAGTATGTGTGGCTTTTGCAAACTGGACACATTGTGAAATGTGTCGATTTTGGTGTTTGGGATCTTACACCTGCATAATCGCCAGAAACGGTAAAACCTCCTACTCTTATATATAAATCCCAGCATACACGTGTTGGAGATATCTTGTTGAATGAAATAAGTGGGCTTGGACAGAGAATGTCACTAGAAGGAATGATTGACGTTTGGGACTAATGATGAACTGACAGGAGAATAAGAGAAATGCTAATTCTACAGGGAAAGCTTTAATTCAGCATTAGATAGATCATGCCTCCCAAATTACTAGGAACACTTTAATCATTATCACATGGAATATTTAACATCCTGAAATATTTTTCACAATCTGGATGAAGGGCGTGATGGATGAATATTGAAATGTCCGCGACCATTTGTCATCGTGGCTTATGCCAGAGGAGAGCATATAAATCGAAAAAGTATCGCAGATTTTTCTCCATGAAAAACTAGTCCTCATTTGTCCCTAAGAAAAAACAATTTTAAAATACGCTATGAGAGCGAACCTCTGATTCTGTAAAAGAACACCTGTTAAAAAAACACAACACATTCGTTAATAACACTACCTTATAAAGAGAAATGTACAATTGACAATATAGTCGTAAAGTGGGTTAACTTAATGGGATTATTCTGCAATAAAGAGTCATTGTCTAAAACATCACCTATTAAATATTGTAGATGAAGATTTTTTTTCATTTTGAGGCAATATTTTTGCTACATTTATTAATATTTCGTTGTGATTCTTTATGCTTATACAACATTACTAATCCAGGATGTGTGAATAATTGGTTTGAGGCTGAAAAGTAAGCCATCATTGTAATTTGCAATAAAAGATTCTTACGCAGAGCTTAACCTTAATGCTGCTACATTCTAGGAGATGCTGCTGCGCGATTTGTTTTTCAAAATGTCCTTTTGAAATCTGATATTTAACTAAGCAAAGGAATTTTGTTTTCTTCCTCTTACATAGTGTTATGAATGCTGTTTTAACATGATATGCCACAAACTATAAATGAATCATTTTTTTTTTAATTACCGATTTCTTTCAGCTCTGGATGTCGAGGCATAAATATTGCTTCTGCACACTGGCACTGATATTTGACGCAAAATAAAAGATTGGTGTAGACAGGGTTAAATTGGATCTCGAGTATGATGCTTGTATTAGACTTACAACCCTTTTTGATGTTAATTTCTTCACACAAATCCAATACATTAACGATTTTAAATGACCTCAACATTTTCAGGTGTTAACATGGTTCTACATATCATCAAATGTGCCTAGTGCTATCTGATTTATTAGCTCGTGATCCCGTGATGTAACAAAGATCAAGGGCAAATATACCCCGTATAGCCTTAACATAATGTAGGGTCAAGTGCTGTTAGCGAGTACCGATAATGGCCAGCGTGGCGTACGAAAGTGTGTCTGGCCAGCATCTTGCCTGGCCGCCTCTATCTTCGTAGTTGGCGATGTTGGAGTGCACCGAGGAATGGCCCAGGACCAGTTCAAAAATTGTCATCGGTGCTGACGGGATTTGAAATCGAGTTAACTGATTCATAGCGCAGCATGCTAACCACTACACCACCCTTCCCCTTGTGATCCCGCGATGAAGCGGTCTGGAGTTTGGGGAGAGAAGGATGAGCAGTGAGGAGTGGTGTCGTATGCTAATAACCCACAATCGTGGTTTAATATTTGGCCACCTCTTTACCTTTTCCTGGCCAGACCCCTATAGTAGACCATTGCAAAGTCTTCGTAGCTTACTGTTTTGGTTACTGAATCAGTTGCCGGTCATTTCCATTATCACTTTGTTGTGTAGCAGTTCTGCTCTGAAGCCAGCATTCTAAACAGTCATAGGGCTACAGCAGGTCTCCTAGGATGGTGCCGATTTTCTGAGCAGCTGCAAATGCATTATCAGAGAGGCCCCTCCTGAAGCCTGAAACCCGCATAAGGAGGTGGGCGTATTTATTGTGTGTACATGTTCACGTGTGTATGTAAGTTATACAAGTGGGGAACGGTGGCTCAGCGGTTAATGCGCTGGGCTATAAGCCCGGCGACCCGGGTTCGAATGTAAACATTGCCACTAGGGAGACAAAGGTGGCCAGGCGTGGTGCTGGTCACTCACCTCATCGTGTGCGGTGTCGACTTTCATCGGTGCTCGCTAACGGCACTTGACCCTACACTCTGTTGAGGCTATATAGAGGATCCTTCATTAAACCAGCTGATGAAATAAACCCATGGAGACACGTGAGCCATTTCCTGTTTTGCAAGGGAGATGTTGATTGCATTTCATAGTAAGGTGACGAGATTTCTTATGGTCTCATCTCATTGTCAGAAACCGCTTAGTCCTGTACAGGGTCACAGTGAGCCAGAGCCTATTCCGACAGACACAGGGCGCAAGGCAGGGATATACCCACGATGGGACGCCAGTCAATCACCAGAAACTGCGGGCAATTTAATCTGCAAGTCAATTAACCTATGCAGCATCATGTTTTGGACTGTGGGAGGAAACCAGAGTGTCCAGCGAAAACCCACGCGGACACGGGGAGAGCATGCAAACTCCGCACAGAAAGGCACCCGAACCGAGATTTGAACTGGGGAACTTCTTGCTGTGAGGCGACAGCGCTACCCACTGGGCCACCGCGCCGCCCGATTTCTTATGGCTCGACCGTGAAATAGTGTTTGGTGTGTTGTGGACACATTGTGGATGGGTGTGGATGCTTCGAGCAATTCCATCATCTTCTGTAATGTGCGGTATCTTGATAGTTTTTCACTCAAGTTTCCTGCACCTGGAGTTTATCGCTAAGACTTCAAATAATGTCACATGATCGCTTTGTTAACCATTTGTAACGAAAAGATATCTTCAGGGATTCATAACACCGTGTCACTAAACTTTGATCTGATGTTATTTTCTCAAGCTCTTGACGAACTTGAGCAGGGCTTGTGGGATTCGTTTGTACAGTACAGGTGCTTAGATGTGTTGCACACACACTCTCGTACATTAATTCATTCCCTCTTGAGGCATGAACGGCTTTGGCGATTTTATAGACTGGAGTAATGGCCACAGATTAAACGTTTATTTAACAGTATTCCAGTCCATGAGTTTGCTCTTTAGCCTTCGCTACGTTTGTTTTGCCCTCACATAAAATGAAATAATGTTTTTTTTATTGCACGAATCTATTACAGAGAGATATTCTCAGAGGAGCCATGGCCATTGGAAGGCGATCAAGATAAACAATATACGATTCATTCATAACCAGCCATTTGTTCGATGCTATGACAAGATCTGTGTTTTTTTTCAATCAGCTGTTCTGATAATGAAGTGATATTTTGATTGAGTGTCATTCATCCAACTTGATTGACAATTTAATACAGAAATATGACACATTATATGGAAAATAGTACATCAAATCTTTATTTCACTGTAATGAATATGTTATCAAGAGATAATATAAGTGAACACTTTA
This sequence comes from Mordacia mordax, assembly GCA_036362905.1. Taxonomy (NCBI): domain Eukaryota; kingdom Metazoa; phylum Chordata; class Hyperoartia; order Petromyzontiformes; family Petromyzontidae; genus Mordacia; species Mordacia mordax. Next base: position 35,575,469 of record JAZEWT010000003.1, on the reverse strand, counting down.
TATACCGGGGCGGCACGGTGGCCCAGTGGGTAGCGCTGTCGCCTTACAGCAAGAAGGTCCCGGGTTCGAATCTCGGCTCGGGTGCCTTTCTGTGTGGAGTTTGCATGCTCTCCCTGTGTCCGCGTGAGTTTTCGCTGGGCACTCCGGTTTCTTCCCACAGTCCAAAACACATGCTCCTGCATAGGTTAATTGGCTTGCAGACTAAATTGTCTTCTGTGCCCGGTGATGGACTGGCGTCCCATCGTGGGTATATCCCTGCCTTGCGCCCTGTGTCTGCCAGGATAGGCTCCGGCTCACCGCGACCTTGTACAGGATTAAATGGTTGGTGACAATGAGATGAGAAGACTTCATATACCATCACTTCGTCTACTTTACGTGTTCATTTCAAATATTAACATTTGCATCCATCATATGTTGTTGTTGTACTGTAAACGCTTATACCACGTTTTTTTTAATACAAATATTTAACTATGTTGAAATAAGTCGCATTATTATTATTATTATAAAAACATTTTTTTTTCTATAAAGGAGACCTTGATGGCTACTCAATATCCATATATATATTCACACCTATATAATTTGCATCACTTTTTAAATCAACGGCAATATGAAGGTCACCTCAGCACCGTTTCAGTCACGGGGCTTATTTGTCCATACTTCACCATACTGGTCAATGTGGATTTGTGACGAAGTGTCCCAGGACTGGTTCAGATATCAACGGAGATACCGATTGATATCAGCAACGAGATCGCGGGCGTCATAACGCCGCAGCTTCTCTGCCTCCCTTCAAACGTGACGGTTAGAAGCGTTTCCCCTTGATTCGTAACGTCGTGCCACCGGTAACCTTAACCGGCTCTCTTTTCATTAGGCGAAGGAGATTGTGCTGACGATCGGGCAGGCGTTCGAGGTGGCGTATCGGCAGTACGTCGACTCTGGAGCCCGAGATGCGGAGTTCCGAAAGCAGATTGCTGCGTTATGTCAGCGGGTGAGTGTGACACTCGCTCCGAGCGAGCGCGGACGACGGACGCGCAAAGTCCGGAATCCCTCGCGGAGCCTCAACGGGCTCTTGGAGCAAGTGTTGTTGGTGAGCACCCATCAAAACCGGCACATGAAGGGACAGGTGGCCAACACCACGCCAAGTAAGCCTCTGCCTCCCGAATGGCGATGTTTACACATTGCATCAGGTACTCATTTCAGGCTGAGTCGACCTACGAGAGACCCCTAGACTGATTCAGATAATCGTTACTGGTGTTGTCCGTGAGCGGGAATCGAACTGGGCTTACTGAGTTGGTAGCGCAGCGCGCCAATCGTTACACTACTCCCAAAGACAAAGATGCCCCGTACAGCCGTAACCGGGGTCAAGTTCCGTGAGCGAGCACCTATGACTGTGAACACGGCACGGACCAGCACCACGCCCGGCCGCCTTTGTCTCCCGAGTTGGAATGCTTACACGATGTTACTCATTTGAGGCTGAGTCGACCTAGGGAAGGCCCAAGACCGGTTCAGAAAATCGTCGCTAGTGTCGGACATGAACGAGACGCGAACTCAGGTGGTCAGGTTTGTAGCCCAGCGCACTAAGGACCGAGTCACCACTCCAAAAGACACTCCCTCTCTCACACATAATTTAACATGTGCATTAACACAAAGTTGCAAACATAGTTACGTGTGCACATTGCCCACAGTGCCATGTACATAAAACAATTTAATGGCACATTTGAACACACACACGTGGATGCGCATGCACACATGTGCTTGCACACGCACATTGAGGCCCAAATACAGTACATAGCTGTGGTCAGGCTTAATGGAAACCACGAGCTATCCTGCTTTGGACCATGCATAAGTTCACAATTATCCAAGTCTTTGTGCCAGACATAGGTTTAAATGAATTAAACAGTTAAAACTAAAACTGATACATTCAAGACCATCTCAACATATATTATGTCTTATGTACTATATAAACTTGTATACAGATCACATACACAATGTAAATATCTACCAGTGTTGCTTTTTATTTTAAATTGTGTTAAGGATGAGGAGTTTCAAAAACGTCTTGGCAACCTAAGGATGGGATTCATTTTCATCGGCCATGATCTATCCACTCGATGAAGAAGGCCTTCCGTACCATGTCGTCGCCATCATCCCTCATGGTCGTGTGATCCATCCAGCTTCTGCACGTGAGCTGAGCTGTCACTCCACCTCCGTGGTGCTCACCCGCCCAGCCGCGTCTCGTCAACGGCTGACACTCAATACACCTTCGTCTCGAGCGACGGCCATCAACCCGTCGAGCAACGTGTCCTATTCAAGACCACTTTTCCAAACAATGATTTCGATGTCTATTATTCACACATTTTCAGATCAATTTGTTCCTCTATTTCGTAATTAGTATCACCGTAGACATGCACCTCTCCATGCTTTTGACAATTTTCAGCTTTTGTTCCGTTTTCTTTGCCATTGTCCCCGGTTCGGATCCATATACCAGAAAGGTGACATTAATAATAATAATTGCCTTTATAAAGCGCTTATCACCCGAGGGTCACAAAGCGCTGCACAGAGCTGCGGAGAGAACGGAACGGCACATCAATGAGATAAGAAGGGCATATCAGCAATAACGTTTTTTGGAGTATTTTTTTTTTTACAAATCAGATCTTTGGAGAGAACGGCATGTCAACATCAGGACAGCCCAATTGAAAGTCAAACGTAGTAATGAATTATAGAAGGACAAAAAAAATAAGCGATTATAAAAATTCTGCTACAAACATGGATGGATGGATGGAATAAATGAAGTGTAACATACGCTAGTATGTTACACTTCATGATCAGATTCAGCTTTTCAAATGCAATTCACACTTGTTTCACACATTTTAGTTATAATATATATTTTTTAATACGTAAGTTGTTCATGAATATTATTGGGAACAGAAAAATGAACAAATCAGACGTCAAAACACCACATTAGCCAGTTGGATTTAGAAATTATTTTTTTTCAACAATTCGCCACAAACATGCTATCAAAAGGATTCTGCACCAGGCCAATGAATATCCTATACCATTATTCCCAACCTTTGCAGACAATGAAAAGGCTTTGTACTTAATGGAAAATGGTGATAATTAATTAAGGGCTACGTAAAAAATATATCTAAGAATAATAAAACCATATAGACTAACGGAACAGTTCCACTAAAGTTGTGTGCCGTGCTCATCTCCCAGTAAAATCTTGTTGAGTATAAATTCTCGTCAGAGGCACAGTCATCCCATCAACTCTCCAGTGGCCATTAAATGAGTACCACCATTGGAAGTCAACAGGGATTGTCTTGTTGTGAGACTGCCACCCGGACATGGTAATGTGCAATTTCCACCACTGGTTCAAGACTCTCAGTGGAGGTTATTCTCATTCTAATACTAATTTGTGAAGGAAGCCCATTTTTTTGTCTGCGACTCAGAGAGTGAGTGGTCCCCTGGTTATTTTTCATGATTCTCAATTCTCTACAATATCTCCCTTGCAGGTGGTCAATCTGGAGACCGAAAACGGCTATCTGAAGAAGCAGGTTCAGGAGTTAAAAGATATGTTAAATAGTACTCAGGTACGCACTGGAATAACAATAATTTTAGCATCCAGTTGAAAAAGTGTTTTTTGTACTGTGTGACAAACCAGTTGTCTTTATCAAACATAACAATATAAAATATATTTTTTAAATATATAAATGGCTCCAGTATTTCCTTGAATTAATATTATTGTACACTATCATCAGCCATTGAACCAGCAGCAGTATTGCATCGATGTAATTTAGCAGTTATTTCCAATCAACGTTAATTCAGCTTCTGAATGCAGTTTTCGTTTATCTTCTGCAATGACGATGTGTGCAGGGCGTTAAGAGTCTAGAAGAGGTGTGTCACGTGCAGAGTGAGCTGGTGAGAAGCGTGGAAACCAAACGGCCGGCCTCCCTGCTCCTGGAGCCTTGCATCACCTTCCTCAACATGGAGCTACAAACGCTCTCCGTCCCGCCCGTATGCACTCTAATAACACTATTTTTAACGAGGCGCTGAGTCAAGCTCCGTGTGGCTATGCTTGAGCGAAGAGCTGTTGCTTTGAGGTGGAGATTAAAGGTTGTGGTTTATGTGGTCCCCTGGAGGTGTAATGGGAGATTGTTTCAGGTTGCGAGACCTGCAATGTAGAAATGGCGTTCTGTGTAGGCTTTTGAAGCACAGAGTTTGGAGTATTTGCTGCATTCAGAAGGTGGGATACAGAGGCTGCAGTTAATGAGCTGTACTGTACAAGGTGCTGATGAGAGCTTGTCGAGGAGTAGTGGTTATCATGATTTGCTCTGGGTTACCGTGATTTAAAAAGTCTAAAGCTACACCTGAAATATTGTGCCTTAGGCCTAATGTTTACCGGATGTGAGCAAGAATAGAGCTGTGTTGCATAAGGTAGTGGACTCCAAAGTGCAGACGATTATTAACATGAGAAGGATTTTCGTTTTAAAAATGTGTATGGCCTGCTTATGCCCGTTTTACACTTACCAATCATATGAGGGTCATTTCTTTTTATTTGTAACTTGAATACGAAGGCCTTTCATGACCAATGTTATCCATAAAATCCATTTTTTTGATTAGGTCGCCTAAAAATGTGTCGTTAACCCTCCTCCTGATACAGCCATTTAGAAAGGTTTTGTCACGTGACCTAACCCGAAAAATAGATTTTATGCATAATATTGGTCACGAGGGGTGTCACGGTGGCCCAGTGGGTAGTGCTGTCGCCTCACAGCAAGAAGGTCCCGGGTTCGAATCTCGGCTCGGGTGCCTTTCTGTGTGGAATTTGCATGTTCTCTCCCCGTGTCCGCGTGGGTTTTCGCCGGGCACTCCGGTTTCCTCCCACAGTCCATAAAACATTCTGCCGCATAGGTTAATTGGCTTGCAGACTAAATTGCCCGCAGTGCCCGGTGATGGACTGGCGTCCCATCGTGGGTATATGCCTGCCTTGCGCCCTGTGTATGCCGGGATAGACTCCGGCTCACCGCGACCCTGTAGAGGACTAAGCAGTTTCTGACAATGAGATGAGATGAGATATTGGTCACGAAAGCCTTTATTTTAAAATTACTAATCTCTATGGGGAGGATACCTTTCGCAAAATCATAACATTGGAGAAACTCCGTGTCAAGCTGGGAAAACGGTTGTCTTCACTGGCGTTCCTCCAGAGATATAGAGACTCAGAGATCCAAAGGTTGGAGAACACTCCTTGAGCCGCTTGTCCCAAATTGGTGCAAGTACCTGACGATGCTGATTGCAATTATCAGCGAAACGTCGCCCATCATTGTAAATGCTGTTGGTTTGCTCTCCAACGCACTGGTGTGCTGAGATAATAAAGAATTGGCACGTTCTGTTCACGTGACAAAACCTGATTGATTGACTATGTCGGGTAGAGGAGGGTTTACGACACGTATTTTATATTGTTATTTGGCTTATATGAAATGAATTATTAAAATGATAAAAATGTGCTTATACGTATACCCCTTAACAGCTTGAAGGAGCCTCAACAAAGCACTGGCAATGATACATTTAACATTTGCAAAGCTTCTAGCTTTTGATTACAAATAATAGTTGACACAATAATCCAGTAATAGAAATTACAAAATTATAGAATCCCGTTTTTATTATTAGTAATCTGAAATTCTTAGTAAATCCACGATTCAGAGTAAATGAAGTGTACTGTTTGACACGATTCTCTTTTCAGTTTGGGGCTCAGTTTGTGATTCTATTTCAAAATATGTAAATGTATACTGAAGCTCAGTGGGTACAATGCACGCAATCCCATTTGTGCACTTGCTTTTCTGTGTCTCTTTATCTTTATCCAGACTGGCAATAAATCCCCAGACTCTGGAGTAACGGACCTCTTCGATATGGAACCTTTTTCACCTGTCTTCAACGCGACAGATGTACACCCTGAAAGCGATGATTCACAGACTGTAAGCTTAAGCCCGTGTTCTGTGAAAGCAGAAGGCGACTCTCCAGTCAGTGCGACCTCTATGACCCCTGACTACAGCACAGCCAGTCTTTCAGAGACGGCCAACGGCCCCATGTTCATCTCCCAATTATTTTTGCCAGACGATGGGTTACAGTTCACCAACCTGCGTACAGGTATTGCACATGATGTTTCACAGTCACCTGAGAGAGATCCAGTCTTTGATTAACTATCACGAATGTCAATATCAAAATCATAGAAACCTTGGCAAAGTATCACAAAGTAGCCTACCCGCCAGTTGTCATAGTTACTATTCAAATCGATTTACATATTTATGACAATTGTCTACTGATTGATGCTACACGCAGTTTCGTTTTTGAATTACAATGTTTTTGTATATTTGCTATTTAACAATGAAGTGTACTCTAATGGACTGTTCCTGCATGCTCAGTTTGTTTAAGTTTTGGGTTTCTTTTCGTTTCCTGCCCTGTATTTTTGTGTTGTGATTTTTCCTAACTTGTATTTCACCCAGGTTTCTCTTGCAAAAGAAATGTTCATCTCATTGAGTTGTCATCTGGTTATATATAAAGGTGATTGTTTTTCGTGGTTTGATTCATGTCACTTTTGCTTATAAAGAACTTTTAATAATCCACTGCTTGTTGGGGGCCTACCTGCAAAAAAAAAGGATATTATTGGACCATGCTTAAAAATGATGTTGGTGTACCTGGGCAGCATGCATATAGATTCACAGAAAGACAGTGCAACAATTCATTATCCTGCATTGTCCTCTGCTGTGCTCCACATAACACAGCCCCACCACCACCAGCAATCTGTTCATTCACGACCACCAATCCAAGCACTACTCAAACTCAACTCTGCTTACCTTCCTTCGGGTTTCTTTTACATTACTCTTTTACATTTAACAAATAATTATTAACTTTTTCGAGGACTGAAGGGTCTTTGCAAGGATGCTCTCAACATTTTGGAGCACGTCTGTGGCCAAAGGAAAACGTATAGCAGTGAGGAGCATTTCTCTGACTTGGCTATATCTTCCGGCGTTGTTTAGCAACTGCCGGAAAAAAAAGGCTTCGTCATGCCGTAACCACCTCTCATGGTTCTGCATGAGCAGAGTTCATCATGCTTCTGAACATGAGTCTGCCTCATTGCTCCACCTCTTCAGTGGCCCTAATATTGAGGCCATTCACTCTGTCAGCTGACATTCCACCACCACCGGTATCGTGCATCAGCCATCTTCGTTCGAGGAATAACGTGTTAATATTTATTTAGTATTTAGTAAGATTTGTTATTGTGATTTGAGTGCAGTAACTCTATGTAAGTGCTATTTAAATGTTTGTTGAATCATTTGCAGCAGCATACTAGATATCTCCCATAACTGCAGAGGCTGTTCCCCATGTTGGCTTCAAGGGGTTTTACTATTTTCGTTATTTTAACCATAATCCAGTTTCGAAAACTTGTATAATTGTATTCTGCTCTGTTTTTCAGTGGTAACTCAAAAGTTTTTTTTTTAATAAATGGATATTTAGGTGTATTAACTTGTGTTATACCCTGATGGGATGTCTCTTTTAATGATTCACTTTGGAACATTCTTCTTTGGAATTTAAAATTAAACCAGGTATATTTTCTAACACTAAGTGTCTCACATAATATCTCAATATTTATTTGCCAATAATATCCTTGTTCCAAATTGCCAAATTTGTATAGCTTTCCAGCTGACCAAATCCACAAATTATAATTTTACCCTGTGTAGTTTTATAGGACAGGAATTATATTCTTAATTAATTATACTTCAGATAGACATGATTGCTCACAAAGGATGTTCTTGCAAGTGATTTATTCATTTTCATACAAAAAGGAGGTTGGTTAGTTATAATAGACTTCATAGTAATAGCTTGAGTGCAATAATAGCATAATTAGTTTTACACCATCACAATGGGGGCGGCACGGTGGCCCAGTGGTTAGCGCTGTCGCCTCACAGCAAGAAGGTCCCGGGTTCGAATCTCTCGGCTCGGGTGCCTTTCTGTGTGGAGTTTGCATGCTCTCCCCGTGTCCGCGTGGGTTTTCGCCGGGTACTCCGGTTTCCTCCCACAGTCCAAAAGCATGCTCCTGGATAGGTTGATTGGCTCGCAGACTAAAATTGTCCCGCAATGCCCGGCGATGGACTGGCGTCCCGTCGTCGGGTGTATTCCTGCCTTACGCCCTGTGTTTCCGGGATAGGCTCCGGCTCACCGTGACCCTATATAGGATTAAGCGGTTTCAGATAATGAGATGAGATGAGAGACCATCACAATGGTCCTTGTATTCATTACAGTCATACCAAAAAAGTAATATAAAAGCTTTGGTGAAATCATTTAGGTTCATTCTCAGCTTTTCCTGCAATCTGTTTTTCAACTGCATATTGAAGGGTTTGTTAACATCACCACTACGTTTTGTAAATATCAACACTTCTCATATAAGCTGCTGTCTCGGGACAATGATGTAGGTTTTCACGGCTCGATGCATGATGATTGCTTCGAAAAGCTGCTCTCTCGGGACAGCCGCGTCGATGGCTCTCTCTCCTCTCCTCGCGACGTTTCGCCTCACACGTTGGAGGCATCTTCAGGCGAAGTGTTCGTGTGCGGCGAAGTGTTCGTGTGCGGCGAAGTGTTCGTGTGCGGCTTCTATTGACAATAGAAGCCGAACACGAACGGCTTCTATTGACAATAGAAGCCGCAGCTTTTCGAAGCAATCATGCATCGAGCCGTGAAAACCTACATCATTACACTTCTCATATAAATTGATATCAGTGCTAACCTTCTGTGTTTTTTGTAAATGGGGATTTGGGACTTTAAAACCCTGTGTCCTCATTGTACAACTCATTGCAGAAGGTCCTAAGCTTTACAACTGTATTTGTAACTGGTCCACGTGGTGTGAACAGGGTCAGAGTGGATGCGCATGGAATCCCAATGCCTCACCCTTCTGAGACATCACTGGGTATGTTGATGAGCCATGAGTCTAGCTTTCACAACGACAAATATACTCGAATGGGTAGTTTATAAAAAAGATACCCAAATATTGACTGATTACTGAAATATTTCGGCGAGGCTGTGGAGAGAACGGCATGTCAACAACAACATCAGAGTAGATCAATTAAAGTAAAATTACCAAGCAGCATTTACAGTTTCGTCATCCAAAGAAGAATCATGTTCTTTGTGAAGCCAACTGTACGAAGCTACCAGACAGAAACCCACTTCTTTATGTTAAATTCACTCAAAAAAGTCACGTTTAGCGCTGTTGCCTCACAGCAAGAACATCTCGAATTCGGTTTCTGGCTCGGGTGCCTTTCTGTGTGGCGTTTGCGTGTTCTCCCCATATCTGCATGGGTTATCGCTAGGTATTCTGGTTCCCACCGTCCAAAGACACACTGCTGCCTAGGTTAATTGGCGTGTTGAGTAAATTGCCCCAATAAAAGAGCGCTGCGATGTGCTGGGGTCACATTATGGGTACAGCAACGACGTATATATATATAATCAACAAATCTAACAACAAGTTACTGTTGCTGATGTTTCCGTTCTAATGTCGTTGTTGACGTGCCGATCTCTCTGCAGCTCTGTGCAGCAGTTTGTGACCCTCGGGTGAAAAGCGCTCTATAAATGCAATTATTATTTATTATAGGTGGCACGGTGGCCCAGTGGGTAGCGCTGTCGTCTCACAGCAAGAAGGTCCTGGGTTCGAAACCCATGCATACTCTATGTGGAGTATGCATGTTCTCTCCCCGTGTCCGCGTGGGTTTTCGCTGGGCACTCCGGTTTCCTAAAACAGTCCAAAAAACATGCTGCTGTATAGGTTAATTGGCTTGCAAACTAAATTGCCTGCAGTGCCCGATAATGGACTGGCGTCCGATCGCGGGTATATCTCTGCTTTGCACCCTGTGCCTGCCGGGTTAGGCTCTGGCTCACCGCGACCCTGTACAGGACTAAGCTGTTTCTGACAATGAGATGAGATTATTTATTATAGCTCATCTTGCGCCCTCTGTACAGGATTAAGCGGGTAAAGATTATGACTGACTGAAACATTTCTTTTCCCTCCAGGGATGAATCGCAAAAATAATGACAAATTGTCCACCTGTCCTTCCCAACAGTAAGGTTATTCTCGTAAGATCAGCCCAGTCAAAGAAGATGTCCTGGTTATAGCTATCAAGACGTGCTATGTGCACGTCTTGCTGCTTATTGCATTATAAACGTTTAATCCTCGTTAATGTACGTTTAATGGTGTACACAATAAAAGATACAGTATCCATAACCGTTAACAATACTGGCATCTCACCTTCAAATCAAACCCAAATGGTTTACCCTTGAGAATGAGTTTATAATTTCTTACCCCAAAGGTCAAATTAAAGCCAGATGTAATCCCGACCTATTACAGTCCGTATACGAGCATGCATATTTTGCTACGGTTAGTTATGAAAACAAACTGTGATGTAACGAGCACCTCATCCTCAAACCTGGCAGGTGTCTAGAAACGGCCATATTCCAAGGGTGAACACCTCTTCAGAGATCCAGAGGTGGCACCAAGAGGACGATGCACAGATGACAAAAGCAAATGGATAGAGATGTAGATTGACAGCGCAGTGAGATTGGAGAGATGTGGATGGAGGTGCTACTGACCACCAAACCTCCAAGAAAAGAATGGCACTAGACGGCGCGTCTGTACTTGTATGGACACAAACCAGACAACGGCTTACTGGTGGAAAATCAATAAGGAAGGTCATGATATCCAAAAAATGTAAGGAGGGCCATGATAAGTTGAGTGATAACAGTAAGTCTGTCAATTGGTAACACTTGGTATATTGTCGTGTAAGCGGTTAAATGTTGAGCCTGAAGGCGGTCCGTTCATTATTTTTCGTAACACGGTTCTCAGCTGGCTTGTGATCAGTGTGGAAAGTTATAAAACAGTAAGTGAGGTGCTGACCTGGGGATTGACAGGGAAGTGTGCAGTCAAATAGCCTTCAATAGAATCGACGTTGGGAAATAGGCCAGCGTGCCAGGTTTGATTATAGAATACATACCGTTCAACGAATGTTGGCACTTTCTGCTTGAAGAAGAAGGCATCGTAAAACACCAAACCATCTATGTGGGCTAATCGTCGATAAGATTGAGTGTTCGTATTAATAGCATTAGTTTAACATAACATACCAAGTGTAGATTATAGTAAAACACCATGTTATATGGGCGGCGCGGTGGCGCAGTGGTTAGCGCTGACGCCTCACAGCAAGAAGGTCCCGGGTTCGAGTCTCGGCTCGGGTGCCTTTCTGTGTGGAGTTTGCATGCTCTCCCCGTGTCCGCGTGGGTTTTCGCCGGGTACTCCTGTTTCCTCCCACAGTCCAAAAGCATGCTCCTGGATAGGTTGATTGGCTCGCAGACTAAAATTGTCCCGCAATGCCCGGCGATGGACCGGCGTCCCGTCGTCGGGTGTATTCCTACCTTACGCCCTATGTTTCCGGGATAGGTTCCGGCTTCACCGTGACCCTATATAGGATTAAGCGGTTTCAGATAATGAGATGAGATGAGATAATGAGATGAGACCATGTTTTAAAAAAACGTCGACACTTACAAAAACGTAATGATGTAGGTTTTTACGGCTCGATGCATGATGATTGCTTCGAAAAGCTGCTCTCTCGGGACAGCCGCGTCGATGGCTCATTCTCCTCTCCTCGCGACGTTTCGCCTTACCTGAGGATGCCTCCAACGTGTGAGGCGAAACGTCGCGAGGAGAGGAGAGAGAGCCATCGACGCGGCTGTCCCGAGAGAGCAGCTTTTCGAAGCAATCATCACTTACAAAAACGTTATAAACAACAGCAAACAGTTTGTGTGTATTCCAATATGTAACCATATTGAGTCTCACAACGGGTTTTACAGTAGCAGCTGTTATAAAGCCATTATAGTGCAGGTCCTGATCTGCATATTGTAGCTAAGTCGTTCAAGCCTCTTTGTTTATAATTGCTAATGAGTTTTTGTCTGACAATGACAACACCGGTATTATTCGTGTGACTGGTCACTAAGGAATCGCGGGAAAACCACGTGCCATGCAGAGATTCCATTCAAGCCTGTTTATCAGCATAGTTTATACACATATAGTACGTCTGTGCGTTGTCATAGTGCACTGGCATAAATTTGTTCGTGAAATTCTGTCTGTTAGAGATGAGGGAAGATAATTATCATTACAGAAAAAAGTACCCAGTTAGCTTTCAAGCTCTAGATGCGAGATTCCTGCATAAATGACACTCTAACCGCAATCCGAAAAGTAAAGAGGAATTCTCAAGATTGTCCAGTTAGACAAACTCATAACACCAAATCGTACAAAGATTAAACCCCAATCATAATCATGAAGGAAAAGTAGCATTCAAGATTGCACAGTACAATAAATGAATTATAGACACAGAAGTGCAACAGTGTAACAGTGGAATGGCAACATTGACTTTTTTTAGCACACCAGAAGGAAGGAGCAAATACATCTCTTCAAAAGGACCAACATATGCAAACGCAGCTGGGCCGACATTTTTACATGAATTGGGTTCTAAGCTCAACGATGGCAGTAACTTCAAGCTTGTGGCAATATTGTTTCAAAAGTGAGGGGAAGGTGAGAGGTGGGTGATCAATATTACGTTTTGTAATCACACCTGGCAGAGTTGAAGAATATTAGTAAGCTTTCGTTAACACGGTCAGAAGGTGAAGATGTGCTGAATTACTGAGAAGTCTGTTAAGAAGGAAGGTGGCATGTGCGGGACATCAAAAATGTTTGGTGACAATGCATACATATCTGCAAAGGAAGATGAAGGAGATGACGAAGAAATAGGATCATTTGGTGGCAGAATGAGCAATTTCATTGCACTCTTCAGGACAGGTGCTGCAGATAGTAAACAGTGGAAAGCACCTGTGATGGCACTATTTAACCCCATTGTGCTGGCACATCCTGTCCCAGTACACTATCTGAAGGAGGCGAAATAAACAGATCACCACGCAATACGGACCTGTTGCAAAGCTATTTTATTTCATATTAATCCTATCATACTGGGTACTCAGTTTAACATTCGGAAATATGTCAAAAAGTGTTAATTATATAACGGTTGTGTGGACATTGCTTGGTCCTTTTGTTGGCTGTTTCACATAATTATAAACAGTTTTATTAAATTACCTCATCAATTTGTGATGACTGCGTTGCAGCTATAAAATAATCGTTGAATACCTTACAGTAGAATATGCTCAATTTTACGTGAAATGTGTATGTCAGCATGTATCAAGTTCTATTATAGTTTGATATGGTATAAGGCATTGTGATGTTGAACACTATCATATCTGGTAATGTGTTAAGGTGATATAGCAAGACAAGCGCTGATATTTCATTGTCTCTTACCCCTCTGTGTTTCCTATGTCACATTTTAATATTTCACCTTTGTACTCGTGTATTTACTTAATTTCCTCATTACACTGAATGTTGGAAAGAACATTTAATATCTGTGATTAAGTTCAAAATTAAAACAAACATAACAGCCATAAATGTTGGGCGAACTAATAAACGTTTATTATACTACGACAAATTAAAGTTTTCTAAAACATTTGAAATATAATGCAGGTTACCAAATTCCAGATAACAGATACAAACCCTGAGGTTTTCAGAATGGACATACATTATCTGCATTTCTAGCATTGAGCTGTGATGTTAATGTGGGAAGATACTGATGATATGCCCCTGCCTTTACAAATACACTATTGTAACGTATGGGTCAAAATAAATCTATTGTGGATACATTTCAAAACAGACATTGTCATGAGGTTACACTGCTTAAAAAAAATGTAATAATAGTAAATGACCTTTAACGTTCTTGGTTGACACGCCTCTGCAACATTGCATGGAGGTTGGGGACAGTGCCTCTGGAGTGGCAAACTGGGGTGGTGGTCCCTCTTTTTAAAAAGGGGGACCG